>VDFB02193867.1:115730517-115792380 GCA_007258455.2 Sequoia sempervirens | reverse complement strand
CTTTGAAGCCCGAAGTTAAACCATTTCGATAGAAACAACGCCCTGTCAATGCCTTGATTGAACCATTGATCTTTAAAGAAGTTCAAAAATTGATTTCTACAGGGATAATCTTCCCTATAGACTTCAGAAATCTGAATAGAGCTTCAGAAAAAGATAACTACCCAGTTCCTTCTCTGGATGAAGTCTTGCAAACTGTTAATGGGTCTCAGATGATATCATTCCTGGACAAATATTTTGGATACAACCTTCACTACAAAGTGGGGAACATTTGCATATAGAAGGATTCCATTCGGTATGATAAATGCTAGATCAACTTTTCAGCACGCCATGGACGTAGAATTCAAGGACTTAATTGGTAAATGCATTATTGTTTATATGGACGACCTGACAGTATTCTCGAAAGATAGACTGAACCATGCTACAAACTTGGCTAAGTTTCTTGAATGATGTATTCGATATGGCGTCTCCCTGAATCCTAAAAAGTGTGTGTTCGGAGTTTCTGAAGGGAAGCTCTTGGGACACATAATCTTAGAAAGATGAATATCAATTGACCCAGACCGAGTTGAGTCCATTCTCAAGATAACTATGCTAGGAAGCAAGAAGGAGATAAGATCTTTCTTCGAAAAGATCAACTTTGTGAGAAAATTTATCATAGGTTTTCCAAAAATTATAAAACCACTGAACAAAATGATGAAGAAAGATGCCAAAACAGAATGGAGTGATGAGGAAAAGGTCACATTTTCATAGATCAAGTGATCCATTTCAAAAGCACCATTCCTTACCAGCCCTGACTACTTGAAGCCATTCTACATTTATTCCTTTGCTTCTGAACATTCCTATATAGTAGTACTAACTCAACGAAGAGGAGAGGCAGAGGAGAGGCCAATCATTTTCATGAGCTCTCCATTCAAAACTGCTAAAGTTAAGTACCCACATCTTGAAAAGCAAGCTTTTGCACTAGTTAGGGCTGTCGAGAAATTTAGGCACTACATCCCCTAAAGTCAGATTATTGCGGTAGTTCCTAATGCAGCTGTGAAGTCCCTACTCGTGCAAAGCAAATTGGGAGAATGAAGAGGGAAATGGGTGGCCATTCTGTAGGTGTGTGACCTAGAGAAATTCCCTATGAAAATTGTCAGAGGTACGGGCCTATCTAAGTCCATGGCCAATGATGGTGACAACATCATTTGTTAGCAATACACCACTAAGTCCTCCAACGACCCTTGGTATGCCCATTTCATCTACTTCATGCTCAATAATCGGTGAGCATAGGGAATGAATGCAACTCAAAGGAGAACGTTGAGAATGAAGAGCTCTCATTATATGCTCAAAGGAGGGTTGCTATACAGGAAGAATTTTGAAGGAGTATACCTATGATGCCTTGATCAGCAAGAGGCTAAGCATGTAATCACTAAATTTCATGGGAAACATGGCATAGGTCATGGCTTGGTAGACTCATTAGCACATCAGATCCTCAGATCTGGTTATTACTGGCCATGTGTGTTCAAAGATTCTCATTACCATGTGAGAACATGTCACATATGTCATATTTTTTCATCAAAGGAACACCATTCAACCATTCCATTGCAGCCTATCTACGAGGTAAGGCCATTTTCCCAATGGGCATTGGATTTTATTGGGGTAATTAACCCAAACTCTTTTGTAGGACACAAATTTATTCTGACTGCCACTGACTACTGCACAAGATGGATAGAAGATATACCTTGCAAGAATAGCACAACGAAGGTAGTGATCAAGTTTCTCACCGAATGCATCACCACTAGGTTTTGGGTACCCTTTGCATTGGTATGTGACAATGGCTCTTCCTTTTCTTTTGTTGAGTTCATTTCATGGGCTTATGATCACAAAATTGTCTTAAATTATTCTTCAAATTATTACCCATAAGGAAATGGAGTTGCATAATCAACCACTAAGAATCTTTTTGGGGTAATTAAGAAACTGTTAGAAAACAATCCTAGGGAATGGCACACCCAGCTAAGGTTTGCATTATGGGAAGATAGGACTAGGATCAAGGCTTCTTTAAAAAATTCACCATTCAAGTTGGTATATGGCCAAGAGTCTATGTTCCCTATCCATCTAAAAATACCTATCCTTGAGTTCATGCAGAAATTCTACTCTAGTGATGATAGGATGGAAGTAAGATTAGCTGCCTTGTTGGAATTAGAAGAGTAGAGGGATGCCACCTTGCAACAATTCTTTAGGCACTAGGCTGTTGTCAAATGTTGGTTTGAAAAAAGAGCCAAAATCAAAGCTTTTAGAATATCAGACCTTGTGCTACTATGGGATAAAGCTAGTGAAAAGAAGGGCAGTCACCACAAATTCGATAGGCTCTAGTTGGGTCCCTACCAGATTATTGAGATCCTAGGAGAAAATGCTTTATGATTGTGTAGTTTAACTAGAGAACCTATTCGATTTATTGTTAATGGACAATTTCTTAAACACTATTTTGACTCATGAAGTTGGTATCTCTGTTGGGTGGTGCATCTGTGTAAATAGTTTCTGCTTGTAAATAATCTCTGTGTGTGAATAATTTTGTTCTCTATGTGAATAGTTTGCTGCTGTTTATGTAAATAGTTATTTTTTTGCATGTAAATAGTTTTGTTATTGTTTGTGTGTTATTTCTTTCTTTTCTTTCGTTCCTTTGTTTTTTGGTTTCTGTCTTGTTTGGTTCATTGTGGTTTATCTGTTCTTTCCGATCTTGAAATGGTGGTTGTTACCTTGAGTATACTTTGGTCATTAGGAGAGAAGTGGTTTAGATATTTTCAGGTTTTCTGGTTGGATAATTCTATCCTGAATTCATTGTTTTATGCTCATTGCCGATAAGAGTTGTGGAAAGTCTTGAAAACAAGGTGCAAAGTAAAAATCTTTCATTATCTCCTCTAAATCTGTCACAAATCATCAAGACCATCTCCCTTTATAATGGTATATTTGTCCTAGGATGATAGTGTTGTGAGATTTGAGTGAAAATTTTGATTTCCTAGATGCTGTTATGAGGTCCATGGTAGTTTTCAACCCAGAGCAGATGGTAAACATCTAACATATTGAGAGAAAATTGAATGAAATATCTAAAACTCAAAAAAAAAAAGGGGAAGAGAGAATTATCTAAAAGAGAAAGGTGACTCAATATGAATGGGTGATTCCAGTATCTCTACTGGGGCTATGGATGCCTAACTGGCAGTAGAGCAATGTTGTGGGAAAACTAGAGGTATCTCCATTGGGGCTATGGACGCCTGACTGCAAATGAAGCAATGCCCAAGATGTCATTGCACTACAGCTAAAGGGAATCAACTCATGTAGTTCAAATCTTGCACATTGTTGTTTGAAAGATGAGAAAAGCTATATAAAAGGATGATGCACCATTAAGCACACACATGGGTTCAGGGGTAGCCAGTGTTGATTTACATTTGAGATTCTAGCTCAGCCTTGGTTGTTAAAACTGACCCAACTGGAGTTGTGATGTTCATTAACCAAGAGTTCTAGGTAGCTGAATCCTTCAGTTTCTTGAAAATGGTTAAACCATTTTCCCAGCCGAGTCACCATTTGTTATGCCCCGCATAACCACCCCATTTTATTCTGGAACAAAATGGGTCCCCCCTTTTTTCTTTTTTCATCTTTTCCTTTAGTTATTTTCTTTGACCTTTGGAATTCTTTTGTTTTCCTCCTAACTTTGTCTTTTGTTCTATTTGATTTTTGGTTCTATCTCAACTTGAGTTGGTTTTCTTCTTGCTAAGAATTGAATGAAATAATCATAAACAATTGTGTATTTCATTATAATATATTTTATGTGCTTTTGAGAGCTAATGGAGACATTGTTTCGTAGGATTAAATCATGCACATGATGATATTTCTCAAGGAGCTCAGTTGGAAAGCATTCCCCAATCCAGTTTGGCATAAAATTCCTCTAAGAAGAAAGTCGGCAAGACCCTGCAGTTGTCTTGCTGACTAGTAGTGCATTCTGTTCATTTGAAGCTCATCGGTCATCCAAACATCCCTGTTTCCATGATTCTTTATGTATCTCACTGACCAAAGAAGCCCTCGTTGAAGGATTCTACGTTCGGCATAACATCTCACCGAAAGGGGTGAAGTCTCAACGATAGAAGGGTAGCATTGGCAAAAAGTCTCATCGACATGGTGGACTCTTGCTGAAATGGAATGTCATCGGGGAAAGTGGTTTACTCTCGGCATGACGTCGCGGTGACTATGTGAAGTCTCATCAAGCGGGGATGGTGCCTTTGGTATGAGGTTGTGCCTTCAGGGAGAAGTCTTCCCGACCCTAGAGAGGTCTCGCCGGTAGGTGAGGCATCGGCATAAGGTCCTGCAAACGGATGGAACTCTTGCCGACAATTGTTCACAGGGGATCTCGAGAAGGTTTTATGGTCGCTATAAGGTATGGTATACAGAAGGAAGTCTCGGTGAAGGTTCATGCCTTTGGTGTGAAGTCTCACCGATGGGGTGAGGTCTCGTCGAAGTCGAGTGGTTTCATGGTAAAGTTCTCCATTCGGGGTGATGTCCTGCTGATACAGGGAAGTCTCGATGAAAGGGGTATGCCTTCGGCATAAGGTCTTGCCGAAAGGATGATGTCTCCCTGACATAAGAATGAGCTTGCCAAGGGATCTTGGGATCGCCATGATGTCTTCCCAACCCAATAGGGTCTCGCTAACATGGAATGGTGGCCTCGGTGTAATGTCTTGGTGAGGGGACCTAGTCTCGCTGACATAAAGAATTGTGGCTTTGGCGAAAGGTCTAATTGAGTGGTGGAAGTCTCACCGAAGGGATCTCCCTTTCATGTAACATCTGGCCAACCTAGTAATCCCTCGCTGACTTGTGGAACCCTCGGTATAGTGTTTTGAGCTTGAAAAAATGTCTCACAGACCAAGCAGGGTCTCACCAAAATGAAGTGAGCTCAGAGAGACTCCTGACTAAATGTTTTCCTATTGCTGTAATGTCTTGCCAAATGTGGAGGTCTCATCGATGGAAGAAGGCACTGCGGTATGAGCTCTAAGGAATCACCATGACTTCTGGCTGATGGTGATTATCTCGACGACCACTGTGGATATCGATATGGCTTGTGTGGCTTGCTATAATCTCTTGCCTACTGACATATGTTACGCTGATAGCTGCTGAGAGAGGTATGATGGCATCAGAGAGACATGATGAGTGTCTTGAAATTTTGTTTGAACCACTTTTGACTACCTGAGAATCTTGTGTGGCATATGTTTAACCAATCAAGAGGAGCTAAGAGGGCAGACCAGTGATAGTTTGACTGATTGAATACCTCCTTGAAGAAGACTAATAGAATGCAACCAGTCTGGATCTACTCTATGAATGAGCCAATGGAACACCTTTATGAACAGTGGTGTGAAGATCTAACGGGAAGTCTAATGCTACCTCTAGAAGATGGCCAACTGGCAGAAGGTTCTAGAGCATGAAGGAGGCCAGAAGAAGGAAGAAGTCAACAGTCTTAGGGATAGCTATGTGGTGTACTAGCAAGGAGGTAGATCGGTCTTAATGGAAATGCTTTGGAGCATTCAAGGCAGCTCTGCAATGGAGTTTGAAGATGGACACAAAGGGTAGGAGTTAATGTTGTAGCTACAAAAGATCTGAAGGATTCTCCTAAAGGACAAATCTTTCACCAACATGGACAGCGGGGATGCCATTCAATGCAACATTAACTCTATTCAAAAGATCTGAGAGCAAACCCTTCTGGAGTAAGATATTTTGTAAACCCTAAAATAGGGGCTGGCGCATTCTTTTGGGTGCATTATGTATATAAGACATTTCACCTCTTTGTAAAAAAAAAAATTCGAAGAAATAGAGAATTTTTTGAGACATAGAGATATAGATCTTGAATAGTAGTAATTTTCTAAGAAGCAAAAAGTAGCAATAGAATAGGAGTTAGATTCTACAGAAGGAAGTAATGTATCTGTCGATTTTTCTTAGTGTAGATGGAAACTATCTAGAGTCATGGATTTTCTATACACTGGTGATTATGCCAGATTTGTAAATGTTGTTTATCTGTTTCATTAATAGTAGAAGCAACCAGATTTAAATCTACTTCAAATTGTGAATTCCTGAATGGTGTTTGCCTAGTTAATCATTTGATTTGAGAATCTTTCAAGGATTGAAATCTTATTTTATGTTTTGTTTAAATGGTAACTTGAAATTTGTTATTTAAATTAGCATTGTGGATGAAGGAAGCTATGTTAATCACAAGTTAAATTTTTTTTGCAGTTTTAGTTAATAAATCTTTTGACAGGCAACAAGTCTGGTTAAGTTAGATGAATTTTCATTCTTTTTGGTCCCAAATCTCTGATCTATCTTTTTCATTTCTTTAAAAACCTTGGTTAGAGTAGGTTTAAGTTTATGCTTGATCTCAGAACAATCCAGAAGCTCAACACCAGCAGGCCCCTTGAACATTACTGTTACATTGACCATTGAGCAACATCAACATAGTTGAGAACCAACTACAAAGACCTTGGGAGCTAAGATATCCATGCATTTTCTTTCTCTTCCAGGAGAAACAAAATAACAACATTATGTTTACATGTTGTTGTGTCATTAAGACCTGTCAATAGAGATACACTGATCAGGAAGCTTGTTGCCTTTGAGATAAGGGATTTTGGTGAATCTACACCGAAGACTGAATCTGCATTCATGGCTACTATATCCAGAAGTAATAGGCAAAGATATAGTTCGAGAGAGAGTTCCAAAAATATATCCAAGTATGATAAATAATTGAAACTACTTGAAGATAAAGAAAGAGAGGTAGATGAACTGGAAGCACTGATTTCCAAGCAAGAAGGGAGAGGAAAAGGTAAGTATGAAGATGTATTACCTATTAAATATTTTTCATTTAGTAAAATAGGTCATTTTTCATCAAGATGTCTTGAAATATTTCCTAGATCTAAACCTAATAAGTTTATATTCCCAAAGAGATACTACTTTGCTAAAGAAGTAGTGACTGAGGATGAATCTGATAAAGATAATGGTAAAGAAGATGATTGGGCTTTCATTGCTACCATTGAAAATAATCTTGTGGCTACTGAATCTATGAAAGATGAAAAAGATCTTGCAACTCAAGTTGAAGAAAAAGATGAATGGGTCATTGATAGTGGATGCTCACATCATATGACTGGTGATAAAAGTAAATTTGGGAGTCTAGAGAAGTATGAAGGTGGGGTTGTAAGATTTGGAGATAACAATGCTAGTGTGATTCATGGTAGAGGATCTATTTTCCTTGGTGGTAAGGATAACACTGATGATGTACTCTATGTTGAAGGCCTAGAGCATAACTTGTTGAGTGTTGGACAGATGGTTCACAAGGGATATGACCTTCAGTTCAAAGATGGAAGATGCAAGATACGTGGAAGTTTTGGGAAGATGATTGCAAGAGGAAAGAAAACAAACGGTAATTGTTTTCACTTGAATATTGCTTGTGGAAGTTGTTTAATTTCTCAAGTAGATGAAAGTTGGTTGTGGAATAGGAGATTGTGTCATGGAAAATTTGACAACATTATTAAAATAAGTTCTACTCAAGCAACAAGAGATCTACCTAGATTAGTGAAGCCTCCTAATGTAATATACAAGGAATGTCAGATGGGTAAAGAAACTAGAGTCTCATTCTGGAGCAAACAATTTCACTCAAATAATCTATTGGAGCTGTTACATACTGACCTTTGTGGTCCCTCTAGGGTAAGAATTATTCATGGAGAAACGTATTTTATGTTGGTTATTGATGATTACTCTAGAATGATTTGGGTTTCCTTTTTGAGAGAAAAAATTGAAGTATTGGAGAAATTCAAAAGTTTCATGGATATGGTAGAAAATGAGAAAGGTCTAAAAATCAATTGGTTGAGATTTGAAAAAGGTAGTGAGTTCATTTCTAAGGAGTTCAACTCTTATTTTGAAGAGCATGGAATTAAAAGATAGTTATCTACTCCCCAAACCCCTCAACAGAATGGAGCTATAGAGAGAAAGAATATAACAATTATAGATGCTTCCAGAAACATGATGATGGAAGGAAATGTGTCTTAGATGTACTGAAGTGAAGTGGTAAGCATTGTTGTGTATACCTTGAATCGGGTAAATGTGAATGGAAATTCTGGTAAGACCCCTTATGAGTTATGGTTTGGTCACAAACTTATTGTCAAGTATTTTAAGATCTTTGGAAGCAAGTTTTATATTAGGAGAGATGATGATATAGGAAAATTTGATGCTAGAAGTGATGAAGGGACCTTCCTAGGTTACTCCACTAAGAGCAAGGCCTACCAGTGCTATACCAAAAGATTGAGAAAGATGGTTGAGAGTGAAAACGTAAAATTTGATGAGGACTCTGTCAAATCATCCAAACAATACAACTATGATTTAGATGAGGACAACACAAGTGAAGGGAAGAATAATCAGACACCAGATACATTTTAGATTATTCCATATGTTTCAATGAAGCAACCTCATTTTTTTATGGAAAATTGAGCCAGTCAAGAAGCTTATCTATAAGTGTACAAGCACAAACAAGTGCAAGTGTAGAAGAAAGATCAGAAGATTCAGAAGTCCAAGTAAGTCCCAAAACTCCAATATATATAAATCTAAATCATTCTAAAAGTTAAATCATAGGAGATACGAGTAAAGGAATGAAAAATAGAAGAAAAATTGCAAAAAAATATTGTCTTATTTCCAAGATTGAACCTAAGAATGTCACTGAAGCCTATCAAGATGAACATTGGTTGGAAGCTATGAAGGAAGAGCTGACACATGGCTACTGGTTCCTAGGCCTAAAGACAAAAATGTGATTGGTACTAAGTGGGTATTTAGAAACAAGCTGAATGAAGAAGGTGAAGTGGTCTGGAATAAAGCAAGACTGGTATGTAAAGGTTATTCTCAAGTGGAAGGTATTGATTTTGAAGAAAAAATTTCCCCTATAGCTAGAATTGAAGTTGTGATATTATTTCTCACTTATGCTACACACAAGAATTATAAAGTCTATCAAATGGATGTAAAGTCTGAATTTCTGAATGGATAACTAGAAGAAGTGTACATTGAACAACCAGCTAGATTTCAGCTAATAGATAAGAGAAATATGGTTTGCAGATTGAAGAAATCTATGTATGGACTTAAGCAATCCCCTAGAGCCTGGTACGCTAGATTGGACAAATATATACTAAACATTGGATTTACTAAAGGTGTTGATAGAAACTAATACTTCAAGTTAGATAATGATAAGGAGTTGATTATAGAAGTTTTTGTTGATGACATCATTTTTGGAGGCGATGAAAATCTATGTATGAAGTTTGCTGGTGCGATGAAGTTCTTTCTGAGATTGCAAATTACACAATCGGATGAAGGGATTTTCATATCTCAGTCCAAATATGTGAAAGAACTACTGAAGAAGTTTGGAATGGATGAATCCAAACCTATTGGTACTCCATGGTGACCGAATGTAAGTTGACACAAAATGATGATTCTCCAAGGAAAAATCAAACTAGGTACACGTCAATGATCGGTGGATTGCTCTACTTGACAAAGACTAGACTAGAAATTATGAATGTTGTATGTATAGTTGCTAGATTTTAGGCTGGTCCAAAGGAATCACATGTGACACTATAGAAATAATTTTCAAATATCTAAAAGGAACAATTGACTTTGGACTTTGGTATCCAAAGGTTGATGATCTCACTTTATGTGCATACACTAATGCAGATTGGGCTAGTGATGTAGATGACAGGAAAAGTAGTAGTGGTGGTTCCTTCTTCCTAGGGAAGAAGCTAATATCTTGGTTGAGTAAAAAGAAAAATTCAATTTCTCTATCTACTACTGAAGCAAAATACATTATTGCTGCCAATAATTGTACTCAAGTGATATGGATGAAAATGATGCTAAGAGATATTAGGGTGATATATGAAGAATCTATTTCCATATATTGTGACAACTCAAGTGCAATAAATATCTCAAGGAATCCGGTACTACACTCTAAGACTAAACATATATCAATCAAGTTTCATTTCTTGGGGGAAAAAGTGAATGAGAAAGAAGTCAGATTGGAGTATGTGCCTACCAAAGAATAGATTGCAGATATATTTAATAATCCTTTGCTTAAGGATACTTTGAGTATCTTAGAGGAATGCTAGGGGTAATTACCCCTTCTGATAAGAACTAAGTGATGCATTTGCTTGCATCAATCTGTGAGATTCATTGCTATATTCTGATCTGGATTGATGTTTATGTGGCTGCTACTCAGGGGGAATAGTCAAATGTGCAGATATGTGGTTCAGAGTTGGTTAATGGAAAGTCCATTGTTACCTTTTCCATTGATTTCAAAGGGGAAAAAGTGTAATGTGAAAAATCCTTGTGAAGAGAAGTTCAGTTGAGAGGAGAAGTGCAGAAGAAGTTAGTTTGTTGGGTTGATGGTTTTTTTCACATCATGTGTTGTGATCAATTCCAAAAGGGGAGATTTTTGGATGCCATGGATGTGTTGCTAATATGTGGTTGTCATTTATGTCAACACTATTAGCATTTGGTGTATCAATTGTTGTATATGTTAAGGATATTGAGAAAATTGTAAAAGAAAGTGTTGTGTTCCCAATGGAACTATATGATGGTGCCCTATTCTATACGTTTAAGATTAGTTGATGTGGTTTAAATGGTTTATTGTTGAGTTTATATAGATCATCTACTAGAAGTTTTAGAGGTCTACATGAAGTTTTGAGTATATTGTGGTCTAAATTTTTTTTGTTGGTCTTAGTCAGTGTTCCTGAATGAAGATTGTGTGATTCTAGTTATCTCAGTTGGTGCTGATGTTTTTTTTTTTTTCTTGGTGCTCTCAGATGTCTCTATATCATTCTCTATCTTTGTGGCATGTCCACATTAATCAGTGAGCTCGTGGTTGAAGATATTTTCTTGCACATGTTTGGTTTTTCATGTTTTTGGCTGACATGTTGGTTATAGTGTGTTGTGGATCTTTGAGATGAAATTAATTAAAGTATTTTTGTATTGGAGATGTTAATTTGGGTCTCTACTATGTTGTGGCTGACCTTGGTGGATTCTCATTAAAAGTTTATTTGTAAAATCTAGGCTGATATTGCAAATATATTTTATTTTTCTTGGCCAACGAAGTTGTGATGGAATCTCATGTAGTGGATATATAAGGGTGATTAGTTCATTATTGAATATGATGCTTCATGTGCTCCCATGTGTATATGTGTGAATATCATTCGATTGCAGAGCATAGTGTGAAGAAGATTGTGTGAAGTGTGAAGAAGTTTTGAGCTTAATTGGAACTGTAATTAGTCTTATGTAGAAGTTATTTTCTTAGTTCATACCCTTTGGATTTTTAATCCAACTCTGTTGGGAAGTGAGGCCCCTTCTGTAATTGAGTAGTGAGCTCTAGGAAATGTGTCTAAATGCATGTGCATTCTCCTTGTTATTTTCCATTATACTTTTAGCAGAGTATACCTTGTGGACTAGCACCCACCATGGTTTCTCCTTTAACAGGGTTTCCACGTAAAAAAAATCTTGGTGTTCTTTTCTCTAATGTGTTAGTTGATTATTCATCATATCTGAGATTAAGGTTAAGTTAAGTTAGAAAATTTTAAGTTTCTGTGACAACTGATTCACCCCCCCTCTTAGTTGTTTGTCTTTGTTTTGCCAACATGCATAACCTTTTACCCATATATAGTTTCATGTTACAAGAAGACATGGATATTCCTAAAACTATGGAAGAAAGGATGGGGAAATAAGTAGAACTAGATGAGGTTGGAATTCAAAAATTAAAGAAAAATGAGAAAATTCAGTTACAGATGAAGTACTTGTTTAACAAAAAGGATAAGGATAGAAAATTTCAGATTGATGATATGGTTCTTATATGGAATACTATAAATCAAGGAAAGAGAAAACATGGTAAGCTTGATGCCTTATGGTTGGGTCCCTTAATCATCATAGATAAATTTGGAATAGTATCTATAGAATATGATAGTAGAAACTCAAGAATTGCTAGTGCATTGAAAATTCCTAAAACACTTCCTTTCCTGAAAGAAGATCAAAACCTATGCACAATAGTTTAGGGTTTTCTCCATTTTTATTTTTGTCTACTTCCCAGAGATCAATTCTACATTCTTTCAACATCTAATAGTCACTCATCCCCAACTAGAGCCATAGTTGGAGCTTATAAAATTGACCTAATTTTACTAGCTTAGTGAACTTTAAAATATAAAATCCATTAGGAAAATCCTTGATCCTTATGTTTCTCATCAAAATTTCCTATCACTATCCCCATTGTATCATTTTCCTTAACTTAGTCACTATAAAAGAGAAAAATAAATAATTCTTTTAGGTCTGAATGACACTGAAAAGTCAAGAATAGGAAGAATCATAGATCTTCAAAGATTAGAATATTGTTCAACCTTTCCAAACAAGATGATCTCAGATCCATTACATCCATGGTATATCCCCATATGTTCAAGTAAAAATTCATTAGATTCCATTACCACACTCCCACAGGGGTTGTTGCTCAGTTCTAAGGATCCTTGATAGGCTTGATTGGTAAAGGCAGTGGATCAAACCTTCACCATAGTATTGTGACAATCTTTAAGGGCATATGTGGGATGGTGGTAGTATTACACTTAACTATTAGAGGTAACTCATAGCTCCACAATGAGTAAACTATGATAGAAAGGTGACCTATGGTATGGTGATAAATGGTCTCTTAACTTGCAATCCCTCAAAAAGAACATAACAACATTTGATGATACATGTGGTATAGCGGGAAAATAAAATTGATAGATATATGACATTTCCATCCCATGATGGTCTTGACATGAAATGGTGTGACTTTGGCACAAACTAGAAAGATATTTATATCAAAAGTGGCAATGATTACAACACTTATCTCAGAATATTCGATCTTCCAAGCTCAAGGGTATATATTCAAACCCAAAATAGAGATAGATTATAAAATATTATACATGAGTTGACATTAATAGAAAAGTGACTAAGCTTAGAAGTAAATATACTTAGAGTTCAATGCTATTTTTTCAATCATTCACAAAATCTTAGTGTGCCAGAGGTAAAATAAGTTGAGGAAGAGTATATAATTGCTATTTCATTAAGTAAGTGCACAAGTACCCTTAATAGCAAGTGTATGTGTATTTTAGTTCATTGAATTTTGCAAGTAGAATTCTAAAAGTTCAAGTAAAAATAAAATTCATATCATGCCACCCAAGAAGAGTGAATCTATAAGTAAAAAAGAGGAACCCGTAACCCCTAAAACAAAGAAAAGAGTCCTACAATAGTCCATACTAGATGTATTTCCAAAATCAATGGATAAAGGATATAGAAATTTGTTTAAAGAAGAAGCTCATGGTTCTAGAGATGCCACTATGCCCATTTTAGGCCATGATCTATTTTGGTATATTCATGATAAAAGAGGCCAAGATCCCATCCTCAAACCCTTGGACCCTAGATTTAGCCAAATTAGTGGTCCCAAATGTCTTTGTGGATGTGGATTTTATTAGAGTGTTGGTACAACATTACCACCATGCCACCAAAATTGTGAGAATGCTAGATGGATCACCATTAGTATTGTTGAAATTTTTTGTAATTATAGAATGTTTCCTACTAAAAAAGAAAGCCCTTACTAAATTCAACCTAAAAAAGTGTGAAGAATACTATAACATAATTGGGAAGACTTATAGGAATGATGAGATCCCTATGTACATGAAAAGGGGTGCAAACAATAGAATAATACCTATCTCAGTCCCTTCTAGAAATGAGCAATTTTTTGTGGACAATTTTTTAGATGTAATTTGAAAGGACCTATTTTTCCATATGTCAACTACTTGGGATAGATGCCCAGGATGAAATTCGAGTCAACCTCATCATGATGGAAATGAGAATAAAAAATATTGAGGCTAAAATTGAATTTAAATTTTATTCAATGATTGAGAAGGGGTTACATGAGGGATTTTTCCAATTAAGAGAGAATAAGGACCATATTATCTTTATAAGTCATTCTTTATTATGTCACTTGATCTTGTATCAGATTAGAGATAAATGGATCGAGAGAATGAGCCTAGGTATGGTTGATCAACAAGGCAGTAGTTTTCCCATGTAGCACTAGTGCTACATCTAGGATAACACGTGTAAAAATGGTGACTAAATAATAATTCATGATGATTTTGTAGTAATATTTATTACTACTTATGGTTATGTGTCACCAAGATCACACCTAGAGATCAAAGAATTACTAAAACCCTTAGCATTGAAGCCAAAGTAAGGGCACACCCATAAATTTGGAGACTAGTTATTCTTACCTGACCATATAGTAATCAAAATTTATGGATGCCCACAAGCTCCGAATGTCCTACCCAAATTTATTTTGCTACAAATCTCAATTTTAGAGTTTATGTGGAAAATCTTATGGATGGAAAAGGAGTTCATGAAGAGATAGAAGAAAGGAACATTCTTTCCTAACCTTGCTATATGTGGAAACTTCTCTATTAGATATGATACCCTTGAGGAATTGTAAGATTACATAAAAGGAAGATGTTCATTCAAATCTAAAATTGAATGGGTCTTTGTCCCAAAGGGGCATATGAATTTTGTGTGAAAAATGATTCTTACTAAAGCACGGATTACACATGACATTGACTATGAAACATAGAAGAATGGAGTTATGGTGAAATGTTATGAAAGTGAGGTTCACCACAAAAGGACCTATTTCTCTAATTTCATTCAAGGAAATGAGATCTAAAAAAATGAGATGACTAACAACCAAAAGGATGAGTCAAATCAAGGTATGAATCATAAAATTTCCTCTATATTCAAGGACAAGGCTATGAGTCAAATAGTACTTTGGGGAGAAAGATTAAAATCATCAAATAACTCTGAAATGCAAGATATGAAATGCAGATGAAAGATTGCACTCAAAACTGATAGAAACAACAATCAAAAGGAAAACCTAGAAAGAGGAGATTGATGTGTACCATTCAAAAAAGTCACTTTTTAAAGCTCATTCAGGACTCATTCTCGCTATGGCGAATGGGTCCTACCTAGGGCTCTAAATTTTTTTTTTATGGGTTCTCCTTTGTTGTGTCTACACTTGCAAGTTCTTGATTCTCATTGCCGAACAACAAAAATAAATCTTGTAGAAGATTTTCCATGAAATGAAAACTTTTCTTGCAACTTTGAGAACTTATCAACTTTCTTCAATTTTCCTCCTCAAAGGATCTTCCACCTAAAATTTGCAATCAAACATCAAAGAGAGAAAAATGTTGTTTGTTAGGTGAATGTGGGTTTTCCTTTTTCAAACCCCATTTTCGTAATTAAACCTTGAAGTGAAACAAAATAGGATGAAGGAATGATGAATACACAAGTAATATCACAACTCACCAAACCTTTGTTTGAACCTTGGATTGTAGATATACAACTTTCATGAATTGGCTTCAATCGATGTGAATCTTGATCATGAAACTTGTCTTGAAATAATGCCTTTGAATGATTGAATAGATCTTGAACTCTACATCACCATATTATCTCAAACAACATATAGGCTATAATAAATATTTGACATGACAATGGATCTTGATTGATGTAATAATATTCAATAAATGTTCTCTTGAATGCTCTCTTGACCATAAATTTTTCTCTAGGATTTGAAAACTTGAAAATCTAGGTGAAACTAAGTGAAATAACCTCATATTTATACATATCTTAATATTAATTTCTATAATTCAAATATAAGAAGCTGGCATTTGAATACATATTTAAAATCATTAAAAAACTACCAAAAACATCATTTGAATTTAGTTCCTAGGTGTAAGTGAGGACCCATTCACCCTATGGAAAATGGGTCCTAGGTAACTTACCTAGGACACACATTACTCAATGTTAAACTTTATGTTATGGCATTAATGAATGTCAGGTTTTATCCATAAAAAAATACAATTAATTAGGCTTGAATTTGAATTAAAGGGGGCCATTAAGGAAAATTAACTTCAATCAATTAATAAAGCCCTAGGTTAGTGTGAAAGTGTAAAGGTACACCTTACAACACTAGAAATAAGGCATAATTAAGTCCAATTTTAATTGAAAGGCCCTAAACTTAATGTCAATATATAAAATAAACATTACAACACTAAATTAAGGCATAATTAAGCTCATTTTATTATTAATTATTCATTCCAAAATTAAGTGTGAAAAAGGGATACTTTTTCCTACACTAAATTTAGCCCCCACTTTAAGGAGAGTATGAGTGTAAATGAAAACTCACACTAAAGTAGACATTCAAGACACTTATGTATGCAACAATGACAAAGATACATAATCATACAACATAAAAGACCATGAAGATTAGGTATACACTATCCAATCCGCATGGAACACATCTAAGCTTTTTTTTTTGTTCTTAGTCTGAGGTATAGGTGAGTCCTAATAAAGTGGCTTAGTGAGAAAGTAATGACTAGTCTACAATCTATCACCATACAATGAGAAGTCATTCCTTTGTCTTGGCTCTCATCATACTAACTGTACCAAAGCTATCCCTCTAATAACTTCACTAGGGTGCCACAAGGCAAGGTTTTGTGCTCCATAGGGCTTAACAAGCTATGTTATGCTAAGAACCTATAAAAAAGGAAAGGCTCCATAGGAAAGCAGGGTTTGTTATGCTAGGTGTCCTTGAGTTTAGGGTTTTAGCTTAATAAGGTTACAAGTTGTATTATGCTAAACACTTATGAACAATAATGCTAGTTAAGGTTTTTTCTCAAAGGGATTTTGCTTAGTTCATGTAAGGTATTCTTCTTAGGGAACATCGTGCCTAATATCTCCAAGAGAGAACAAGTCAAGAGTAAGAGATTCTTAGCTTAGGGAATGCAATGCATCACATCACCACTAAGAGGAAATTCATACACTAAGAAATATCACACTCTTGGAGGACATCAAACCTAATGACACCACAAAGAAAAAGACGCATTATAGGAAGAAAGAAAATCACACCATGAAACATGAGAAATGTTATAAAATATTATCGATGTATGCCCCCACTTTAAAGTGGTTGGTGATACCATTATTTTTAGAAATTTATTTAAAGTATCCAATGTTCAATCATAGAACATGGGAGCTTCCTTAGAAAGCCCTATGTTAAGCCATATGTTTCCAAAATGAAGCTACATCATGAAAGAGGAAGGAGGGGTTTCCCCAAAAATTACATAAGGGATCTATGGATTCAAGGTTAGTATATCATTGCTACAATGTTGTTATAGAGCTTAGAAACGTCATCATTCCTCAAATAATCATATAATTGGAAGAATAATAGAAAGCAAAGAAAAAAGAAAAATATTTTGGGTCAACATGGAAGAAACATAAATATCTCAATGATTTGCATCATCCCCAAAAGTAAAACACAAGACAAGACAAAAGATAAAAATTTTATGACATAGAGAAGAATGTAGATAAAAATAGAAGAATGCACAAAAAGAGAGAGATACACCAAACAAAATAGTGTAGGTGATCACATTACACACAAAGAACATGTAAAATAAAAAAATTAAAAATACTAGTAAGGCACATGCAAGTCAACCTATAGTAGGTCGTCTACATCCAAATATTTATCAATATACAAAATGTAGACAACTAGCCAAAGGGACAACATCAAGCACCAAACTAGGACACACACCAAGTTCAACACTCTTATTAGTAGAATTTCCATTTAATCTCATAGAAGAGGAGAAAAATGAATACAACTAATTATGCACTTCTTCATTAATCTTTTCAATATCAATATCATCATCTAAATTAATCATAACAAGAGGTTGAATGATAATATCCTTGGAAGGTTCTTATTTATGTTGTGGAAAAGGTATAGAATCATCATGTATTGCTTCAAGAATTTTTGGATTTTGATTTTCTATGTCACTCTTTTACTTGTTAGTTTGTAATATATGAGAAATAGCATGACGTCTAAGCCTATGTGTTGCAAGAATGGAAAATTTGTTGTCATTGATTTCAACTAGTCAACTGGTTATCAACTATTTGTTGTTTTTAGTTTCATGGATAAAGGTTATTTGTTGTATATGTCGAGGATATTGAGAAAATTGTAATGAAGAGATGTTGCAAGTGTTCAGTGGGTGCTCTGGATTTTTA
Organism: Sequoia sempervirens; assembly: GCA_007258455.2. Lineage (NCBI taxonomy): Eukaryota > Viridiplantae > Streptophyta > Pinopsida > Cupressales > Cupressaceae > Sequoia > Sequoia sempervirens. The sequence goes on along the minus strand of VDFB02193867.1, from coordinate 115,774,233 downwards.
TCTAGATTCACTCCTATGATTGTGTGGTTTAGATATGTTGATCATGGTTGTTGGAAGCTAATATATCCATTTTTTTGCTATTTATTCATTATACAGTGTGAGTTGTGTTCACAAGAACTGTGAACTATGGTTTTCTATGTTTTTGGTTGAGGTACGAGAGAAAAAATATTGGTTTGGATTTCTCTTTGATGAAGTCTTATGATTTATGGTTCTAGAGTTCAGTTGTTTGGATTGCATTGAAGATAATCTTGGTATCTGGAAAGTTTGTGGTTAATTGTTCTATGTTTTACACTAGTTTGGTTGAACTTTTGTGGAATAATACTTTCAGAGTAAGTGAAGCATGTTGGATCTATTTTAGTCCCTATGAAGTGTGTGTTTGGGTCACCCTTAGTCTAATTCCACCCTAGGATGTTTTGGCACTGACCTAATTTGAATTTGAATTTAGATGGATGACTTTGGATATGTTTCAAAGTTGAAGATGGTATAAATACAAAGTGAGTTAGGGAAGAAGAAGCGAAGAAGAAGAGTACAAAGGAAATATAGACAAGTTCACAAAGAGAATAGAGATAAATGAAAATTATGTGTGTATATGATGCAAGTATGGAAGATCAATGTGAAGCCTAAATGTTGAGTTTGCAGATGGAGTGAGATGAAGGTGCACTCTATAATTCATGCATATCTACAAGTGGATTGAGTGAATTGTGGTGGATTTATTGATAGCATTGAGATTTTCTTCTCTCTGTAACAAGTCTTTTTTTCTTCTTTGTATCTCTATGGTAGTGACCTCTTTGAGTCATTAGCCTTATAGGAAAGTGAGTCCTTATTTTGGTAGTGAGCCTTGTTTCTCAGGAAGTGAGCCTTTGTAATCAATTTTGATATTCTCTATAGTGTGAGTTAATCCTCACCATGGTTTTTCCCTTATTGGGTTTTCCTCATAAATCTGGTGTTACTATGTTTATGTGATGGTTTTTAGTTTCTGCACTAGTATTTATTCTTTAGTCTAATAACTAGTGTTAAAGATTGATTCCAGTGAAAGAATTAAAGTTTAAATCTATGACAACTAATTCATTCCCCTCTCTTAGATATCTTGCTCAACAATTGGTATCATAGCTAGGTTCCTTGTTAAAGAGCTTAACTACTTGAGGAAGGTTTGGGATGGCTGGAAAGATGACTTATGATTATTCAAGGTTTGATGGAACTAACTATGCTATTTGGAAAATATTGATGGAAGAATATATGGAGTTTTATAGAGATGATGTGGAGAAAGCTTACAAGAATCCTTACACTCCTCTTGCTAATGGTTCGAGTATGTTTGATGAGATCAAAGCATATGAAGTGAACAATAAGGTGAAGTAAAATTTGATGAATATCTTGGTACACTTGGAGTTGATTAAGGTTCAGAATCTAAAGACTTCTAAGGAAGTTTGTGGTGCTTTGAAAAGATCACATGAAGGTGATGAAAGAGTTAAAGAGGAAAAATTATAGAATTTGGAGACATGGTTTGAGCTTCTACATATGTCTGAAGATGAGAATGTTAACAAATATCTACAAAGATTGGATGGGATAGTGGTAAGAATGCGATGAATTGGTGCTACTATAGATGAAACCAATATTGTAAAGAAGATTCTTAGAACTTTTCATGATGTTTATACTGAGAAGGTATGTGTTGTTGAACAGAGTATAGATTATTAGACCTACACTAAAGATCTATTGTTGGGAATTTTAACATATTATGAGATGAGGAAGTTGAGTTTGAGGAATGGATGCAAATCAAAAACTTCTTTTAAGGCTACAAAATTTGAAGATATAGATGAAGAAAGTCTTGATGAAATAGAGGATAACTTTGTGAGAAGAATGAGGAAAGGATTTGGTTAGTATGAAGGTAAGTTACCCTTTAAATTCTTTAGTTGTGGAAAAATAGGTCATTATGTTGCAAAGTGTCTAAAAAGAGATAAAAGGAATAAACAAAGATATGAGAAATAAAGGAAAATAATGAATATTGACAGAGAATATTATGTGAATGAGAATTCTAGTATATATCATGAAGATTCTTAGCATGAAGATCTTGATGACAATGAATGCTTGATCTTGGCTATAAAGGATGAACCTACTTTTGCTAGTTTTGAAAAATAGGTGAAGGAAAGCCCTTTAGAGAAGGAGAAGAATGGAAGTACTGTTATCTCTAACCTAAATGCTTAAAAAGGAACAAATTATTAGGTTGTTGATTGTGGTTGTTCACATCACATGGCTAGTGATAAGAGTAAGTTTGTTAAGCTTGAAAGATATGATGGAGGTGTGGTTATGTTTGGAGATGATATTAGTGCTAAAATTTGTGAGATAGGTTCAGTAAGTTTTGATGGAAAGAATAATACTAATGATGTCTAATACATGTTAAGTGTTAAAGGAATAATATTTTTAGTGTTGGAAAGATGTGTAGTAATGGATATGATCTTGTATTTAAGGATGAGAGATATGAGATCCGAAGAGGATCTAGAACATTGATTGATGCAGGAAAGAAATTTGAAAGAAATATCTATCAACTTAAGGTTGTTGATGGACAATGATTTGTGACTCAGATTAATGAAAGTTGGCTATGGCATAGGAGAATGTGTCACATGAATTTTTATAAGTTGGTGAGGATTAGTGCAATTCATGTCATGAGATATTTACCAAGCATTGCAAATCCTATTAATTCTATTTGTAGGAATTGTAAGTTTGGAAAGCAAGATATAATTCATTATAGATCAAAGGATCAATCTACTACTAGACTATTGGATATGATTCATATAGATCTATATGGTCCTACAAGAGTGAGAAGTATACAAGGTGAAAGGTGCTTTATGCTTTTGATTGATGATTATTCTAGATATACATGGGTTACATTCCCTACAGAGAAATTAGATGCATTAGATAGATTTAAGAAATTCAAGGCTATGATTGAAAATGAAGTGAACTTGAGGATAAAATTCTAAAGGTCTAATAGAGGTGCAGAATTTTCCTCACATGAGTTTAATATGTTTTATGAAGTGAATGGAATAAAGAGACATTTATCTGCCGTGGGAACTCCTCAACATAATGGAGTTCTTGAAAGGAAAAACAAAAATAGTTCAAGAGGATGCTAGATCAATGATTATTGAGGCTAGTTTACTAGAATTTTATTGGAGAGAAGCTATTCATACTATTTTTTATGTATTGAATCTAGTTCAAGCAAGAGAAAATAGTACAAAGACTCCCTATGAGCTCTAGCATGGAAGAATTCCTATTGTTAGGTATTTCAAGGTATTGAAAAGAAAATGTTATATCAAAAGAGATGAAGAAAATTTGGGAAAGTTTGATACAAGAAGTGATAAAGGTATTTTTCTTGGATATTCTACTCAAATAAAAGAATACAGATGCTTCAATAAGAGACTAAGAAAGATTATAGAAAGTAAAAATGACAAGGTTGATGAGACAGTGAATAATTCAATTCACATTGATTGATATATATTTAATGAACCTGATTGTGTAAGAATTGAAGAGATTGTGGAAGAATAGAAAAAGGATGAGAAGAGAAGAAAATGAGCATAATGAAAGAGAAGATGAAGCTCTGATCATGTTAATTAAGACACCTAGATATGTACAAAAGAATCATTTAGAGAATCAAATCGTTTGAGACAAAACAAAAGGAGTATTGAAAAGAAGCAGGGTTGTTGCTAAAGTAAATTTGTGTTTACTGTCTAAGATTGAACTAAAGACTACAAGTGAAGCTTATAAAGATGAACATTGGATGAAAGCTATGAAAGAAGAAATTATGCAAATTGAGAAGAATCAAACTTAGGGATTGGTCCCAAGATCGATAGATAGAAACATTATTGGATCAAAATGGGTATTCAGAAATAAGTTGAATGAGAATGGAGAAGTAGTTAGAAACAAAGCAAGGCTTGTGTGTAAAGGTTACTCACAAGTGGAAGACATATATTTTTAGGAAACCTTTTCTCTAGTAGCAAGAATGGAAGCTATAAGGACGTTCTTAGCATTTTATACTCATAAAGACTTTAAGGTCTATTAGATGGATGTCAAGTCAACATTTTTGAATGGTGAGCTAGAAGAAGAGGTCTACAAGGAACAAAAAGAAGGATTTTAGTTGTCAAAGAAATTGGATATGGTGTGTAGATTGAAGTGGTAGAGCCTCTAAATTTTGAAAATTTTGTGCTAGTTCCTTTCCTTTTCATGATCCTTTGTATTTGTGCCTAAGGGTAAGGTTTAGGGTTTTGGTTCAAAATCCTTCATTTCAAATTTTATAGTCTTTTACCCTAGGTATTTTATTCCTTCATTGACTTGCTACACCTGGTTGCAGTTTATTTTGAGTCACAACTTAAGCCATCAAAAGCATGTTGTCACCGACCCCTCGGTCTAGGTTTGTTGATCATCACATATTATACCATTGCCTTAATATTTCCTAAGTTAGGAAAAATAATTCTTATTAAAATGACTTAAGTCTTAAGTCATTAATCACATGGGTCTTGACCCCATCAACCTAGTCGAGCCCCTTCTCTAAAACCAACCTTTTTCACATGTGCAAATTTGTTGATGGTTGGATCATAAGATTTAATCCTAACTGTTCCTCACTTCCCTAAATGAATAAAATAATGTTTGAATCCAAAAGGTAGTGGGGCTAGTAGGCTGAAGACACGTGGATAGTTATAGGCTTGGGGCTTGATCTCTACTTACATAGCTAGCATCATATGATTTAAACTAACGATCGAGATGTGTTGTTGAGATTTAATGTTAATTGTTCCACACTAGCCCACAAGGGACCCACTGGTGAAGTTTATCAAGTAGCAAGGCTAGCACGTGATTGACACATGGATTCTCCCATCATTTAGAAAGAAGGTGGATCCCGTAGAATGAATGAGTCATCACTCTAGGTAGCATGGGATGAGTTGGAAAAAGAAAAAAAAATTCAAACATTTTTGACTCAATCTAAGTTGTCCAATGCGTAATCTCACAAATAAATTGATGGGTGACATTTAAAATTGAAGATGTGGCTATGAGATTCATTCTACTTCACATGAGCAAGCAGTAATGGTAGAAAGGATATGCAAATTTACCCAAATCCAACCTTAAGGAACATAAAAAGATTGCTTTTTCACATAATTGAAGATTGAAAACAAGTTTTAAAGCATCTAGAAGATCAAAGTGAGTTTTTTAGAGTTCAAGGCAATTAGAATTAGGGTTTAATTCAAGTGTAAAAGATGTAAGTGAAAATAAATTCCATTCTTTATGTTTTCTTTAAAATTTCCTTGGATTAGGGTAGACATCTGCTATATCATTTTATCAAATTATCCTACATGCCATTGAATTGTTTTATAGTGGTTTGAACCTCTTGTAAGGTTTGAAATTCTATCAAACCCATTGAACTTTTACCTTTAAGTTGTGCCCTTAGTTCTTAAAGGCTAGATTTTAAACCTCTCTAGTGTCAATGCCCTAGATTGATCAGAATCTATCTATTACCAATGGTTCCCAAGACTCAAGTTTCTAGTTTTTAACCCACATCAAGTCCTTTCTCCCAAGATATTCTTAACCAATTGAAACCATCAACCAACAAAAGGGTCAAGGGAATAGCGTTATTTCAAGTCCCTAAGATTAAAGAGGGTTTAGTTGATAAGAAATGTTATATCAAGGATGCTAATGTGCCATACATAGAGTGGAAAATGTTCTAAAATTGGTTTGGGAATAGAAACTATGGAGTTCTTGTCTGCAACACATGGAGATTAGATTTGGGGAAGTTAGTAGTTCGAAATGTATACATGGATGTGGATTTGTTGAAGGATATAGTTACAAGGTATGATCCTATTTCCAAAGTGGTTAGGGCATATGATGGTGTTGAAATGATGAAGATAACTAGAAAGGAGATTGTAGAAATATTTAAGCTGCATGAATGGAGTAAAGATATGATTTCCATTGACCACAAAGTTTTTAGGGAAAGATATGAGAGAAAAAGGGCTATTTTTAGGTTAAAAATGTTTCCCATACATACTACAAGTATAGGTGTTGGGAAATCAAGGAAACAAATAAGAATTGGCCAGGATGAAAAGGATCCCTTCCCCATAAAGTACTTTGCAAACTACTTCAAGAAAATAGTTTTCTCCTTGTGTCAAATTCTTGGTTTTGATGTGTCATCCATCATGCAAATAGATTGCATGTATATGGAAGCACACCTTCATCACCTAGCCTATAATGTAGTATATGATTATGCCACACATCTAGTAGAGAACATTCATTAGGGGGGTATGCGCAAGATAATGATGAGCCAAAAAGTCACAATATGATGGGTACGTGGCTAATGACTTTATTTTTACCCAAAATTTATGAAATGAAAATAGTTTTTAAAGGAGATTCTGAGCTTTCCACCAATATAAATTATGCTTTACTTTGAATTTAATAAGTAATTATTATTTATTTTCTATTCAAATTACAACTAACGTCCTAATTGATAGACTGATTGAAAAACATCTATAGCTTTCAAACGGTATCACATTTTTTGAATCCAAAACATGTATCACATTCTATGCTTCACATAATATAGGATTAAAAAAATAAAAATAGAATTTCATGAAGTTTTGACCTTCGTGTTAAGGTGGTCGACATAATGAAGTTTTTAACATTTCTTTAAAAGTTGTAATAAAAATTCATAATTAATTATTTACTTGGAAAAAAAGTTACAAAAATATGATCACATCACATGAGTCCTCTATCATACTTCAAAAAATATTGTCAAAAAAACATTATCATTTTATTGTGGTTACTGGGTGATAGACACCTACTTTATTTTTTCCCCGAACCTTAAGTACACGATTGAAACTCTCAAATTCAAATATATTTTAGTTTCTTTTTAAACAAACCTAGTAGTTTAGAAACTGCATTTTCAATTTCTATATAGATTTTATTCTACATATTTTAAAATAATATAGATAACTTATTCATTTTTATGTCAAGTTATTAATCCCCATTTTTTTGCCACTCTTGAGGGCCTACTTTTTCCATGATGATCCTGCACATACCCAGGGTTTGTATGCAGTAAAGATAGGAAATAATTGGGTGACGTTCTAGTGGTACTCTCTCTTGATACACATGTACTTGTTCAAAGGAGAGAAGAATTTTTCTAAAGACATGAAACTACTGAAAGTACAGGAGGATATCAAAATGCTAGTCCAATGTTGGACTCATATTTTGGATAAGGATGACTTGAAGTATGACTATGTTGTCTTCCAAAAATGTTTTTACCTCAAAATTAAGAAGGTTTTTTATTTTCAATCCACCAAGGATTCTATAGGAAACACAAGATTTTTTTTAGGCCCTTGGAGAGGAGGCTTGATTTGAAATTTATTCAAAATTGGGGAGACATAATTCCATACCCTAGTACAACAATCTTTAGGATCTATGGCACAAATGTGAATCCACATGCATTACCAGGAGATGTGCCACTTAGGATTCATTTTATTGAAATTATGAGGGAATTGAGGGTAGCAAAAATGGTACATTTTCCTGAGCAACGAAAAAAGGATCATTCTTCCCTGAATGGACTATGTTTGCAGATTATGTGGTGGCTAAGGGAGGATGGAAGGGATTGGAGAAGATTCTTGCACCTTACAAGATAAAAATTGTGTGCTCAAGGAACCATGAACCTGAGGGCTTCATTTCTTCTTTGAAAGCAAGGTTTAGAGGTGGCTCCATTGTCCACAATTTTTACTTTCCTAAAGATGTGATCAAGAGAAATTTTTATTTTAAACTCTAGGATGGAAGGAAGGTAATGTATCTCACCTTTATTAAAATGGAGGATAAAATAAGAAGGTCAAATCCAAATTATGAACCTCTGCCTAACATTAAGGGTGAGTTGAATAGGGTCATGTATGTACTTGACCATTTTGAAAGCATAGTGGGTGTATTGAGGGAGGAACACATAATAATAGATAAAAGGAAGCAAATGGCTATTGAGGAAGAACCAACAAGAACCAAGGAGGAGAGACCCTCTTACCAACCATCACATAATTTCAAAGTATACTCTAGGAAAGAGGAAGTAATAAAGAAATAGAAAACACTTCCAACCCCTACTACATCAGCGGGGTCAAGAGTATCTTCTCCTGTGAGGTTAGTGTCATCTCTTCCAAGAAAATCTCCCCCTACCATAATCAATCTTGATTCACCTCCTAGAGGCCCATCTCCATCTGAGAAGCCACCACCAAAGAGGAAAAGGATTGAGGTAGGAGGGATAGTGGATTATCCTGAATTAGAAGAAGACACTTTTTTCAATGAAGAAGAGATGTAACAAGGAATTCCTTCTCCCCCAAGGAAATTTGTATTAAATAGAGAAGAGAGCAGCCTCATATTATGGAAAGAGGATTTTAGTGACCTCAACAATGTTGATGATCTAAGGCATGAGGATTGGAAAATATTTATGGAGGATGATTCTTTTATGCAAAAAAAAACATTTAAAGATTTGGTATGGAGAGGTAAGGCTCAAGAATATGTAGAAAATGTTACTAAAGAGAGGAGCTTGCATACAAAAATTCCTAAGGAGGTTGTTCAAGAAAATTTCAGGAAAGCTATGAGGGGTGAATTTAAAAAAATCACACCCAAATAAGATAGATCATCAGTGCATAAAAGTTGAGTGTTATTACTGCAAAAGTGGGACATTGTAGATGCAATTGTGTTGGATAAAATAAGGAAGCATGAAAAACCTTATTTAAAATAGAGGAAGAAGCCAAGTTGGAATTGTAAGGTTTAGCCTTAAGTGAAGAATGGGATGCCTTGGCCCTTTGGTCATTGTCTCTAGGGTCTAGGAAACCAAAAGTTGCACAGCCAACAGATCTCAGTGGGTAGTTGATCATTAAAAGAGTCTCAGACACTCCAACACTCGAAGCAGTAAAGATGGAAATCGATGCTGCTAAATTCACTAAGGAAACAATGGAGAATGTCACTGTAGAAAGAGACTCATTCAGAAGAAAATATAATTAAATTATTGATGAATATAATAAGAGTCAGTAAAAGGTGGTTGAGTTGGAAATAAAGTTGGCACTTTTCAAGCAACAGTTAGAAACACTGAGGACCTTGGGACCATGAAGTTCAAGTTATGTTGCACCTACTTCCCCAATTACACATCCCCAATATCCTCCTCCTCCACTTGAGAAATCATTAGAAATAGTGCCATACAATTTGGTTTAGGAACCAATTGTAATTAAGGAGCCAAGCACATTACGTGCAACTCCATAAGATGATCCCACAAAGGAACAATTGTTTCAGAAAATTGAAGTATATAAGAAAATATTGTCACAGGTTCAAGACATAGTTTATGATAATAGTTTGGAGATTGTTTATGTAGTTCTGTAGCATATGAATAAGAAGATTAAATGTAAGTTGAACAACATCCATTCAAATTATTCTTTAATGTTGCAAGCAATTAGGTTGGCCCAAAGAGAAAGATTTGTCTACTCCAATTACGGATAGATGGATCCTTAGGGTTGATAATTTGAAGCTCATTGCATTTGGGTATGCACATCAAAAGAAAAAATATCCAAGGATTGTACCAACATATAAATTTGTCAATGAAATTAAGGAGAACGGGTTTCAAGGGTATGTTGCTCCTTTGGAAGAAAAAATAAAGGAGTTAAATTCAAAATTTGATAAGGAAAAATTGAGATTATTGCTTGATATTCAACATACACATGATGAGATAAAACCTCCACGAGCATGGAAAGATCAAGTAGATATGGATATTTCTACCTAGACATCCCTCATATGTGAGAATTTTGATGTTGATTTAGTAAAAGATACTCTAGAGAATTTGTCTCTCACCATTAGTTTCTTGGAAGAATTTGACAAAGAAGCCAATTCAGTAATAGATAAATATATGCATGGTCAAGTATAATGCAGGTTTGGCCTTAGAAATTGTAATGTATAAAATATATGTTTCTCCTAATCCATGATATGATAGATAAATGCTGACTGTTGGTGACTTGGACTAGTGCTAGAGGTTGACCTTGATTTTGATCCACATTGTTCTTTCATTTTTACATTCCTTTTTGTCTTTTGATGAGGAGGAATAAAGATGCTTCAATGGTTTGAATACCACTCTCTTCAAAAAAATTACTTTTGGAAGGCACGAGAATCTCCGCCAACTGAAGAGCAACCTTTTTCTCATGGGAGAATATTCTTTTAGTTTGTTGTAACCATTCCTCATGGAATTATGGGTATGGGTTGTCAAATGAAAATGTGTCATGTGTACCTTTGGCCGAAGAATTTTTTTCCTCACTTGTTTTCATAAAAGGGAATTTAGGGCCATTGGCATGGGTCTCTTTATGAATTCTGGATCTAAAAATCTAAATGTGTAACACATAGAAAATTCATTTTGATTCTATATGTTAGGTTTTGAGTCAAGCAAATAAGTTTTGTAAATTGTATGCTTTTCAAGCATGCCTAAATGAATAATGCAAACCTTTGAATCTATTGTATCTGCATCTATAATTTTTCATATTGAATATTAATGGAAACTCAATCAATGATCTTTCATTAATTTTCATTCTTGCTTTGTAGTGAAATATGTTTTTATTATGGTTTTGATTTAATGAATCAATTAAAATACCTTAATTAAAGCATGAGTTCATATCAATGTTTAGTGGATTTGATAATTAGTCATAGAATCTGAGAATTTGGTATGTGTATTATAATGAAATTACACAAATACCATTGTTGTTTGAAATCAAACTTATCTTATAGTTCAATTTATTGTGGTTTGACTCCTTTCCCTAAGATAAGAAACTGATCTAGCAAGTGTTAAAGCATTTCCTATAGTCTTGATGTTTCAATTTAAGAAAAAAATTCCTAAACTAGCATATCATTGATTTATTTTTGTTTGAAGTTGGTATTATGTTGTATTCTTAGCTTTAGGAGTTTAATCCTTTTGAAGGAATCACAATTTTTTTGGAGGATTTCATCTAATCAGCATATTGATGGGGATATATCTATTTATTAAACAATGTGTGGTATAATTGTCTAGAAGATTGTAGGATACACATTTTGGGATCACCCTCCCAGATTTTGTAGAGACCAAAGTGTAGGAGGGAAGCTTTATAGCTTCCTATTGTTCATTGGCCAATTGCCTCCTGAGTAATCAAGGACTAAATCTGTCAAATTCGTAGATGCTCAATGAGATTTGCTTGGTTCTTTGAAAACCACCAACAGATATGCAACTCTATTGGGGAGACATTTGATAAAGTATTTTTTCTCCAATGTGCCTTGTCTAGGATCACTATGATTTATACTGATGTTCATCCTTAGATTCCATCAATTTAAGTTTTTGTTAACCATTGCTCAAATTTTCTCCATATTTCTCACCATTTCTATGTTTAGAATTTATTTCCCAAAGTTCAACCCAAATTGCTTCATATTTGTAAAAGCATGCTTGAGTCCGTAAGGGTCTTGTAAAATTTTGCATAAAATTGTAGCACAATTACTATAAATTTGTCCTAACTAATTTGGGTGGTGACTCTAAAATCTCTGCACTAGTATGTGCCAATACTTGAAGCTATCAAGGAAGTTAAGCTAAAGAATAAAAAAAAATGAAAAGGTTGATAAGAGCAAAGATAATATAGACACAAATGTGAGGAACCTATGCCAATATGAAGAAACATCTAGATCAAATATTAGAGGGATAATTTCCAAAGAAACCTCATGAAACATGGAAAGCAAAGGGTATAGGAACAAGTAAGTCTACTCCTCATTCAACTCTTGAGCATGAAATTCATTCTAATTCTAGTTCTAAACATGAAAGAAATTTTTTAGAGTTAAGTGATGATGCTTCACCTAAAATAGGACATGTTACAATGAAGTCTATTGTGAGTGAGCAACATTCAAATCTAGTGTTAATAGGTAAACAAAGAAGAGAGAGACAAAGGATGCAACAAGATAATGTAAATTCTATTCGTGCTATGGTTGTAGGGAATTTGATCACAACATCCAACACAAATACTCCTCTTCCTCATGACTTGTTGATTGGGTTTGATGAATACACCCATAACCATGTTACAATGGTAGAGACATCAAATTTTGATGCCACCTTACAAGAAGAGGATGAAATATCCAATGATGTTCAACAACTTAGAAGAGAAGCATCAAGATTAGAGGAGTTGAGGAGGAGGGATAAGGAGAAATAAGAAAGGATACAGACATCTATGGTTGAGAGAGATATGCTACAAAGAAAAGTTGAGAAAATGATAGAACTATAATAGTTAGCATCTCAATCTACCCATACGACTAGTCCTACAGTTAGAGAGGTTTTAGGTAGTGAGTCTATAACTTCATCGCCCAACAATTCTTAAAACATCTTTTCTAGACCACCCCACCACAACTAATATTTAGCCAAATATAATTTTCCTCCATTAGCCCTTATAATATGGGCTACCACAAATCAATCATGCATTCAACTTCTTTGTAATGAGGTTACAAAATCTAAGACAATATGTGTTAAAAGGTGCAGGACAACTGAGAGGGGGGTGAATCAGTTGTCACCAGATTCAAACAAAAAACTGCAAACACTTATCAACTTCATAGCCACACTATTCTATTATTAAGTATGAACATGAAATGTAGATAACATAAAGAAAAATCAACACAATGAACACTAGATTTTATGTGAAAAACCCAATAAGGGAAAAACCATGGTGAGGATTAATGCACAATATAAAGTAGTTACAAAAGAGAATATGTAAGGTTTACTACCAAATGGGTCACTTCCTAGAATAGGACTCACTATCCATATACAAAATCTCACTACTTACAAAAGGAGGTTTACTGCCTACAAAAGGATTACAAAACAAAATTGGCTTCACAACCAAAATGAACTAATGAGAGTGCACCTAACAAGTGTTGATACAGTTCTAGTTATGCTTAATAAATTGACTTAACACACTTCATCATTTTTTCACTTCTTCATATTCACATTCACAACTACATCATCTACATCAATCTTCAAAAACTGTCCAACATATATACTCCATCCATCCACAAACATTAATTAGGTTGACCTAACTAGATGCAATCCTTGTTTACCAAAAACACCAACTGTTACCTTCAAGAATTCACAAAATATTTCCAAATAATAAATCAAAACATGTAGCACACTTTATTGTGTCAGCATAGACCTAAGATAGGTTGCACATATATCCGCACAAAAAATAATTCACCATATCACCAGTTAGCCATGAAGTCAGCCAGAGATAGGATTAATAGAAAAATGCAATTAACATAATGATACTGATACACCATACGAACACTAGAGGATGAGAGATCTTGAACGTACATGCTTTCAATATCCATAGACTATTTCCCAAAACCACAAGTAGTAACTATCAACTATGGAGGATTGCAGACCAAAATATCATAGGGTGTAAATTATATACTAGTTCAGATACCAGACAAAAATATCAGATCAAATACTAACTTAGTATTGTAGTCACAACTTGTCTAACATGGTGACATCAATGAAAACACAAAAATGTATAGTTAGCCATTCTTCTTCATTCTTCCAACAATCTCTCCCTTTGGACCATTGATGGAAACATGTGCCAAAATTTTACAAAAACAACATTCTTTCCCTTTATCATCATTTTCCTTTTTACTCCTTTAAAGGTACTCTTCTCCCCCCCTTTGACATAAATGGAAAAGGTCCACCAAAAATAGGATGTGTATGTATATAGTATATACAAAGGTGATTGCAACTCCCAATTTCAAACATTCCATTAAAAATGACACTTTTTACATGAAAGATTTTCTTGTACCTGTCTCTTATGATCAAAACAATCTATTTCCAAGGAAGCACATATGAATTCATTCTTTCACTCATACCATCCAATAAAGACAACTATGTAAAAGAGGATGTCTAGTCCGAAGATAGACATTAACATTCACAATGTTCTACATCAAAGAGTATTCTAGAGAGATGATCCAACCGAACCTCAACAAGTCCCTTAAGCAACCAGAAGGTTTTAACCATATCATCTCTTTTCCTTTGAGTAATCAGCAACCCCACTTGCAATTCAACAATTCTTATTCTTTTTTTTCCATCATTTTCTTTAAAGAAATAAAAAAAATTCCAATACTATTCATCCCAGATTCAATGGCTTCAATTTTTCTTCTGAAATTGTCAACAGCTACCAACCACCAAAGATAATACCTATAGATACCAAATATTTCTTTAATTCATTCTCTTGTTTCATTCATATGTTTAGATAACACTTTTTTGTCTTTGGAACATTTTTCAACCATAGCTTCGAACTTATGACCTTTGGGTCCTTCCAACAATGTTCTCTCTTCAATAATCTCTACTAGATCATCTCACAAAGAATCAAACACATCTGAAACTGAGATACCTCTATTGAGAAAATGATCAACTAGTACATCATCAATTTTAAGCCTCTTAATCAGAGAGCATGCATTCCAAATTTCACCAATCTTCTTCATTTCACCCTTGTTTAGCAACATTTGTATATCCTCTAGATCTAATGAGTCAGATCTAGACATAAATTATTCTTCATTCTTCTTTTCTTCCAAGAAATTTGTTACAATTTTTTTCCTTCTTTTAGATTCCAGAGGGGACTTGCCAATGATAAGTTCTTCCAACTATTTCTTAGCAGAGGATGAACCCACTTCAAAATGACTAGGTACTAACATACTAGAGCATAGATTCATCTTCAATGATGTGAAATAGATTCTTCAAACACTTACATTATCCACCAATGATTCCAAATATCTATAAACTTGTTTTCCAATAGGAATACCAAATTCCCATTCAACATTCTCTCTTCCCGATAGCGAGCTCAAAAAGTAAAATGTCAAATATTTATGAAAAGATCCAAATAAAATAGGATAGCCCTCAACCAACAACATTCAGGCATTCTCAGTTAGGTTTCTAGTAATAGGCTACAAAAATCAAACTTCTTTTTTTCTTTAACCATCATGTCTACAAGATATACAACAATATCCAAATTTGAACCTTTAGGATTTATGAAATAGATTTTATAGGAAATGTCATACACAACATACCTTATAGTGGAATCTACAAGAGTGTTTATCAATAGAGCTTGAGGGTCTTTTTCAATTCCTGTAAGGTCCTCCACATCTTTGTATTTCATGGTTTTCTTCCCAGGGTGGTCCCCAACACTACATAAACCAGTAATCACTTTGATTACTTCCTTCGTGATCAAGTAGGGTTTTTCCAACATAATGTTGTTGTTCTTAAATCAACTTATCAAGAACAAAATAAATTATTTATCTGCAAACCATGGGAATTCTCCCCATAAATCCATACCTAAGGTTTTTATGCTCTGTAATTCATTTTTCTTCAGCCCTAGTTCCATTTCCTTCATTTTCCTATGATCAAATTCTTCTAATTCAACACCTTTCAATTTTAGTGGAATGTTGCCACACAATCCTCCATCCATTGTCACACTTATCTCTCTTGAATTCCTTGCCAATCAATCAAAACTTCTTCCTTTTCCCTTTGTAAATAGAGAAATAACTCTTGATTGTCCATAATAATTCCTTCAAACTTCTTCAAATCGCTTTGAGATTTCTCCAAGATAGCTTTCAAACTCTTCAAGTGCACAAGTGATGAAAGAGATTTACAAATTTTACTTTATACATGATTAATTTACCCTAATTCACATTAAATGCGATAGACTTCAAAAAGCCAATAAAAAACTTATTTCTCATAATTATAAACCCTAAATTGATCCAAAAAATAGCTTGCCATCATTTTTTCTTCCAATTTCTTTTCTAAAACCTTTTCCCATTCATTCTTTACAATATATCCTTGTGCGAACATTTGACACACCAATTATCTAGGGGATTTGTACAATTTTCTGTTAATGCTCCCCCTAAGACCATGCTAGGTCTAATTCCTAGAGGAATTATCCATACTAGATGAGGGAACATACACATCTATCATCTCTAGCTCTTCTCTTTTCTTCCTCCATATCTTATTCATCTCTTGATTCACTTCTTCTTTTCCAATTTTCTTTACTGGTTCATTCCGCTCTATCAGAGCAAACTACTTTCTCTTCTTACTTCTGTAAACTTTTGAGATATGTCTGGGTTTGTTACAACTATAGTAGACAACACTTGTTTGATTAGTCTAACCTCCATGAATCCTTATCTACATTGGTTTTCTTTGTGTCCAAATTTTTCATAGGTATAGCATTAGCCATTAAAGGATTGATTCATTTTGCCTCCATTAAATCTATTCATCATCACTTGACTGGTCAATCTCAACTGAGATCTACATTCAATGGATTTATGTCCAAAATTCTTATATGAAAAACATTGTCTATAGAAGAAGCCAAAAAATTGATTCATATTACTCTTGCATTCTATTTCCCTGTGACCAAATTTGTTGCATGAAAAATAGACACCATTGAAGGATGGATACCTTTGTGCATTAGGCTATCTCATAGGTGGTTTCCTTGCAAAGTTTCTTAAATTTATTTTCTACTTACCTTTGTCTTTAGTCTTTTGATTGTCCTTTAATCTTTCACCTAATTCATTTCCCAAACCACCTTTGTCTTTATTTGATTTTTATCCTGCAAGTAGTTCTTCAAGCTTGTTAGATCTAGACTTGAAATTGTTCTCATAGAGTTTTTCCTTCTCTAGTTCTACTTTCAAGTTTACTACCTCTTGTTCAAGTCTAGTGCATTCATCAGATTTGTTCTACACCATTGTATTCAGACATTCTTTAATTCTCTTCTTTTCTTCTACAAGCACTTTCAATCTATTGATCTCTTGTTTTTGCTACTCACTCACTTCTCTGTCTTTCCTTGAATTTATTTAGATGCTCTTTCAGTTTCTAGATACATTCATTTGCTTCATCTAGATTTTCTTTCAAGTCATTGTTATCATTTTCATCCTTATCAATATTTTCAAGTGTAGTCTAATGTTCTTCTTTATCATCCATTTGATCAACCTTCATGATCCTCCTCAAGTGATTAAGCTCTACACCAAGGAACTAGAACTCTAATACCAATTGTTAAAAGGAATGGGACAACTAAGAGGGGGGCTGGGTGAATCAGTTGTCACTAGATTCAAACACAAAACTTCAAACACTTATCAACTTCACAACCACACTATTCTACTATTAAGTATGAACATGAAATACAAAAAACAAAAAGAAAAATCAACACAATGAACACTAGATTTTACATGGAAAACCCAATAA
This sequence comes from Sequoia sempervirens, assembly GCA_007258455.2. Classification (NCBI taxonomy): domain Eukaryota; kingdom Viridiplantae; phylum Streptophyta; class Pinopsida; order Cupressales; family Cupressaceae; genus Sequoia; species Sequoia sempervirens. The sequence continues at coordinate 115,756,988 of VDFB02193867.1, read as the reverse complement.
GGGAAAAACCATAACAAGGATTAACTCATAATATAAAGTAGTTCCAAAACTAAATATATAAGGCTCACTGTCAAAGGGATCACTACCTAGAATAGGACTTACTGTCCAGATACAAAAGCTTACTACTTACACAAGGAGGCTCACTACCTACAAAAGGATTACAAAGAAAAAATGGCTTTATAGCTAAAATGAACTGATGAGAGTGCACCTAACAAATGCTGATACAGTTCCAGTGATGCTCAATAAATTGAATTAACACACTTCATCATTTTCACACTTCTTCACATTCACATTCACAACTGCATCATCTATATCAATCTTAAAAAACTATCCAACATATATACTTGAACCATCCGCAAGCATTAATTAGGTTGGCCTAATTAGATGCAATCCTTGTTTACCAAAAACACCAACTATCGGCTTCAAGCATTCACAAAATATTTCCAAATAATAAATCAAAATGTGTAGCACACTTTATCATGTTGACATAGACCTAACATAAGTTGCACATATATCTAGACAAAAATTAATTCACCATATCACCAATTATCCAGGAAGTAGGCTAGAGATAGGATTAATAGAAAAATGCAATCAACAAAATGATACTAATACACCTTACAAGCACTAGAGTATGCAAGATCCTGAACATAAATGCTTTCAATATCCATAGACTATTTCCCAAAACCGCAAGTAGTAACTATCAAGGATTGCATACCAAAATACTGAAGGGTGTACACTATATACCGGTTCAGATACTGGACCAAAATACCGGATGAAATACTGACTTAGTCTTGCAATCACAACATGTATAATATGGTGACATCAATGAAAACACAAAACTGTATAGTTAACCATTCTTCTTCATTCTTCCAACAATATGCATTAAAATAAACCACCTTGCTTATATAATTTCCATTAAAACTATTAAACATTTTGGATATCTAATAGATAGCTTCAAAATTCTCAATATCAATAGTTAGTGGTTAGACACCATTTGTGAGTATGCATGATTCACCATTTAACCATATTACATAGATATATTGTGTGCTCTCCACATCAAACACTACCATATAAGTAAAGTAGACCTACACCATTTGAATAAGTAGTTCTCACATGTTAGAAAAATACCTGCAATGTAACCATGTATCCATACCCCTTACTAGTTAAAAACCTAACACCACATAGCCACAAAGACTTTGGCATTAACACAATAAAGGATTAACCACAATACATAATTCGAAAAAGGAAAAAATATTAAAATGATTTAGTAGTATAGGAACTTTTTAAGCTAACCTTATCATATCTCAATGATTTGACAAATCATTACTCTTTACATGGACCATCATGAGCCATTTCAAATTAGTAGTAACCAAGCCCATAACTAATGTACCTATAGTTGTTACTTAGTCATTGCATATACATCAAACATCCCCATGTTATGTGTGATCACTTCCAACAACTAATTATATTAATAGAGCTAAATTACAAGAACAAATGCAAATGACCTTGGCATTTTGGACCAAGTTTCCATGACCACAAATCATATGTCAATAAAGGTATACAAATAATGATACCTCATATAGGTGATGAATAAAAACATAAGGAATTACACATCTTAGATAATTATTTGAAGAACTAGTTGGGGAATTACTTAAAATACCTAGGATCAATTATCAAAAGACATGGCTAAAAAATAAAATGAAGGGTTATGCATAGTCTATTTTTAATAAACTATGTATATAAGTCCTCAAGATTGTCCATTTACTTGCTGATTTTTAACTTTGTTGCTTGCAACTACCAAGCTTTCCATTTACAAGCAACTTCTTATAGCAATAAAATTCTTTTCAAACTTTGAGGCCACACAGAATGTTAAAGGTCACTATTTAAGGGGAAAGGGTACCATTGAGAACTTGAGGATGACCTCTCCATCCTCCTTTCAAGTATTTACATGGATATAGAATTTTTAGAGTAGATTCATAATACTATTATATTCATGTTATACTCAAAATTTTTACCTTTCTAACCTCATGGCACATAATTATCTAAGTCATTTAATTTACATTTACATTCTTGACTCAACTATGTCACTAAACTCATGGCAACAAGTCACGTGGCCGAGTGAGGTGGAGGAAAAATCCCATTGGGATCTAATTACCTCCTTGGTGAAGCCTTTTTAGAGGTGGGCCAAGTAGGAGAAGCAACTGGAAGAGTTGAGATCATTTTTGGTAGGGATGATGATAAAAGGAATTTACAAATGGAGATTGATGTTATTCATAGGAATTTAGAGAAAACCACTCAATGCCTCAGGGTTATCACTTACTACAACAAAAATACCATGAAGAAAACCACCCCACTATCTCAGATGAAGAAGAACTAGAGACTGACCAAAGAGGAAGGAATACTGGCATTCATCATTTCTGCTGGGAGACCTATAGGTGTCTTGTGGTCTTGTGATGGTCTCTATTATGTATGTTTTTACTATTTCTTTTTGTTGGACAAACGGTTTAAGTTTAAGTTTTTGTTTTAATTTTTGTTGGGAATCTCACTTCTTGTGAGCCCCTCATTTGCCTCTATGGTTTTTTTGTAATGGCTATTGGCCCTTCTAGTCTTAATCTAATCAAAACTATATCACTAAACTAAGCTCTTAAATTTAGATTAATTAATACATGAACTATTATAATTATTTTATTGTGTATACAATTATTTTAGGGACATTTTACTCCCATATAAATATGTTGTGTGATTTTTCCCTTGACACAATCTAAGCCTTGGTCACCTTTACTTCTCCTATTTCCTCTCTCTAACTTTAGAATTATTATCATTATATTATATTCTTTTATGCTTTGGTTTTCAATAGTTTACTAAAATAAATGTGTAGATTTTAAATAATTAATATAATTATAAATAAAAAAGAATATTCATTTATTGAAATTAGGTAAGTGAATGTGACAAACAATTAACATAATTTATATCCATGAAAGATCATGTAAGAAAAAAAGTAAACTTGAGAAATAAAATAAATGAAGGAACTTAACTAATTTTAGTGGGTGATAGTTGTCCACTATTTTGATAATTATTTTTTAACTATTACATAAAATCACCACTTTTAGTATGCATTGAGAGAATAATAATGAAATGAAACTTTGGTTATTCTTAAAATTTAGAAAGGTCTAATGATTTTTCTAGATGATTGAACTTTATTTGAGAATGAGCTGATATGTGTGACATTTTTCAAGAAAAAATGTGACTAAAAACATATTCTCTTAGGTGGAAACATTTTCAATGATAGAATGAATTAATGGTGATGAGACTAATTGAAAACTTTAATATTTACAAATATTAAGATGGTCTATATGATTATTTCTATTTGACTCCTTTAATTATTCCTTTTATATACTATCTTCTAGATGTTTCAATGTACAATTTGAGTTCCCTTAAAGATATAACATTTCAAAAAGCCACATGAATGAGTGCTAGGTAAACTCAAGATTATTAGTGTATGATATACATACAAATTCTTACAGGTCAAACTATATTTTCTAATTCGATAAGTAGTTTGTAATGGCTTATTATTTTAAAGAGTTTGTTGACATGTTGGAATGAGTTATAAATTTAGGAAGTAATTTGAAGATAATAGTTCATGGTATTTTAGTTTTTATATGGTGTTTGACTCATTTGGGCCCAAAGACTATATTTAAGAATGCATTGGTCTTGATTGGAAGAAGAGACAAGCTGATGTATGCAAATATTTTATTTTCTAATAGAAATATGTATTCTATATTTTCCTTCTAATTTTAAGTTTTATTTATTTTAATCCATTATAACTTCCTTATACTTTTATCAAATATAATGTTTGTTTTAAATTACATATTGAGTTATATGGTCAAAGAGGAAAACTAAAATAATAGAAAGAATAAGATTTTTTTTATTATTATTTTTTTGTTAAGATGGGGAGGGGTTGTATGTAATGTATTTTATTCTAAAGAAAAATTCCATGAGTAACATTCCTTTGGATCTAGCTTCCATGTATGGTTGAGTAAAATGGAATGGACATATGCCTAGAACCATGGTTTGGACAATTGGGTTTATGTTAATTAAAATAGAGTAGTTATTTTATGAGTAATGCTCCAAGATTATGGAACAATTGTAAGTTTTTTCCTTACGTGAATTAAGTGTGGATTTAGAGGGATTATCTATAGGTTAATTTTAATAAGAATACATCATATTTCCAAGCTACATCAAATTACTATTACAAAAAAAAATCGTATAACTATGCCTTAGATGTTGTGATCAAGAAAATCATGTTCCTCTATTTTCTCCATTTTCTTTTAAATCATCCTTTTATTATTGTATGAATATTAAGGTAATGTGAGCATCCATGAGCATTGAATGTGTTTAGTTGAGTATATTTCATAGTGCATGAGAATAATATGGATAGAAATGGCATAAAATATCTACATCAAGTTTAGAGAGACTTTTTTTGGTAGAGTTTTATGTTCCATTACTATTTGGGCTACACATAGGGATAGAAACATCCAATCTCATAAAAGAGAATTATTGAACGAGTACCATGTAGGGAATGAACTAATATGTGGACCTACTACTGAGATAGACTTGCTATTGAGGATAGGCTAGCATATAAATTCGAATAAGTTGTGATGTTTCAAATAATGCGTAAGAAACATTGATGAGGTGGAAATGGTAAAGTTGAATTCATTGGGAAAGGAAATGATGGGAATTTTCTAGGTTGAGTGTAATAATGGATGAAGGCTAACATACAAGGATATGGTGTGACTTATTATGATAAGATGTAAAAGGTAAAAGAATGTTAGAGAATAACATGGAAAAATATGGTGAGGGTGGCACAATATTTTACCATGGAACAACAAGCTTGGATGAATTTGATACTAGTGTAGAATAATTAAGTGTTTATAGCATAGTGTATTGGTATGAAATGAATACAAATTTAGAACCTTGTGTGGAAAATAGGAGAAGGGAAGGGTTAACCTCATTTAAATAGTGAGATCTTACAAATAGTATAGAAGATGTGAGTATAATGTGGAGGAAAGAAGAGGCCAAGTACGAAGAAAATGAGGTTATTATGAACAAAGGATCTAATGATGCAATATTAGTTATACGGTGTGGGGAATATTGTTGTCATGCATGAACTTTCTCAGATTCTAGTATTCAAATTATGAGAAGAATTTTAATAGTTTGGAGTTGTAGTTACACGTATTTTTCTTTGGTTGTGCATGCAAATATGGTGTTATATCACGATGTCAAAATGAGGATAACTAAAGAAGAATAAATAATGAAAAGATAGAGATTGAAGAAAATATTTATAAGAATAACAAAAATAGTTACAAAATTTATAGTATGAGTTGAAGGGGTTATTATGGATGCTAGAGAAGTATGAGACATGTAATAATAAGAAGAAACATAAAATTAAATGTACAAAAAAGGTATTGAAGGATTGTGATAATGTGAAAAATAATGGTGAGCATAATTACTAACCTAGTGAGAAAGATATATTCAAAGAGAAAATTCTAAGAGTCAAGGATTAGCTACAAGATAGATCCATTAGAACAAGGAAAATTAAATCTCTTAAAGAGTTGGAAAATTTATTAGTGCATATAGGACCCTTAAATGCAATCTTCTACGAGTTTTGTTAAGTAAAGATAAATGAATAGGATGAAGATAAGGATGATACTTGTGATGATTTTTTTGATTTGTGTTATCCCAAAGAAGGGTAAGGTTTTAAAAATTATAATACAATAGGGGAATATTTGGAAGACTATAATCAAAGGGAATGTAGCCTATCACATAATGTGGCAAAATCCACACAAGAGAAGTTGCTGAAATAAATATTAAAATATTTAATATCATCATTTATGATGAATTCCTATTAGTTTGAGAGGTCAAGAAAATCTAGAAGCAATTGGATGAATGTTAATATAATAGTATTATTTATTGAAACCTAGAAAAATAGGGGGCTCCAATCTTTTTGGAAATAGAACTAGCCCGGTTTAGGACCTTTCCACCTATTTCCTTTTAAGTTTCACTCAAGGAAACCTTAGAGATCTCAATCCAAGAATGGAATAAGGGAAATAGATCTATAATAAGGTGTTCTAGGATAAGATTAAAGACTAAAAATGGGTTCACCATCAAGCTAGGTCCTGGAAAGACAATAAATTTGTAAATGATATGCAAGACCTAAGTAAATGACCTAGAAATGAACTCAAATCAGAACATTAAACTAAGAAAGTATAGAGGTGCACTTAGAAATTAAAAATGCCTGAATGAAGGTCTGAAATCCTATAAATATTGAATTTTAATCCACACTAGGACTCATATTCCAGTAGGGGCGATTTAGTCCTAGTTTAGGATTTTAGATTGAATTTGGAATCTAGAACTACTAAACTAGGATCTACATTTAAAATGCCTGAAATCTGGTATACTAGGACTCATACTCTACAAGTGGTGATTTAGTCCCAGTATCAGGGTTGATCTAAAAATATGATATCCTCTAATGTTCTCCTATAGCTTCTCTCTTGTCGAATCTCTAGTTCTGAAACATTGAATTACAACCCGTAGGTGACTTTTTCGTGATCTTGCAATGTAGATGACAACTTTGACAACTTGAAAAAATTTATCCATTCTTTCTCTTTAATTAATATTTAACCTAAACCACCTAGATCTAAAAATAACACATCAAAGAGAGGGAAAAATATTGTTTTTTTAGTGGATAGAGGTTTGCCTTGGTCAAACCCCATTTTGGTAATCAAACCTTGAAATGAAATGAAATAGAATGGAGGAATGATGAATGAAAAAATGTGCAATGTTGCAACTCACTAAACCCTTGAACAAAAGGTTGCAATCTTGTAAGTGATGGATAACATCAATGTGGATCTTGAATCTTTCTTGAATGATATGGATCTTGATTTGAATTCTTTGTTGAATCATAAGTTACCTACATCACAAATGCTAGCTAAAAAAAATCATGATGCATGATGACTTTGGCATGAAGATTGATACTTGAATAATGCTCCAAATGTTTTGATAATCAGCTCTTGAATGCTATTGAATACTCTTGTAAACTCTCTTGATTTCAATTTTTCTATAATGCCTAAACACTTGAAAGCTTAGATCTTGTTAGGAGAAAATATGTGAAATAACGTTGTATTTATACTTGTTTATGCAAAATTTCCCAAAATTACAACACTAAAATCTGACATCAAATATAAGAAAATAAAATCCCAACAAGAATTGAATTCATACTTAGGTCCAAGCTAAGTGGGACTTATATGCCAGTTGGGACATATGAGTCCTAGTAGGCTAATCTTGGGATACAAATTTTAAGAAATGCTTAGTTTAATGCCAAATTTAGGTTAAGACCTCAAAACATAGGTGGGACCCATATGCCCAAGGTGGCATATGAGTCCCAGATCGCTGAATCTAGGCCATACAATCCAAAATCATTAAATTATGATTGGTCATTAGATATGCATCAATATTATCCTTAGAAAGATGTATTAGTTAAGGCTTATGGATGCAAAATAGGACCAAATAAGGCATAAGGAAGCCCAATTTTAGTAGGGAGGTCCCAAACAAGTGTGAAAATGTAAAGGGCTATATTTTCCTACACTACATTTAGCCTCTACTTTAGTGAGAGGAAGGACTTGCTTCAAATTCACACTAAAGTAGATAAAACTTGTAGCAAGAGGGGTCTAAATGTACCAATGCTAGTAAGATAGGACATCAATGATCAAGAGGGTTGTGTAAGCCCCTAGGATCAAGATCCTATGAAAAACCAGCATAGGCACAAAATAACACACATGAAAATGATATAAGGAGCACAAAAAGGTACAAGCATACCCTATCAAAGAGAAAAATAAAGAAAAACAAAAGTAAAAGGGGTGGATCAAGCTTTGACCATTTGTCCCACAAATTTTGGATGAGATCTAAGTTGTTTATCCAAGAATGTTTACAAATGGAACATGATGCCCACCATGCAAACCAAACACATGCTCACAAGGCCTAGTGGAACCTCAGTTCTTCCACTAGGTGAGCCCCCAGTGAGACACATATGCACGTGGCCAGTATGAGCTCACATAGACAAGCAAGTGGCTATGGGAAATTCATGCCTAAGTTTGAATCCCATACATACAACCTGTACCAAATCTATACCTCTTGATAACTTAGATAAGGCACCACACAAGAATGAACTCTAAGCTTCATGAGGCAAGCAAAGCTTTGTATGCTTGAAACTCGTGAACAAACAAGCTGGCTCCATAGGAAAGCAAAGTGTGTTATGAAAGGTGGCCATATAACAGGTATTTTAAATACAATATATTCTAATGTACATTCAAAGGAGTTTTACTTAGTTGATGTAAGGTCTCAACTTAGGGAACATTGTTCCTAATGTCTCCAAGAGAGGACCAATCAAAGAAAAGAAGATTCACAATTTAGGGGATTCAGTGTGTCACATCAAGCCACTAGTAGGAATATAATATGCTAAGAGAGATCACTCTCTTGAAGGACATCACACCTAATGTCACCACAAAGTGAAAGACACATCACATGAAGTAAGAAGACTACACAATGAAACATGAAATATAAAATAATAATTCCAATGTATGACCCAACTTTAAAGAAATTGTTAAACACCATGATACAAACAATTACTTTATAGCAAATGGTAAATGCTAAAAAGACATAAGAGCTTATTTGGAAAGTGCTATGATAAATCATATGTTTCTAAATGAAGCTACATCATGAAAAGGGTTTTCCCCACAATGAAATCCCAAAAATTATATAAGGGACCCATGGATTCGAGGTTAGTATGTCTTTGCTACAATGTTTTTAGCGAGATCGTAAATGTCATTATTCCCAAAATACTCATGGAACAAGAAGAATGAAACAAAGAGAGTGAAAAAAAAGAAAAATAATTTGGATCAACATGGAAGAGACCTAAATGTCTCGACACCTTGCATCATCTCCAAAAGAAAAAGAAAAGAAAAAGAAAAGATAAAGGAAAAGCTTAACAACATAGAGATGAATGTAGGTACATATAGAGGAATGTCACAAAGAGAGAGGAACATCAAACAAAATAGTACAGAGGAGATTACATTACACACATGCAATCACACACAAAACATTGAAAATAAAAATAATTCAAAAGACTAGTAAGGCACATGTGAGTCAACCTATTATTAGGTTGTCTGCATGCCAATCCTATTCATTATATATCGAAGGAGGACAACTAGAAAAAGGGAAAATAACAAGTGCCGAACTAGGGGTATTACCAAGTTCAACACTCTCCCTAGGAGAATTATAATTTAAGTTCATAGAAGAGGAAAACAATGTATTCAATTCATTATGAATTTCTTCATCAATTTTAGCAACCTCATCATCGTCATCTATGTTAATCACAATGGGAGGTCGAATGATCATGTCTAAAGAAGAATTAACCTCTTTTTGTAGTTGTGGTATAGGATATTTTTGTTGCAACAAAGAGGGAGACTAATCATGTATTGCTTTAGTCAAGACAATTGTATTTTTTTTTCTTCATTTAACCTTCAAGAAGGAGCACGATGTCTATGCCTATGCTCTCTAGCATTTCTATTTCTTTTAGTATTATTTTCAAGTTGTGTTTGTGTAGGAGTGGGTTTATAAACCATAGGTTTCTTTTCTTCCCTAAGGGGAGGAATGGAAGGAACCATGGGAGGTTGTTCAACCACTGTCTCTTTAGCTTTGTAAACTTGTTTTTATCTTAGGGGGCATGATGAGACTGTTTTCATTATTTCTTGCTCTTTTATAGGAGATAGGCAAAGGATATGTCTGTTAGTGTAATTAAATTAATTATTACACTAGCATAAGTTAACTTAGGTCATATATCATTTATTCCTAGTTTGCATTTTAATAAATCATTTAATAATGGGGCAATATCCTCTTCCTTGTTTGTAGGGATAAGATTCCTTCTAGATGATGAGTTTTCCTTCTAGAACTTATCTCAACATTTAATAATTTTCTAGATAGGGTTCACATGCTGTCACATGTTAGATCATGACACATGGAAACATCTCATGCATCTTAGGTTTTCTCTTTTGCCTATATAATCAGGAAACTCGTACATTCGTAATTATCCAATCTCCTAATGTAGATCAATATAGAATCTCCATTGTGCATGCCTAAGTTTGAAAACTTTATGTCTGGTTGATTATCTTTCCTAGCAAGGGTCCTCCATTGAAGACTTTGGAGCTTTAGGGACTATGCATCCATAATCTTAACAATGTCTTAGGTTGGTCTTGGTTGTTTGAAATCTCTTTAGGTTCAATCATTGTTTTGTCAAGGATAAGATGCTCAGTCATAGGTTGAGGCATGTTTCTAAGGGATAGTTTTGCTATGCATTTCTCCTTAAATTTTTTATAGGATTTGAAAAATAAGTCCTCATGAGGTTTAATAGGTTCCATAGGCTCGAGCTAAAATAAATCTAATGAAAATTTCCCTCGAGATGACAAAGGATTAAAGCTACTATGGTGCATAGTGAAAATTTCATTGTCAAAGGGAAACTTTAAGTATTTATGCACAATTGATAGGATAACTTCCATGGAGCATAGACATGGATAACCAAGCTTTACACGGAATTGGTCTAATGTCGAGATAATGGAGAATACGACATCTAATTATTTCAGTTTGACTTGCAAAGGAAGGTTGATCGATCCTGTCATAGGGAAAGCAAAACAATTGTGTGTTTTTATCCATGCTTTCAGTTTATCATATGTTTCTTGATAGAGTTCATGCACAAGTAGGAATTCCTCAGTGATCACATTCTATCCACAGATGAGATCAACTAATATCTCATTAGTGGGCTTATCATTGATTCAGTCAGAAATGTAAAGAGGAACATCAGGTTCATTTGTAATTGTGTATTTATATGAGAAAGAAATGTCAAGAGGCTTCTTAGTTTGACCCTTATGAGTTTGAGTTTCAACCAATGCAACCAAAACATCGATAGGATTTTTTTCATTTGTATCTATAGGACCTTTTTTTATCAATATCCATGTTGTCATCATCAGTGTCAACGCTCATTACATCATCATTCTTAGTTTCACAATATTTGACAAATGAAATGTTATGATTCAAAATATGGTTGGTAAATATTTGCAAGTTTTAGTTGGGAGGGGAAATAAACTTATTTCCTTGAACATTAACATCTTCAATGTGAAGTTGACTAGAATCAGTGAGGTCTTGCACAAGATGTTTAAGAGTCTTATAATGTTATGTGTCGTGTCCATTTTTTCGGTGATAATGGCAATAGGAATTTGATCTAAAGTTTGGAGGTAAAGGCTTATCAGGATTGGGAGTTTTGATGGGAGGTAAGGTGATGATCTTTTGTTCTAACAGTTGTGTCATTGTGCTATGGAAGGTATCAGGTAAGGGAGTAAATTTTTTAATCGAATCCCGAAATGTGAAAGGAGTTGTCTTCCTTATAATAGCCACTTGTGTATCAACATGTTGAGTTTTTTGTTGATGGGGATTAAGTTGAAGGAAGACTTTACTTTTTTCCTAAAATGTTGGTAATTATTTTGGTTTTTGGATTCAGATTTTTTAAGTCAGCTAGAGGTGGGTTTTGTTTCACGACTACTAACTAAGTTTTGATAATCATGAAGGGTAGTACACAAGTGTACAAGGGAAGGAAACTTCATCATGCTAAGCTTATCTTGTATCTTAGTTTGAAAATTATTAATAAACATCCATTGATGGTGACGATTGAGAATATTTACGTCAATTTAGGAATAAAGCAATTGGTAGTGTGAAATAAAGTTAGTAACCTTTGCATCATCTCTTTGCTTACATTTCATCAAATCAATTAACGTCATCTTAGGAGTCATGTGCACTTAGAAATGGTTCAGAAAGGCCTCAACTAGTTCATTGAATGAAAAAAATGAGTTTTTTGGTAATGAGTAAAACCATTCCAAGGTGATATCCTTCAAGGACCTAGAGAAAAGCTTAGCTAAGAGTTTATCCTCAAGGAAAAAGTCACTACATAAGGTAGTATAAGCAGAAACATGGTTAGAAGAATCTCCTTTCCCCCCATATTTCTCAAACCTAGGAATCTCTAGACCTTGTGGTATCGACGTTCTCAATATCTCCAAGGATAAGGGGTTTCTTTTGAAATAGTATGTAGGTTGGCCATTTTTATTTTGATTATGGTGGAAATTTTCTTTTGAAGCGATGAAACATTTTACAAAATTTGATTTATGATGGCGCCATTGGTTGTGTTTTGAGATGGAGGTGAATATGGTGGAGGTGTATATTTTTTTGAGGGGTAAGTGAATGGAATTATTACATGAAGTAAAGTAGTAGGAGATATCACATGTGATGCCACAAAGGTACTAGGAATGCTAGTGGAAATACCTAGGGTTAGAATGACATTACTAGTAGGTTGCATTGTTGTTGTAACTTGAGGGTTGTTATAGGTAGGAATAGAGGCAATGGTTGGGGAAGGAGGAATTTGAGTTGCTCCTTGACACTCAAGATTATTTGAAGGTAAAGCATAGCTAGTTGTTGAGGTAATAATTTTTACAAAAATATGAACTAGTTTATGTGCAAGTTCTATTCCTTCTTCACTTTCAATCATGTGATGTATGTTATCTATGATAGAGATAGTAATGGTTGAAATGTTTTCAGTACTCAATTGATGTTGTAGGTTTTCTAAGTCATCATGGATTTGGATTATGTTTTCTTGTGAAATACTAGCAACCATTGTTTCAACACTGGTTGTACTACTTGAAGGAAAAGAGTTGTTAAGGGTATGATCCATACCTAGTGAACTAGTGTCAACACTAGTAGTGAAACAACTAGATAACCCAAGATCCATGACAATTGTGCTATCATGTGATGACACGAGTCTCAAACTCTATCCCATTATAATATTAGAAATAGGACACCAAGTTGTAAAGCTCATGTAAGGGGAAATTAATGAATGCAAGATAAATGCAATGAACACAAGATAAATAATACTCTCTAGTTCCAATTCAAATGAAATTAGGCTAGATGCAATGAAATGCATGTAACAAAAACTTACTAAATTGAAACATAAATGTAACAACAACAAACAAAAAAAAAAAAAAAGAGTTTTTAATGCGAAAAAATGTAGTTTAAGATCTAACACAGGACTAAATTTCCTAGAGGGGCGCATGAGTCCCAGTCAAGCCTTTTTTAGGGATTCAAATGTTGATAAACAGTCAACACAGAATATCCATAAAATTTGAAAAACCACTTGCGCTAGGACTAAATTTCCTAGGACATATGAGTCCTAGATTGGGTTTTTTTTCACTAATTTTAGAAAATTTTGAGTGAATGTTAGGTTTCTAGTTTGAATGATGTCTAGATTAAGTGATATTATAGATTTTAAGTGAATTTAAATGATGCAAGATGCAATAATGCAACCTATATGAACTTTCACTAATGCAAGATTTAGAAACCCTAGATGCAAATTAACTAATGCAAGCCCTAATGTAAAGTTAATGTAAGCTAGATCTAGGACTACGATGCACTCCAAATCAGAAAATAAGTTGTTCTAAAGGCTAGGTTCACCAAAATGAAACCTAGAAAAATAGGGGGCTCCAATCTTTTTGGAAGATAGAACTAGGGTTTAAGACCTTTCCACCTATTTCCTTCAAGTTTTACTTAATGAAACCTTAGAGATCTCAATTCAAGGATGGAATAAGGGAAATAAATCTACAATAAGGTGTCCTATGGTATGATTAAAGACTAAAAGGGGGTTCACCACCAAGCTAGGGATTGGAAAGACAAGAAATGTAAATGATATGCAAGACTTAATTAAATGACCTAGAAATGAACTAAAATCAAAATAGTAAACTGAGAAAGTATAGATGTGCACCTAGAAACTGAAAAGGCTTGAATGAGGGTTTGAAGTCCCAAAAGTATTTAATTTTAATGCACACTAGGACTCGTACACTAGTAGGAGAGATTTAGTCCTAGTTTAGGGTTTTAGGTAGAATCCAAAATCTAGAACTACTAAACTGGGATCTGCGTAAAATGCCTAAAATCTAGTATACTAGGACTCATATGCCACAAGTGGGGATTTAGTCGGACTAGTATTATGATTTTTCTAAGACTATGATATCCTCTAATGTTCTCTTGTAGCTTCCCTCTTGTCAAACCTCTATTTTTGAAACATTGAATTACAATCTGTAGGTGACTTTCTATGATCTTACAATGTAGATGATAACTTTGAAAACTTGACAACTTTTGTCCAATCTTGCTATTTAATTAATATTCAACCTAAACTACCTAGATCTGCAAATCACACATTAAAGAGAGGGAAAAATGTTGTTTTCTTAGTGGGGGTTTGCCTTGGCCAAACCCCATTTTGGTAATCAACCCTTGAAATGAAATGAAATAGAATGGAGGAATGATGAATGAGAAAATGTGCAATGTTGAAACTCACCAAACCCTTGAATAAAAGGCTACAATATTGTAAGTGATGGATTGAATGTGGATCTTGACTCTTACTTGAATGATATGGATCTTAATTTGAATTCTTGCTTAAATTATAAGATACCTAGATCACAAATATTAGCTCAAAAAGAAACATGATTCATGATGACTTTGACATGATGCTTGATACTTGCATAATGTTCCAAAATGCTTGATAATCAACTCTTGAATGCTCTTGAATGCTCTTGTAAACTCCCTTGATCAAAAAGTTTCTATAATGCTTGAACACTTGAAAGCTTAGATCTTGTTAGGAGAAAATATGTGAAATAACCTTGTATTTATACTTGTTTATGCCAAATTTTCCAAAATTATAACACTACAAGCTGACATCAAATCTAAGAAAATAAAATACCACCAAGAATTGAATTCAAAATTAGGTCCAAGATAAGTAGGACTTATACACCTATTGGGGCATATGAGTCCTAGTAGGCTAAGCTTGGGACACAACTTTTAAGAAATGCTTAGTTTAATGCCAAATTCAGGTTAAGGCCCCAAAACTTAGGTGGGACCCATATGCCCAAGGTGGCATATGAGTCCCAAATCACTAAATATAGGTCATACAATCCAATATCATTAATTATTATTGGTCACTAGATATGTGTAAGGATTATCCTCAGAAAGATTCATTAATTAAGGCTTGTGGATGCAAAATAGGACCAAATAAGGTATAAAGAAGCCCAATTTTAGCAGGGAGGGCCCAAACAAGTGTGAAAATGTAAAGGGCAACATTTTCCTACACTACATTTATTAAAATGGAGTAAAGAATCATAACTTTCCTAGAGAAGCAATGAGAGTGATCAATGAAAAAATTAGAAGCACAAACATTTATTATGAATAAAATGAGGAAAATACAAAAAATGAGTTCTTTTGAATACCATTATGTACATTGAAACAAATAAATAACTCGTCAGAAAAGATGAATTTGAAAGAATACCTAAATGCAATAATGTAGAGAACAAGGGAAAACATCTGGCATTTTTTGTTAGTTTATATGTAGATGCAATAAAAATTTTGATATGCGTGATGTAAAGAGATGTGATGATTTTAAATGGAGGAGAAACACTACACCATCAAGGTTCTATAGAAGGATAAAGACAAGTAATGGTTTAAGGAGTATCCTTGATCTAACAAGAGGCTAAAAGTGAGAGAAAGAAAAATATGATGATTTGTGGAGGTATCTAAATTTCTTGAAGTCAATGTTGTGGCTTAGTTATTCAAGTTAAGAGGATGGATCTAATATTTACCCAAATATTGATGCAATAAAATCCTTGAATGGAAGCAATCCTACATCAATAAAAGAAATATAATAGAAATGTAATAGTTGAGTTCTTAAGTTCTTATCGAGTCATATAAATTAGATTTGAGCTAGGAGGTTCACATTTTGAAAGCAAAGAATAATATAAACATATTCATTAGAATTAGAATACAAATCAAACTATATTTTCTACTTTTTTTTTGTAATGGCTTAAACAAAAATTTAGGAAAATACTTACAGATAATACTTCATAGTGTTTTAGTTCATATATGAGTTTTGATTCATTAATAATCAAAGGTTGTATTTATGAATGCATTGGTTTAGATTGGATGAGGAGGACAAAGATTCAAGAAAATATTTTATTTTCTAATAAAAATATGTATTTCATACTTTTCCTTTTGTTTACAAATTTATTATTTATTCTCTATTATTATTTGATTATATATTTTTCATATATGTAAATTTTATTTTAAATTATATACTATGTAATATGGTCAGAGAATACAACTCACATAACATAAAAAAATTTGTTTTACATTACTTTGATTTATTGGGGAGGTGAGAGGCAGCATGTCATTTATTTTTATCTAAGAAAATAAAGGCTATGGGTAGTATTACAATGGCTATATCTTCCATTTGTGATGGAGTAAAAGAGAATGGACACATGTCTAGAATCATGCCCATGTGATAGTTGAGTATATATGTTGATTAAAATAGCATAATAATTTTTTAAAAGTGTAATACTATAATATTAGGGAATACGTGTAATTATTTTTCCTTGAATGGAGTGTAGTTTCAAAGGATTTCTCTAAAGGTTAATTTCAACAATACTATATTATTTTTCCAAGCTACATCACTATAAGGGGTTGAGAATATTGTAATTTGAATTTGGAGCTTTGATTTTTAGGTATTCTTTTTTTGTGCTACTTGAGATTGACATGGACCAACCTCATAACTTTAGGAAATGAGCGTTAGAAATAAAGGGCCTATTTCAAGACATTGAATAAATATCTAGAAATTAGTGATAATTAAAGTCAAATATGAATTAGTAGGGATGTATAAATGTAAGACTATGTGTCAAATCTAACATTAGAATATATCATGTGTCAATATTATTACATAAAATAATTAAATTAACTTAATGATAAGAATAAATAAGAAAAAATAGGAATAAGCTAATTCAACAATTATAATAATTATATATACTTAATCTTTTAAAAAAATAACAATTATACATACACTGTTTTTAATATTTATATATAAGAAAAGACAAGATTAAACAAGTGCCACATAGTGGCTATTACTTGCCTAATTATCATTTTTTAGATTTGATAAAAATTAAATTTCAGTTTTATTAGTGTGAATAAAAATAAATGTAAGTTTTGTTAATTATTGTGTTTTAGTATTGTTAATTAGTTATTTTAATGACCTATCCCTAACCCTAACTTTTACCCTAACTCTAATTCTATCCCTAGCCATAACCCTAACCCTAACCCTATCCCTAACTCTGACCCTAACAATAAATTTTAAACCATTATCTTAATCCTAGACCTATCTCTAATCCTAACTATGATCATAACACTATCCATAACTATAAATGTAATTTTTATCACTAAATTTTAAATCAATAACATATTTAATAAATGTTATATTATGAATTATTATATGAAATAAATTCTATAAATAAAATAAATATAATATATACTAGAAATCATTAAAATTTAGATATTACATATTGGCAATGTTTCTTCTCTCATTATTAATATAAAATTGTTATATATTAAAATGATTATTTATTACAAGTTGTTTATATATATATATATATATATATAATTAGCATGCAACTATATCTCTTTATTCAAATCAATAATTAAATATTAATGAATCAGTGATTATAGATGGTGTGATTTTTTCAAAGTCCATGAATGATAGATTAAACACTTCCAGATTAAACTATGTATTGCATTTTAAATTGACGTTTTGAACCACACTAAATGATTCATCGTAGGAAAAGTATAATGAAGAATATGATTGTAGAAAACCTTAAGAAGATTTAAAGGGAGGCAGGGGAGGGAGGAGATTAAAAAATGAAGTAAAAGTGGAAATAGGAAAAAAAATGATGAAGACATAATAGAAGAATTAATAATATAGTAATATGATATAACACGAATAAATGGATCAAAAAAGGTTAAAGTTAAATGTTTCAAACAATGAATAAATAACTCTAATGACCTTACCCTAACCCTAATTCAATGATTCATCATAGGAAGATGATAATGAAGAATATGATTTTAGAAATGACCTTAAGAGGAGTTAAGTGGTGGGAGAGGGTAGGTAGGGTGGAGATTGAAAAATGAAGTAAAAGTGAAAATAGGAAAAAAATGACAGACATAAGAGAATGAATAATATAATAATATGATATAACAAAAATAAATAGATCAAAAAAGATTAAAGGTTAAATGTCTAAGAAAATTATAAAGATGAATTATATAACAAAATGATTGAGGAACAATTACCAAAATTATTAAAAGAAATGAATAAAGATACAAAGGAAAATATACTAAAACTTAAAACAATAATAATTTAACCAAAGAAAAAAGATGAGATTATATATAAAATATAAATTGGAAAATTAAATAAATGATTGAATTAAAATAAAAAATAGATGGTTAAAATACAATAAATTATAATAAATATAACCTATAATATATATTAATATAAATATATAAAATCATAATAATTTATATAATATATATTAATATATAAAAATATAGATTAATATAAATGTATAATATAAATTAATAGATTACCTACACAATGTAGATTAACTTATTTACCTACAAAATATTACTTTCAATAACATAACATATAAATAGAAATAATATATATAAATTCTACATTAATATAGGTTATATATAAAAATTAATATTATATATAATAAAGACCTAAAATAATATAGGTTATCTTATATACCTATATATTATAGGTTATATTTTTTTTGGAGAACTTATATATATAAATTAATATAAAAATATACATGATGAAAAAAAATTATTAATGAAAAGAAGCAGAGCATATAATAATTAAATTATACCATAAAATATTAAAAACATAGATAATAAAGATATTAGTTTAATAAAAAATAAAAAATACAATGTTTATTTTATTTAATTATTTTAATAGTGTGAATCAAAATAAGGAACATTTATTTATTTTATAAAGATTTAACTAATCATTCTTTAAAAAAAAATGTTTACCTTGCTTTCCTATACAAATGGGTCAGTAACACACATAACTTTTTAACCAATCATATGCACAAGAATTTTTTTTTATAATTTGAGGTTACTTTGCAAAATTGAATTTTATTTTAATTTTTTTAAATATTGTTTTTGATTGGTTTAAAACTAAATTATTAATAACTAGTTAACTAAAATAGGCCAAACTCATTACAATAGTACTATGCCAATGACAAATACTTATAAAAAATAACATTATATGTTAATTCCACATTTACAATAATTAATTAAAAAAAACAAACCTAACCTAATTAAAAACAAAAATAATCATCATAATAACACTTTCACATCTTTTAAAATCACAAGTACTATGTTTTATATATATAAAAGTTTAAATTTCCCTCTTTCTACACCTGTATACATCAAATGGTTTTTCAAAACCTTTCCAATTGATTGATCGTTTAGTCAATTACACAATTTCGATTATATATTAATCTTGTGAAACTACATAAATTTGAATTTCACATGGTTTCACTTTGCAAGTCAAAAAAGTTTAACTCAAAACTAAATTTCGAAAAGTCAGACAGAAATGGAAGTACAAATTCACAGTGGAGTACCCAAGCTTTACTCTATTATAGCAAAAAATATGTATGCTCTGATTCCAATATAAGCACCCACACGAAAGCTATTCACCTCAATGGCCATGCTACTTGCAATTTTGAGCACAGTCTACAATTTTAAGAAGAATGTCAATGGATCTAATGATGGGTTTTAATGTATTAAATGTTTTTATTCTACTAGATGGAGATGCTATTGGGCACTCCCCGGCCTGTGAGACCACCTGATTTAGATAAATCAGTAGTGTCAGGGTAGAGTAAGGTATAAGGAACTTTTGCAGGTCCAACCCTGTTCTTATAAAATTCACAGTTATTATTCCTCTCAATTATATTCTTCTCAATCTTCGTCATGTTTGCTGAAAATCTTTCGAACGCTTCTCCAATACTTGGATCATCTACTCTGTCCAAAGTGGACCCCTGCAACTGTCCCACGTATACCTCATGTTTTGCATGCTTTGACAAAATTTCCAAGACAGCCATGATAATGGTTGCCTGCGTTGGAGTAGACACAGTCTTGAGGAAATATCCATCTGGGTTCTTAAGGAGTTCATCATATTCAGGAGTTCCTTTCTCTGGAATGAAGCGCCTGCTCATGGTGGGAAAATTGGGCATGTATCCTCCATAGGAGTACTGCCCAAAGTTGACAGCAGCATGGTGAGCAGATGTAGTCCAGATGATAGTTGTCACTATTTGGACTGCTGCGTCTAAAGAATTCATCTTGTACCATCTACTCGGATCATCCTTGAGGTCTCCATGCCCCTCATTTACTATTTCATCCCACCAAGCCTGCAATTCTTTGTCCCTTTTAATTGAGAGATCATCCTTGTAACACAGAGACAAGTAGTCTGAAACCCATTGCTTTAGGGCAAACCATATTTCAATGGCGTCTACAGCATATGGGTAGTCCTCGATCACAAGCTTCAAACCATTTGGTGCGTTTGAATCCCGGACAGCCATTCCCCTGCACGGTACATGTTAAATGAATGAATCAGTTTAATTAGGCCTTTAAATTAAATTAAGCAAAGCTAAAACTTGCAGTGAGCAATGAAATTGGTGTATGATTTACCTTTTAAGTAGGTCAGCTTCCAATCCTTGCTCGTTGAACTTCCACTGTTTGTAGGCTTTAGATGAAATTTCCATACTATATTTTCCTGGTGTAAAGCCTTGTTCAATAATACCTCCTCCGTTTATCAAACTCTGACGGGCAGCTTGATTGATGTCCATTGTATCGAGGCAATGGGGGATCAATAATTTGTATACTGGGTGCATTTTGCTTAGTTGTCTGTGGGTAGCTATAATGAAGGGTTCTGTGACACAGTGAGTTGTCAGCCTGCAGTCAATTACAAAACAAAAGTTTGCCCAAGTTAGCAGCTTCCTAGCCAATGCTATGCTGTCTACCATCAGTACAAGTTATACTAATCCTGATTGATTTTACTCTGTCATTGAGATGTTTAATGAAAGCATGTGACTGAGAACTGAAATACAACGTACCAGTGACTGATGAGCTGATGGTAACCTGCATCATTGACTCTAGCATGGGCTCTGGCCAACTGCCATACTGCTCCTTCCTCTGTTCCTCTGTTGCCTGGTGTACAAACCTTTCTAACAGCTGCTTCCTCATCAGTTGGTGGCAAGCACAGCTCTATGGCCACTGGCTTTAATGTTCCTTCCTTGCTGAGGAAAAAGACTGTGCGACTTGCGTATGCCTTAACATCTTTGGAAAGCTTGTTGATGCGCTCGATGTAGGGCATATAAGCATCATAGTAGTCCACAATAAACAACCTTTTCAATTCTGTTGCCTGTAATTTTTACACTAAGTTTCATTATATTTTGATAACAAACTACACAGATAAAACAAGATCAAAGTTTTGACGAGAGAAATTACTTGATCCACAGAAAGGCCTTCAAGGTTCTTTTCTATGTGTTGGGCTGTGATGGCGCTCTTCTGTGGGCCGTACATCTTTTCGTCTAAGCTGCTCGAAGGAGGAAACTCCTGTCATAAAACAGCAAATGATTCTATTTCAGATAAGAAAGAACGGTAAAAGGAAACAGGTTTGGACATTGAGAATTTGGATTACCTGAAGGCACTGAATGACAATTGGATTCAAGCCTGCAAGTGTTTGACGTGCAAATTCCTCGTCGCTTCTCCATGCAAACTCATCAGCTGTAGCGCAGAACATTAGTCCAACTCCATTTCTATACGGTTAAATTATATAATCAAAATTAGAACCAGTCCATTTATATCAAGCTTACATTCGATAACTTGCGGACGGCTGAAATTTACGAGCGGGATGTTTTCCGTCACGTCATCGAGGAGTCCCTGGATAAATTGGACTGGGTTATTAACTTGACGGAGTTTCCTGGGAGAACTATAGGCGCTTTTCAATCCCCGCTTGTAAAGCTCACTGATTTCCTCGAAGGATTCGAAGGCGTAGTCGAAGAGATTAGTGAGAATGGGAATTAGCGCGTTAGCAACTGCCTGTATTATGTGGGCTCCAAAGTCAGAAAAGTCCGTGTAAGGAAACCTTTCGTCCGGAGGAACAAAGATCGAGCTTGTTCGGGTCTCAAATTCCGGAGCTGCCAAAGATTTTCCAACGATAGATTATATTATCATTCTATTGTAAACAGATTTATAAGCACGATGTACTAATAAAGCACTAAACTTGTATACCGTTTTCAACGCGTGGACGACCAGTTCTACATCTTCTAGGATATGGGAACTCCTTCGATCCACCCAGCACTTCCCTCCGCAGCTCTGGATCTTTCTCTGGGTTGCCAATATCGTTGTAGACGTCATAATCGTATATGTGATCATACAGCTTTCTTTCTCCGGTACCGTTTCCTCGCAGACATATCAAATCTAACTCCCTCAATTTCCTCAAACCCACTGGCGTTTCCTCCGGAAGAAAGCTCTGATAAAACATATTTATATCAATCCTATGCCCACGAATTACCCAGGTTAAAAATTGAACAGAATTTGCTTATGATATGAAATATATGGCACACCTTATTGGCGAAGAAAACACGTTTGTTAGGGTTGAGCCTAAAAGGGGTTATCCATGAATCACATTGAAAACGAACTTTGCCCTGCCCTGGGATCGATATGGTGAGTGATTTCAGAAAGAACTCTCTGTGGTGCATATTTTTTATGATAAATGCCCCTGGGAAACCAAGCGCAGAGTTCCATTTCAAGTTGATTGTGTAGCGTGTATCGCTTGAAAGGGGTCCGTCCCACGGGCTCCACTGTAAATGTGAAGGCTGGCCGGCCGTCTTCCCTAGTCCAGTTTCTACACGGAACACATCACACATCAATATATAAAACCTAAACACATTGAGTGTTCATACCCTGCGAAGAATATATATCCTAAATTTAAAAACTGATACAAGTTGTGAATATCTATGATTATCTATAACCACAACCTTGGAAAGGTAAAGTAACAAATTAGTATTGGATGCAGAGGAGCAAACTATGTTAAAATGGCCATTTCCTTAACAAATTTTAGTCATTGATTTTAAAAGCAGTTCTGCAATGTATAGAATACCGGGATCAATTTGGTCGCTGCTGACAAGCTCAAGATAAACCTTTCTCCCTATCAACTCAGAAGCTCCATCAGCCAGTGTTGCAGAGTAGTCGGTAAGGTTGAGAAAAGCCACCTTCTGCAGTACTACTTCGCCTGTAATTTCATATTCCCTAATGCGCTCTACCGTGGCAGTTTCAGTTTCAGTTTCAGCAATTCTAGTTTTAGAAGTTAATTTCACAGCGACTTTCCTAGATCTCAAAACCCCATGACGATTAAGATGAGGGTGGGACTGCCTCTGTCCTCTTCGCATTGAGATGCGAGACGAATTACTGCGCAATGATGGGATAGAACAAAAACCAGTCTGGTTTGTTTTATCAATCCCTGAGACTGGCATAGCTAAATTGGCCGAAATAAATCTATGGCTGCCTAATTGAACATTTTTTTCTGATAACAAATTTTTGCTGCTAAATACCCTCACTGAATCCATTTTACTTGCTTTGCTCAATCACTCCCTCCTCCAACTCTATTGTTTCGGTTCCGATAAACAACGCAGATCATGGGTTTCTCTTAATCCCTGTTCCTCTATTAATAGCTTTCGAGAGTTGTCTGGGAGGCAAGTACGTGGGTTTAATTTGGAGTCAAATAGAACAATTCAAAACCGCGTAAATTTCCAGTCGTATAAGACTATTCACAGCCACAATCAAATCCAAATTTTTTTTACATTCAAACATCATTATTATTCAATATTTATTATTGAATTATTTCAATACAATTAAATGATATTAACCATTATTTACAAGAAGCATAAAATTTCACGTTTTTCAGGTATTCACATAATATTAATTATCTAAAAAAAAAACCTTGATAAATTTAGTTGTCATCTAATATTTATGTTATAAGTGTTACTTTAAATATTTACATGGAGGCTTTATTTAATTTTTTTAAATAGTTTTGTTGAGTATTTTATAAGGCTTTTTGATAATAAGGCACAACACTTACTGAAGGTTTTGCAAATGGGGTTGCAAGCTAAGTGGGCTTAACCTTGGGAGAAACTCTGTGGTTAAGCGTGCTTCAGCTGGAGTAGTACTGGGATGTGTGACCTCTTGGGAAGGCCTAGTGCTTCACCTCTATGAGCATCACCTAGATGCAATGAGTGCTAAGTGGACCATTCATTATCATGAGAGATGGGTTCTTGTGAACCGCTACTCATGAAGCATGGGTCAATGAGTTTGCCACGTAAAACTACACGTTTGAACCCTGATAGCAATATCACAACATGATGGTTGGTGTTTAGATTTTCTTTTTTATGAATATTTGATGTTATTTGCTGATGTGTTTTGTGATACCACATCATATGACAAAATTATCTTATGTCAATACAAAAATATTCAACCTTGCTCTCAAAATCATCTCCCCCTCTATAAAAGTATATTGCAAACTCTCCTCATAAAATCAACCCCACTCCAAAAATAGATGTAAACATGAGCCCATGTCACTACAATATTGTGTCATATAACTTTCTAACTAAATTTATTGTTTAGATTTTTATGATATTCTAATTGTTCAACCTCTATGACCTCTCACTACATGAACTGTCCTTATTTATGCAAGAGTTAAAATTGAAAATTGAAACCTATGACCAATGTACATGTTTGCAAATAGTACAACTTTACATTTTACGATACATACTTTTTCCACATACATATTATATATATTCTAATATATATAATAATTTTATTATTATTCAAACTTTTCAATAAAATTAAATAAACAAGTGCATGAATGTAGCCAATATCCACCTAAAATAAACTAAGCAAAATAAGAATAAAATAGTATTAATAATAAATATATGCTAAAAGTGTATAAATAATTGCTTGGCCACCGGTGGTGAGGCTTCCTATACAAACTTATTACTCCTCATTCTTTGCAGACTACTTCAGTTAAAAAATTAAAAAAATACTTGTGAGAATGTAACATTATATTTCGTTTGACTTACATAATTTTATGAAGCACCGATCGGATTCATAAGAATAGCAAATCTCCACGTTGTAAACGTCATGAAACTCTTTTCTATTTAGTCATACGATTACATTCTAGAAGTGGAGGAATTTTATGACCACGTGTTAAAGAACTATTCACGTCAGGAAAAGTATTTCTTTTAATTTTGTAAGTGGAAATTTGATCTCTTAAATATTAAGTAAATAATTTTCAATCTCCAATGATCAAAGAATCTCAGTCCTTTAAAAATTGGAAACTAGATATTACATTGAGCAGTCAATGAAATAAACAAATGTATTTGACAAGAAGTTTAGGGAGCATTCAAAATAGAATATTATTTTAAACAAATAATAAAGTTGACTCTAAATTTTATCAGATATTTTTTTAATAATGTTTATTTATTCAATGTATTCAATGTGTTAGATCATTTTGTCATTGTATTCAGCTAGATATAAACATTATTGAGTCAATTAGTTGATATGGATTCTCTATCATAATGATATATCAATGTCATAAAATTTTTATGCTTTATTAATTATTATTAACAAATATTTGACCATTTTAGTGTTCTATTTAGACATTACATAGTTTATGAGTCAACTAGTTAAAGTTAATTTTTATTTTATTCATATGTGAAATTGATAAACAATTGTATTTTATTTTACTTGAAAGAAAGTTTAGAAAGTCTAGAGAGCATTTAAAATGGAAGATTCCAAGCAAATAATAAATTTGACTACCAATTCTCCCTAAAGATATTTCTTAGTAATGTTTATCCATTCAATGTCCTTCAAATACTAGACCACTCTATCATTCTATTTAAACAATTATACTTTATTTTATTTGAACGAAATCTTAGAGAGTCTAGTGAGTATTTAAAATGGAAGATTCCAAGAAAATAATAAATTTGACTACCAATTCTCTCAAAATATTATTTTTAGCAATATTTATTTATTCAATTCCCTTCAAATATTAGACCACTCTATCATTCAACTTAAACACACATAAAAATCATGATTTAGTAGTAAGCTAGTTAATACTATTTCCTTGCTTATTTATGAATTAAAATAAAAATATATATAATTTTGTATTAGAAGATATTTGATCACCTCATTGTTCTACTTAAACATTATATGGTTCACTACTGAACTAGTTAATATTAATTTTATTCTATTGTGTATAATATTTGGCTAGTCTATTATTCTACTTGAACATCTTATGGTTTAGTATCAAATAGTTAGTACTACTATTATTTCTTGATGTAATAATTATAATTTTAGAAAGGTTCTCTAACCTAAAAATCTAAGAAACTGTAATA
>VDFB02193867.1:115460736-115730417 GCA_007258455.2 Sequoia sempervirens | reverse complement strand
TAATCTATTTAATTACTCATTTTTATTTCCGACTAGAAATTAAATAATTACCACTAATTATTTTATTTGTTCATTATCCTTTTCTCCTTCAATTAAATAAAATTATCCATTTAACCCACTTTTCATCCCACAAGTAAATAATTAAAATAATTATTTATTGCCTTTTGTCTTATACACTTTTATGAATTAAAGCATTATTTAATTCCAAAATTCAACTTTCCTCCATAAATCAAATAATTTCTATTATTATTTGATATTCCAACTACCTCTTTTTTATCTCATTTATTCTTCACCATTGATTTAATTGTTTTCAATTAAATCGTAGCCTTTCATTTTAAATCTTACCCTAATTTTCACCTAATGTTTCCCTAACCCTAATGTTGCTCATCACATTGAATTATAGCCTTTGATCTTAGGGATTTATTAGCTTCTAATCATGGCCATCCATTTCAATTTGGAATTCTTTTAAAAGGGTCTCTCTCTAGTCATTTTCATTGATTCACACACAACATGCTTGATAACTCTAAGTACTTGAGAATACAATACTTCAATGTTTTGCTTATATTAGGCATAGGTTATAGTTGCACTTCAATTTGAGGTAATCATACAATTTGTAGCAAAATGGAGAAGGCCAATAGAGGTTAATCAATGGAGGCTTGAAGACCAGGTGATATTGTTTCAATAGTTTTTATGCTTCTTGCTTTCTTTGTTCTCTATTGTTCATTGGGGCTTAGTTTTGTTTCAAGTATGGATGAGTATGGTGGTGTTGTCATTAATGTCAACACTGTACATGTTGTTGTAGAGAAAGGAATCAAGTGATTATAGGTTGTGCATGTATAGTTGAGATACTATAGAGATGTTGTGAGAACATGGAGCTATCTTTATGGTGATGCAGGTGTGCTGATATGATGAGTTATCAAGTGATTTTGAGAAAGTGAAGATAAAATTGTGTGTGTGTTCAGAATGTGCTCTAGTATGTGCTCCACATTTCTTCTATGTTGATCCTATGCTTGTGAAGATCTAAATTTTTGATTAAGGACATCCTTGCATAATATATCCTAGATTATAGCTTTTGGGTTGATGTAGAGTGAAAGTTGAGTTCACCAATTTGTGAACTGGTCTAGCAAAGTTGTTTGTCTATGGACTAGGAAAAGTGTATCTACTCCACAGTCCGCAAGTTTTTTTAGGTCTTACAGATATGGAAGAAGGCTTGTAATGATGTTATATGTGTTCTATCAAGAGTGTTTGTGGTTTGGAGTTCTGGAGGAATAGTTTCATAGTTACTATGTATGTCTATATAGTCTGGATGGAATGATGGAAATTGTTCTATGTATGAAGGTTATTGCATTAGCTGGGGATGAATCTAAAGGCATCTAAGATGTGTTCCAGTCTATGGTAAAGCATTTTTTGTGGTCTACATGCTATATTCTTATTGCAAAAGTGTGTACTTCAAAGATCATTGGTGTTTTCATTAGGTTTGGTTGACCTGGTGTTTACATGTCATGTGAAGGATGAGTATCAATTAAGGAAGCATGTGACTGATCCAAGATGTTGTTTTGGGTCCTGGTTAAGTGTTAGTCTAGTCTGCTCTCATTCTCATCCATCATGGGAATGTTTCCAACCTAATTTGAATTTATAAAATGAAGAGTGTGTAGCCAACCTTGGAGAAAGTCTCTAAGATTGAAGATGGTATATATACAAGAGAAGATGTTTAGGATTGCAAGCCACAACTATGAGAAGTAAGATAGATGTGAGAAAGTGTTAGAAAGTAAGATTAGGTAGCAAGGACTTCAATGTGTTAGACTCCTAAAGGAAGTGAGTTGATGGTGTCTACAATTCTCTAATCAAGGCTCCAGATGTGTGAAATTTGTTGTGGTTGATATTCTATTGCATTAAGATAATATTCTCTATGTATATTCTTCTTTCTATCATTATTTATCTGTGGGAAGTGAGCCTCCCATTTGGACAGTGAGTCTTATCTTGGGTAGTGAGCCCTTTGGTAGTGAGGTTCTTGTAAATTTTTTTACAATTACTCTTATATTGTGAGTAAATCCTCACCATGTTTTTTCCCTTATTGGTTTTTCCACGTAAATCTAGTGTTTCTTGTGTTGATATTTCTTTCTATTATTTGCACTTCATGTTCATACTTAATAACAGATTAAAGTGGATTGTTTAAGATCTGTGGTGAATGTGATTAGATACAACTAATTCACCCCCACTCTCAATTATCTTGTTCATTTCAACAATTGGAATTAGAGCATTGGTTCCTAGAAGAAGAGCTTAATCACTTGAGGTAGATCCAATGGTGCACAAATTGATAATCCCTTTGTTTGATGGATTTGACTACAATTTTTGGAAAGTGGAGATGAGAGCTTACTTGATCTCTCTTGGCTACAAGACTTGGAAATTTTTTGAGACAAAACATGTTGAGCCAATAGGTGGCCCTTCTTCTATACATTAGATTTCTACCTATGAAGAAAATGAAAAATCAAGGTTTGCAATCTATAGTGCTATATCAAAGACTGAGCTAACAAAAGTTGTTTCTTTGGGCATTCCTTCTGAAGTTTGGGAGAAGTTGAAAGATATTTATGAAGGAAATGGTAGAGTCAAATTATCAAAGAAGTTAATAGCTAAGTGCAGATATGAGAACTTGAAAATGGAAGAAGGTGAGGACATAACAAGTTACTTTTAGAGGGTTGATAGTGTAGTAAATGAAGTCAAAAATCAAGGAGGTACTCTAACAGATGAAGATATAATGGAGAATATTCTGATGACCCCACTAGAGAGCTATAGTGACAAGGTCTCACCCATTAAGGAAGTTTATGATCCAAATAAATTCACTAGAGAATAGCTATTTGGCACCCTGATCACATTTGAAATGAGGAAATTTGAAAAAGAAAATGAGAAATCAGAAACAACCTTCAAAGCCACATATTTAGAAGATGATCTATATAATGAAAGTTCAAAGGAGTTCGAAGAAAATTTCACAAGGAAATTGAATAAAGGTATCAACAAGTACAAAGGTATGTTACCCTTTAAATGTTTCATTTGTGGAAATATTGGTCACTATGTTAGAGAAGATCTAGGAATTTTTGATGATGAATCTAATATTGAGGATGACAAAGATGAATGCATGTTTCTAGCTCTAGAGAATAAATCAGTGTCTACTAACCATGGAAGATTTGCAAGGGAATGTGGTCTGGAGAATAAGAAGGAAGAGATGGAAGATACTTTGGTTTCTACCTTTCATGCTAGAGAAGACAAAGACTATTGGGTAATTCATAGTGGTTTCTCAAATCACATGATCAGAGACAAAACTAAGTTTACTAGACTTGAAAAGTATGATGGAGGATTGCTCATGTTGGAGATGATTCTAGTGCAAAGAATGTTGGAAAAGGAACAATTAGTTTTGATAGAAAACACAATACTAATGATGTATATTATGTTAAGGGCTTAAGTCATATGATCTTAAGTGTTGGAAAAATGTGTAGCAAAGGATTTAAGCTTGTGTTTCAGGATAATACTTGTGAGATTAGAAAAAAGTCCAAAACTATGGTAGTTGCAGGAAGAAGAACATATGGAAACATTTATCAGTTTAAGGGTGCTAATAGTCATTGATTTGTGTATCATGTTGATAAAAT
Organism: Sequoia sempervirens; assembly: GCA_007258455.2. NCBI lineage: Eukaryota > Viridiplantae > Streptophyta > Pinopsida > Cupressales > Cupressaceae > Sequoia > Sequoia sempervirens. The sequence goes on along the minus strand of VDFB02193867.1, from coordinate 115,726,776 downwards.
TTGGCTATGGCGGTGGAGGATGGGACATGTAAACTTTGACAATCTAATTAGGATTAGTTCAAGAGAAGCTGTCAGGGATCTACCAGAATCACAAAGCCTACCAATGTTGTTTGTAGAAGTTGTTAGTTGGGAAAATAAAAAAGTTACAGTTTTAAAGGAAAATAACAATCAACTACCAAAATGTTGGAATTGATTCATACAGACCTCTATGGTCCTACAATAACAAGAAGTCTTAATGGTGATAGGTACTTTATTCTTTTAATTGATGATTATTCTAGAATGACATGGGTTAATTTCTTAGGGAGAAAGCTCAAGCTCTAGATAGATTCAAAATGTTCAAGGCTATGGTAGAAAATGAAGTGAACCTGAAAATAAAATGTTTAAGGTCTTAAAGAGGTGGAGAATTCACCTCCAATGAGTTTAATGTGTTCTATGAAGAGCATGGTTTAAAGAGACATCTTTCTACTCCTAGAACTCCTCAGTAGAATGGAGTTGTTGAGAGGAAAAAATAAACAGTTCAAGAAGTTGCAAGGAATATGATGAAAGAGGCAAATTTACTTGATGTATACTAGAGAGAAGCAATTCAAACTACTATCTATATTCTTAATAGAGTTCAAATCAAAAGCAACAATACAAAGACTCCTTATGAGCTATGGTATGGTGAAATTCCTATTATTAAGTACTTTAGGGTGTTTGGAAGAAAATGTTACATTAAAAGAGATGATGAGAAACTAGGAAACTTTGATGCAAGATGTGAGGAAGGTATTTATCTTGGATATGCAACCAAAATAAAAGCATATATGTGCTACAATAAAAGATTGAGAATAATTGTTGAAAGTGCAAATGTAAAAGTTGATGAAAATATGCACAGTTTAGTTGAAAGAAGTGAAGATGAACCAGATGAACCTATTTGTAGACAAGAGAAAGAGAAAAATAAGGAAGAAGAACAATATATTAAAGAAGAAGAAGCTCTAGAACTTTCTCCTAAGACTCCAAAATATGTACAGAAAAATCATCTGGAAGAATAGATAATTAGAGACAAAGGAAAAAGTGTAAGGACAAGAAGCAAAGTGGTAGCAATTAAGGTAAATTTGTGTCTACTTTCCAAGATAGAACCTAAAATAGTGTGTGAAGCATGAAAAGATGAAAATTGGTTTAGAGCAATGAAAGAGGAATAATAGTACATAGAGAAAAATCAAACATGGGAATTGGTTCCTAGACTGGTAAACAAGAATATATTTGGTGCAAAATGGGTATTCGGGAATAAGCTGAATGAGAATGGTGTAGTAAGAAACAAATAAAGGCTTTTATGAAAAGGTTATTCAGAGGTTGAAGGAATAGACTTTGAGGAGACCTTTGCCCCGGTGGCAAGAATGGAAGCTATTTGGATGTTTTTGGCATTTTCTACTCAAAAAGATTTCAAGGTATACCAGATGGATGTCAAGTCTGCATTCCTAAATGGAGAATTGGAAGAAGAGGTCTACATGAAACAATTGGAGGGATTTTAGTTATTAGATCAACCGGACATGGTCTGTAAGTTGAAAAAGGAACTATATGGACTTAAGAAGACTCCCAAGGCATGGTATGCAAGGTTGGATGGGTGTTTGACTCAGCAAAGGTTCAAAAAAGGATCCAAAGACAATAATCTCTATTTCAATATTGAAGGAAATACAATTTTGATAGTAGTAGTGTATGTTGATGATATTATTTTTAGATGAAATGAGGGTATGTGCAAGAAATTTGTAGAGGAGATGCAAAAAGAGTTTGAAATGTCTATGATTGGTGAGTTGAATTTCTTCCTTGGACTTCAAGAAAATCAAACTAATAATGGAATATTCATTTCAAAATCAAAGTATGTTAAAGATTTACTAAATAAGTTTGGAATGGATGACTCCAAACCGGTCTGTACCCCTATGGTGACTAGATGCAAAGTAAGGATGATAAATCTCCTAAAGTTGATCAGAGCAAGAATAGATCTATGATTAGTGGACTATTATATCTTACTGCCACTAGACTAGATATCATACATGCAATATGTTTGGTTTCCAAATTTCAAGAAGAACCCAAAGAAACACATGTTACAATTGTGAAAAGGATATTCAGATATCTAAAGGGGAGTCTGGATTATGGTTTCTAGTATTCTAAGGATACTGATTTTACTTTAAGTGCTTATGCTGATGTAGATTGGGCTAGTTGTGTAGATGACTTGAAGAGTACAAGTGGTGGTGCATTCTTACTTGGATGCATATTGGTTTCATGGCTAAGAAGGAAATAGGATTCAGTCTCTTTATCCACTGCAGAGGCTGAGTATATAGCTACAACATCTTACTGCACATAGGTACTATCGATGAAGCAAATATTAAAGGATTTAGGAGTGTTGTGTGATGAGCCTATCCCTATCTTATGTGATAATACAAGTGCAATAAATATTTCCAAGAATCTGGTAATGCATTCAAGGAAAACACATATATCTATCAGATATCATTTCTTAAGAGAGAAGGTATTGGAGAATGAAGCCAAGCTTGAATATGTGCCTAAAAAGGATCAAATTTCTGATAAATTTACTAAGGCTTTTCCTAAGGATACTTTTGAGTATCTCCAACAAAAGTTAGGGCTTATTGCCATTCCTTTGCACTATGTACACATAGAGGTGCATCATTCCAATGGATCTACTAGTTCATAATTTTTCTGGATTGATGATTGGTTTCTACTGCTCAGGGGGAGTAGGAAGTATCATTGTTGATGTATGCTATGTGTGTTGTCATGGGTACACTCCTAAGGAGGAGTGATCAAAGCTATATATTGTTGAAGAATTATGTAAAAGTTTTTTTTCTTTGCCATTGATGTCAAAGGGGGAGATAAATTCATGTGAAAAAGAATAAGAAAAAGGATATTAAGTCTATCTATATAGGGGGGAGAAATTCATGTGAAAAAGAGAATATTGCAAGGAAAAGAGAGTGTAGGAAATGTTGTGTAGGCTATCTAATCTAGAAAATAAAGTAGATTGTGTATGTTGTCTTTTATGGTTTTGGTTTTCCACATCATGTGTTTCCATCAATGACAAAGGGGGATATTGTTGCAAGTATGAATGAGTATGGTGGTGTTGTCATTAATGTCAACACTGTACTAGTTTTTGTAGAGAAAGGAATCAAGTGATTGCAGGTTGTGAATGTATAGTTGGGATATTGTATACATGTTGTGAGTACATGAAGCTATCTTTATGGTGTTCCAGGTGTGCTGATATGATGAGTTATCAAGTGCTTTTGAGAAAGTGAAGACAAAATTGTGTGTGTGTTTAGAATGTGATCTAGTATGTACTCCAAATTTCTTTTGTGTTGATCCTATGCTTGTGTGGATATAAAACATTGATTAAGGACATACTTGGGTGATATATCCTAGATTATAGCTTCTAGTTTTATGTAGAGTGAAATTTGAGTTCACCAGTTTGTGAACTAGTATGGTAGAGTTGTTTGTCTATGGACTGGGAGAAATGTATCTGCTCTACAATCCTTCACTAGTTTTTTTTAGGTCTTACAGATTTGGAAGAAGGCTTTTAATGATGTTATATGTGTTCTATCAAGATATTTCATGGTTTGGTGCTCTAAAAGACTAGTTTTAGAGTTACTATGTGTGTCTTTACAGTCTAGATGGATTGATGGAAAGTGTCATGTGTAACTATGAAGGTTATTGCATTAGCTGTGGATGAATTTGAAGGAATATAAGATGTTTTCTAGTGTATGGTGAAGCATGTTTTGTGGTTTGCATGCTATCTTCTTATTGCATAAGTGTGTACTTCAAAGTTCATTGGTGTTTTCATTAGGTTTGGCTAACTTGGTGTTTACATGTCATGCAAAGGATAATTATCAATTAAGGAAGCGTGTGATTGATCCAAGATGTTGTTTTGGGTCCTGGTTAAGTGTTGGTTTGGTCAACCCTCATTCTCATCCACCATGGGAATGTTGAGTTGCTGACCTAATTTGAATTTGTAAAATGAATAGTATGTGGCTGACCTTGGAGAAAGTTTCTGAGATTGAAGATGGTATAAATACAAGACAAGATGTTGAGGATTGCAAGCCACAAGTGTGAGAAGCAAGATAGATGTGAGAAAGTGTGTGAAAGTAAGCTTAGGTAGCAAGGACTTCAATGTGTTAGACTCTTGAAGGAAGTGATATTATGGTGTCTGCAATTCTTTGATCAAGGATATGGATGTGTGGAAGTTTCTATGGTGGATCTTCTATTGCATTGAGATAATGTTCTATGTGTCACATTCTTCTTTCTATCATTCTTTATTTGTAGGCAGTGAGCCTCCCATTTGGACAATGAGTCCTATCTTGGGTAGTGAGACCTCTGGGAGTAAGCCTCTTGTAAATAGTTTTGCAATTACTCTTATATTGTGAGTTAATCTTCAGTGTCATTTTTCCCTTATTGGGTTTTCCACATAAATCTAGTGTTTCTTGTGTTGATATTTTTTTATTTATTATTTGCACTTCATGTTCATCCTTAATAATAGATTAAAGTGGATTGTTTAAGATCTGCAATGAATGTGATTAGATACAATTGATTCGGCCCCCCTCTTAGTTGTCTTGTTCATTTCAACAAGTTTATTATTATATTTGTAGCTAACTTAAAAATTATACCCTAGTTACAGTAAATATTACTATATGTGGTGCCCTTAATGAATCCTTGTTGTATCAGGCACTTGTCCAATCATGAATAATAAGATCTGGGAGCTTGCTTCAATCCATATAGTTCCTTCTTCAACTTACATACCATATCCAATATATCTAAAAACTAAAATCATTATAGTTGTTCCATGTAAATCTATTCTTCTAGTTCACCATTAAAAAAAGAAGACTTCACATCCATCTGATAAACTTTAAAGTCCTTATGTGTTGCAAATTCCAAGAGCATTCTGATAGCTTCCATCATAGAAATAGGAGAAAAATTCTCCTTAAATTCTATTCCTTCCACTTGTGAGTAACCCTTACACACAAGCCTTGCCTTATTTCTTACTGTTGTGCCCTCAGTACACATGCCCCGTTCAGAATGGGGACCCTCTTTTCTTTCACCTTCCTGGGTCATTTTGTCACCACCTCATTTTGCATACCCTATTTTTGTACCCTAAATGGTTAACATGCTTCTAAAGTCTCATAGTAAGTTGATCGTGTTTCATCCCCTCCAAATTTTCCAAGTCTTGGTGCCTTGTGGAGCTTCCTTGGCAATTTGCTTCTGCCAGCGGCCGTGGGGCCTAACAGGCCCACCCCATTAGGTTTCCCTTACTAGGATTCCATCAGATGTTTGCTGTTCCAAATGATGGAAGGCTTTCACCTTCCCGAACCCCGAGACCCAGCTCCTTTTTTGCCACCTTTTTTAACTTTTGCTTGAAAATCGACTACCTTTGTCCCCATCGGGCCCGCCTCCCCGGACTTCCATCACCAGAGCTCCATGTTGTCTCCACTTTTTTCAATGGCCAACCTATGCTAGCGCTCTGTACTCTGGGCCCCAGGATCCCTTTCGCCAATGGTTTGCAAAATGACTTTGAAGCGGTCGTTTGACCGCATCCTTCCGGCACCCGGACCCCGGTCCTCCCGCCGCCGTCTGTGAATTTCAACCCACCATCGCTCCTGACATCCATACATGCATTTATGGCTGTATTAAATGTTAATTGGGGTATAAATATCTAGCTCAATCTATCATTTTTGTATGTCAGGTTTTCAAGAGGAGTTTTGAGTGATTTATGAGGAGCCTAGTTCCTTTGTTGCTCGCTGCCCTCATGCCCATTGCCCTCGTTTGTCGATCCTTCATGGATTTTACAACTTCTTTCACGAAAATTTTGAGGTAGGTTCACCGTCTTCTTTGTAGTGAGTTTTTTGTGATTTTACACTTAGAAAGATAAACAAAATGGGCTAAAAATTCTTTAATTAGGTAAAACATGACAACACCTAAAAAACCCATGAGTTAAATTCTAGAAAAACCTCCAAATCACCCTCTAAGAAAAATCCACAACTTGGCCTTGTCACCACCATTCTTCATGTAGGGAATTTGTACCCTCTGGGCCTGCACCAACCCGTCGCTATTAGAAAACTCAACAAATAAAGTCTAACCAAACGACAAGATGCCCTCTCAGGCCCATGACCCTGAACTTCTGTTGGAAAATTATCGTCAAACTTAAACTTCCAAACTCAACCTCCGCCTGAGTTCCCCAGGAATCCATGTCACTCCCATTGCTCCAAAATGGCATGATGACTCCATCTTTCTGCCCTCTGGGGCTTGCCTCTTCTTTCATCGTCTAGGGTTGAATCACCAAAATCAACTACTCAAAAGATGTGCCCAGGTCCTGGTGCACAGAGATCCTCTTGTAGATTTATATGGCGACTTCGCCTTTCACACCGGTCATCTGGAAATTACCGTCTGCCTCTTGGGTCCTGACCATCTACAATGACCAACTGACTACAAACTTTGGCATCCTTGCTCTCACCGGGTTCCGTCCACTAGGATTGTGTCCCGTTTTAACCGGTGCAAAAGGGAAAAGTGGGTCCATCTTCACGACCTCTGGGGTCCACTCTCCTAATTTCCTAAAAACTTAGCAAAGATATCTGGTGGCCAAGCTCAATGTTGGGCATGATCCACTAGGCCACTCCTGTCAGATTTTTGTTCAACGACCGTCATTCCAAATGGCGAAGCCCTGACGGCTACTCGCCTCTTTAGGTCCGAACACCTCAAAGTAAGAAGAAAAATTGGTCGTCCTTTGACCTCCTGGGTCTTGGACCCTGAAATTTTGACCCCAGAATTTTTTTTCCTTCTAACTTTTCCAAACGACAAAGCCCTTACAGCTTTCTGACCTTATATCCTGGAGTGCCCCAAAAGTGATCCAAACGACCTCCGATTTGAAAATAAATCTTGACCCATGTATTCAAATTTAACCCTCTCCAACATGAGCCTTTCAAACCATCAAATTATGAAGTCGAGAAAAATCATAGGGATTTCCCTACCCTATTTTCCCTTCAAAACAACATTTCTGCCAGGGAAGTCCAGCCCCCTGGGCCTAGGTTGTCCAAAATCCCTCCAGTAGATTACTAATGATGTCTTGAAGTAAAAATATGATTTGATGAGTGATATATCGCATAATTGGACCTTGTCTATGGAATGATGACTAACATTTTTGTTCTCTTGATTGGTTATGCTCACTGTGCCTTTGTTTATAGGATATATGGAATAGAGTACAGGACCCTCGAGGGTAGCTGCAGAAAAAGAAAAAGGGAAGAAAGCAGGAAAGGCTTCTCATGGAAAGGAGGACAAAGACTAGATGAAGTACCAGTTTCAGGGAGAGATTTTGCATTTGAAAATCATCATGGACTGGAAGGAAATTACTAATACCAATATCAGCCACATCAATATTAACAAGTTCAAGCAAAGGGTCAGAATCCATCCTAAGACTGACAATGCAAGACTAATCAGACAAAGTGGAATTTCTAAACCCGTAGGCTTCCCTCCGTCCCTCATAACCCCTGAATTGGTCATGGCTTTCCACTAGGCATACTAGCCATAGACACAAACAATTGTTGATAGAGATGGAAACATCCTTGCTATGATGTTAGGTGAGGTGATTATGAAAAGAATTCCACATCCCCACCTTTGGGGAGATGGAAATGCCAACTATACCAGAATTTAAAGCAATGTGGGATGAGGACACGACTAGCTGCAAGAAGCTAATAAACCAGTATTGGCTCAAAGAAAAGAGGGACAGTGCTACAAAGGTTCCTCAAGAGCTCTTCCATAGTGACTTCCATGAGGATTACCATGACTTGATCACCTTGTTGAGCAGGGTGATGGGCCTCCCCACTGCTGCATATTTTCAGGAATGGATGGTATATTTCATAGAGTAGATTCTTTGTGGGGATGAAGATGTCACCACAAAAGACTCATTCTACTGGGGAGGCATAATAAGCGACTGCTTCCATGAGTAGTTCATGAATTCCAAAAATAATTCCAAGTTCTACATGACCTCCTATCTTGTATACTCATTGGCCGAGCGAAGGAAATACAATGGATTGTTTGTGGCACCTGATGAGGAACCGGGGCATACTTTGAAGGTTTATGATAGATATCCCCAACTCTAGTTCAGGAATTTTAAGGAGTATTATAGGGTGAAAGATGCCTTCATCGGTCACATCATCAGATTGCTTGGAGGAGATTTTGAAAGGAGGGTCTCTCACAGTGCTTGGGAATTCTTGAAAAAATACGCCTTTTTATTCATTCAATACCCCAAGTTCACATATATTCATGCCCAAGGTTTCATAGAGAGGCCGAATAAGCTGCCCCGGTACCCCAATGATCTGATCATACTATTAGAGCTCTCTTTGTAGTTGCAACATGTGCATTCAATCGTCGGAAGCAGGCACTTGGAAGGGATCCCTTATCCCTTAACTTTTTGCCAAGGGATGTACAAATTACAAACCTCCCAGTGTGTTGGGAATTCTAAGAAGGAATTGGCAGAGTATCATTTTTTCCTAAACACTGCTTGCCCACGGATGGACCCATATGGGCATGTAAGGAAGGCACTAGGACCAGGGTATGCCCATTTGCATCACACCGAAGATTTCTAGGTAGATTGCTAGGATGACAAGGAGGTGTGCGCAAGGCATTACATGCGAATGAGTGCACACTTTGTAAAAAGAGTACAATTATTTCCTATACCTGATCAAGTTGAAGAGGATGAAAGCACCATCATGGACCCTAGGTATAATGTAGTCACTAAATTTCCACTACCAACAATAGATTGGGATGAGCCCAAGGTTGATGACATCAATATTATAACCAAGCCAATTGAGGCTCGTACCAAAGAATGGGTTAATAGACAAGTGGCCTTATTGGAGCAACAAGGGGTTTCCCTAACATACAAGGGGCTTAAGAGTGAGCCTAGTGCTATAGAGGATGTTGCTGCTACAACTTCTATAGGAGGGACATCAAAATCTCCCCCGCTCACAAGATCGAAGAAGAGGAAAGGGACTGAGGCGGAGCAATCGCCAAATCCAAATGTATATTCAAGAAAATATTCAAAAGGCTCACCCTTGAAAAGGCACAAATGAATGGGAAGCATCACAAGACAACCAAAAATTTAAGAGGACCCCCTTCAAAAAAGTAAGGAGGGGAAAACATATCAGTGAAAGTCTCCTCTAGCTCTCCTTGTTTCCACCACTCTTTTGTCCATTTCCCAAGCCATGATCGGTACATCCCCACCTATGGTAGATATCTTGATCCATCTCCCCTCCTCTTTGTCGGTTGGGCCCTTGATATTGGTTGACTCCTCTACTGCAACTTCTCCACCTTCCTCTACCTCCATGCTGCCCACTAAATCACTTCCACTAGAAGCAACAATAATACCAATGCCTGAACTCACACTGTCGGAGGATTTCTTGAGGCACATGCAAAATTTCCCCTCTGAGATTTCCCAAATATTTTTAGATCCCACCATCCAAACTGCCTTAGCATAGGTCCTCGCCAGTGCTTCACCATCGAAGCCTCCAATGGGACCACCAACAATGGAGGCCACAATGCTAATCTTTGAAGAATGGGAGAAGCGAGAGATGGAAATTTCAAAGGCATTGGAGGAAGAGGCCAATGAGTACCACGAACACCTAGAGTATGAACACTGACAAATTGACAGGGTGGTCCATGAAGAAGAAGAAATAGGATCTTTTGAAAGTGGAGATGAAGAGGAGGATGCAGGTGGAAAAATTATTGTACAAACATCTGATGGTGATTTCCAGGAGGAAATGGCCCAACAATTGAAGGACGATGGAGAAGAGGTAGAAAAGTAACCTCCAAGAGAAGAAAGGCAAGAGGATGACAAGGCAACAAAAAATATGGAACTCCCTATAGAGGAACAATAGAAGGATGTGTCACCTCCTCATAAAGAAGAAGAGACTATAGAAGAGGAAAAACCTAAAGGTGAAGTTCAAGTTAACAAAGGCCTTGAAATTGAACAGTTTGAGGAGCATGTGCATAAGGATGAACAAGATGAAGAAAGGGAAAGAGAAGAGAATGAGAAAGAAAGAATTCCCTAGTGGCGATTGCCTACTAAGCCTCCTATCAAACACCTTATGTTCATCCAAGACTTCGATGAGGAAAAAGGGGAAGACACTAAAGTGGAAGAAAAGGCTCCTAGAGATAAAGAAATAGAGATTCAAACAAAGGAGGGCAAGGGTGATCATGAATCGCCAAAGGGAAAATATGCTATGCCTAGATGGTTAGAAAGGAAACTTGAGAAGAAAAATCCTACCCCAAGGGATCCAAGAGTAAGACTAGAGGCTATCTTAGCCCTAGCACAGATCACAACCAAGAAAGAGAAGAAGCCCATAACATATCCAAAGTAACGATGGACGTTTCTAGATCCCAAACTGTGCAAGTAGCAATGCCAGTGGTGGAAAAAGAAGGGGTGAACTATAATATCTCCACCATTGACTTAGGAATAGCTACCAAGGAGTAGAAGGTGGAGCACCTTGAAGAGTCTGTTGCCACAATGGTGCATTTGATACAATAGGATAAAGTTTCAAAGGAGGAGCTAAAGGCATAAGTAGCTGACCTGACGACATACATTCAACAATGGTCCTCAATAGAAGAAATTCCCACCACATCCACGGCCCCACCCCAATTATTTTCCAAAGAACAAATTGAAAAGCTAGAAAAGAGAAAGAAATTGGAAAAAACTACAAAAAATTGGTTCTGGTAGGCTCTATACATCAGAAATATGGGTATCAGCTAGGCTATTCACATAGCTAACAAGTTTTTGGACTAACAATAGTCTCTAGAGAGCATGAAGAAATTTTGTACTAACTTCCTTGTGATGTATAAATCCACCTACCTGAAGATCGAGGCTATTCTCAAATTTCCAAGCACAACATGGGAAAAGGAGCTCACATTCAAAAGGGATGATCATTGGCTGATGGATGTATGGAAACGGTACTTTGAGAACCAAAAAGAAAGACTAAAGCAGGTGATTGATAAAGTGGATCCATATATTGAGTGGTTCAAAGAGATTAGAGCGGATTGTGCCTGATATTTGAGGCTAATGATAGGATATGACATGCCTATGGTGCAAATAGATCTAGAGAAAATAAAGCCCCACTTTCAAAAGGGGATGGAGGATGAGATGTCAATGAAGATAACCATAGATTTCATGAGTTTTTCCACCTGCGTCTTCACCCAGTCAGAGTTGTTCAGGGACTACACTGCCAAGTATGATGAAGATTGGAAGAGACTTGAGGAAAACTCCAAGGAATGGAGTTGTCAATTGCTACGATCTAAGATTTTGGAGGTTGACAAACTCCAGCTAGTAATTTTGAAGTTCATGGAGTATGTAGCTTTAAAGAAGTAGGAAGGAAACCCTATTATTAGTGAAGAGTTTCTAAGGGAATAGCTACATCAAAAGGGCAATCAAAAAAGGAAAAAATGCTATAGTGTTGTCACTAGAGGAAAAAATAGGGATGAAGACAAAGATGTATTTTAAATTGTAATATATTCGGGGGGTAGGTAGAACCCTAGTTTGTAGTGAATCTTGGCCATTCATTCTACTTTTGGGGCACTATAAATATGGGGTCTCCTCTCATTTTCAAGAGATTTGAGTTGTTGTAAAGACATGCTATAGAAATTTCTAATGAAAATACATTGACTTGGTGCATTTTCTAAGTTCTCCACATGTTTCATGATTCAATCTCCCATTGTTAGATGCTTTATTTAGATTTACACTATTGTTCTAGTTAGCTTTAAATTGCTTAGATAGATTTTGGTAATGTTATTATGTGATTGTAGAATTTTTTGTTGTGTTGATGCCTTCCAGTCCATACTTTTTGCTATTTGCTACTAGTAAATGGCTTTGTAAAGTTAGTCTGGGCTGAAACTTGAAGCTGCTTTCAAACTTTTATCTTTATTCATGCATGTATGTGGTGGATGAATGGTAAAATCTATCCAAACCTTGGAAGATGGCATAAATTTCATGATACTATAGGTTTCTTGGTTAAGTGGAATCTTGTTTGAAGGAAGCTATCCATAGCAGAACCTCCATGATCACTATTTGTAGTTAGTTGCAAATCTAGGAACCTTCCCTCTTCCCTGCTATTTTTCATTTTCTAGAAACGTCCTATGCTAAGGTTCATTGCACATTGTAAAGCCAAAACTTCAAGAAAAAACTAGAGTTTTAGATTATTGTTCAAACCTACAACAAAGTGCACCTTAACTCCCATCTTAGAAACTTTAGACTTTAAGATCCGCTCTGCATCTAGCTACTTAAGTTTTCCCTATGATTACGAGCAGAATCACATCAAATATCAACTAAGAAATTCCACGCAAGTCATGACCTAACACCTGAGAGACCTTGGGGTGATTTTTGGCAACCTTTTGTTGGAGATTTCCTTTCAAGAGAGGTAGTGCACCTACACACTACTTGTGTTGAGAAAGTGTGCAAAAACACCCATCAACATTTACACTTTGGTACAGGAGCACACTAACTAATTAGGCCTCCATGCGTAAATTTTTGAGAATTGATTCAAATCTTGATATTTTACCTTGTAATAAGGTTATGAGAACCACTTTTCATGTATCCAAGGTCTTTAGGGAGGTCATTCATGCAAAAATGTAAAATATATTCAAAATTTGTCATAGAGATGTAAAGTTGTCACAAAAACTATAAAAGTTGCACAAAGAAACATTTAGAAGTTGAAAAGCCATGAAGCATAAAATGTTGAAAGGTGGTTAGAGATTAGTTGGTAGGTGAAGAGTCTCCATGTATTTCCTTTAAAAAGGCTTGTGTATCCATTTTTTACTTAGTGGTGATTGAATAAAAGGATTAGTTCAATGTTATGCCCTGTTTTAACCCACTTTCTATAGAAAAACATTGTTGCAAGCATGTGTACGGAAGTGTATGGGTTAGAATTGATGGAAAGTTGATTGTAGATAGTAAATCAACCAATCACCTTCCATTTGGGGTTTGTTTCACACATTTTGGTTTTTTTTGTGCAAGATATTTGAATTTTGTTGCAGACAGTTAGAAACCCTCTTAGGGTTAACAGTGAGGATACAAAATTGTAGTTCTCCTTTATTTGTTGGTGAAAACTCTAAAGTTATGGTGATTATCCTCCATTTGGTTTGCACTTTCGTAATTTCTAAGTGGTAGATCTTAGAGACAATGATTCATGGTGAAAAAAATTAAAATTTTAGACTAAATTTTTTGTGACAGACTGATAAAAACTTAGTTTTAAGAGGTTCTAACCTAGGGTTTGATAAAGGAAGCATGTATATTGAATTTTTTATGCACTAATGAGCATGAGAAAGATTAATTACACCTATTTTAGGTGTTTTTCAAGTAGTTTTGTGTTTGGAAATAGGATAACTAATAAGCCCTTGTTACATCTAAGGCCTAATTAGGTGTGTTACAGGCTAAAGCTAATGGGTTTGATCACTATCCTCCAAAGTAACAACTAATGAATATTAGATATGTTTGAAGGCATCAAAATGGGCATGCTAAATGTCAATTATAGTCAGCAATAAAGGTCTATATTGGAAGATAATACTGATAGTGCTATTAAGCATGGCTACAAGGATATCATTGGTCAAGGGAAGGTTTGTGTTCTAAATCAATAAATTGAACTCTTGGGGAATGAAATGAGTTTCATCATGATATTCAAATTCTTTTTATGTTGTTACACATGTTGAGTTATGTGATCAGTCCCTTGGAGGCTAATGTTAGCATTTGTAACCATTATGTGCCATGTTGACTGATTAAGGACAGTCAATGAAATAATGAAATATAAAAGGGAAAAAATTTTCAATGGTAATTTAGGATGACTTCAGATTTCTAAGGTGTTTTAAAGGTCATTTTTGAATTGGAACTCTGACTATGATGTGATATTATTGTTTTGATGGCTTATGAGCCTTGAAGGATGAGTAAAGAAGAAAAGATGAATGAATAACTTGAGTATGTTTTAGTTTCTGATAAATTTGATTTAGTGAGTTGATTTTATTCCTTGTCTACATCAAAATTGTATCAGATCCTGGGAAAGATTTGTGTTGGTGACTTTTAGTTGTGGTTTTGTTTTTGGTGTTGTGTTGTTATTATTTGCAGGTTAAGAAAGAACTTGGTTGCTGCCATTGAGAAGGCAAAGAGAAAGTTATGAAAATTGAGAAAGGTGGGAGGAAGAGGAAGCTTGCTTGAAGAATAAAGGATGGAAGTGATAAGAAAATGTGTGTAGGAAAAGGAAGAGAGAAATAAGAAGAAGATACAAGCAAAGTTTGATAGAGAAATTGCTGAGTTGAGGCAAGAGTTAAAGATATTTGAGAAAGAGTTCTAGAAGTCTATGATAAGGATGGAGTAGATGATAAAGGAGATGACAAATTGGAATTTGAAGATTAAAAAGAGAATTTTATGGCCTATAAAGAAGATAATCAAGAAGAGAAGGCACAAGAAGGTAAAAGAAGATGAAGTATTTGAAGATGCTAAATAGGAGTTCATTGATGAAGAGAGCAAAGTTGTTGCAGATGTTTCCAAGCATGAAGATATGACAAAGAACCTGATTTCAGAAGTTGAAGACATTGAGTTGATTAAATAGACTATTTTGAATGAGTTGGTCTTGGAGGTTTGCAAATCATTGAAGGATGATGGAGGTATGATGATACAAACTATGTTTCATTTCTTTATTATATTGATCTTGTTGATAGTAAAAAAGTTGTAGGTTAGACGACAAAAGGAGAAACAAGGTATTGAGATGAATCAAAGCATAATAATTCTGATTTTAGTGGGAGAGAAAAATAGAAGACTGATCTACATGGAAAAATTCAAGCCTAAAGTAAAAATGAAGGTGATGAAAGCAACTTAGGGTGGCAACACATATTGGGGATGCAATTTTGTTGACAACTTTAGATCTAAGTGGACTTGGATTTTTCTCTTAGGCGGGAGTTTGGTGCAGGAGCACCCTAACTAATTAGGCCTCCATGTGTGAATTTTTTTGAGAATTTATTTAAATCTTGATATTACCTTGTAATAAGGTTATGAGAACCACTTTTCATGTATCCAAGGACTTTAGGGAGATCATTCATACAAAAATGTAAAATATATTCAAAATTTGTGATAGAGATGTAAAGTTGTCACAAAATTTGTAAAAGTTGCACAAAGCAACATTTGGAAGTTGAAAAGCCATGAAGCATAAAATGTTGAAAGCTGGTTAGAGATTAGTTGGTAGGTGAAGAGTCACTATGTATTTCCTTTAAAAAGTCTTGTGTATCCATTTTGTACTCAGTGGTGATTGAATAAAAGGATTAGTTCAATGTTATGCCCTGTTTTAACCCACTTTCTATAGAAAAACAATGTTTCAGGCATGTGTACGGAGGTGTATGGGTTAGAATTGATGGAAAATTGATAGTAGATGGTAAAGCAACCAATCACCTTCCATTTGGGATTTTTTTTATGGTTATTTTTTGTACAATATTTTTGAATTTTGTTGTAGGCAATTAGAAACCCTCTTAGGGTTAACAGTGAGAATACAAAATTGTAGTTCTCCTTTGTTTATTGGTGAAAAATATTAAGTTATGTTGATTATCCTCCATTTGGTCTGCACTTTCATAATTTCTAAGTGACCGATCTTAGAGACAATGATTCATGGTGAAAAATTGGAATTTCAGAATGAATTTTTTGTGACAGACTGATAAAAACTTAGTTTTAAGAGGTTCTAACCTAGGGTTTGATAAAGGAAGCATGGATATTGATTTTTTATGTAGTAATGAGCATGAGAAAGCTTAATTACACCTATTTGAGGCATTGTTCAAGTAGTTTTGTGTTTGGAAATAGGATAACTAATAAGCCCTTGTTGCATCCAAGGCCTAATTAGGTCTGTTACAGGCTGAAGCTAATGGGTTTGATCACTATCCTCCAAAGTAACAACTAATGAATCCTAGATATGTTTGAAGGAATCAAAATGGGCATGCTAAATTCCAATTATAGTCAACAATAAAGGTCTATGTTGGAAGATAATAATGACAGTGCTATTAGGCATGGCTACAAGGATATCATTGGTCAAAGGAAGGTTTGTGTTCTAAATCAATAAATTGAACTCTTGGGGAGTGAAATGAGTTTCATCATGATATTCAAATTGTGTTTATGTTGTTACACATGTTGAATTATTTGATCAGTCCATTGGAGGCTAATGTTAGCATTTGTAACCATTATGTGCCATGCTAACTGATTAGGGATAGTCATAATGAAATAATGGAATATAAAAGGGAAAATGTTTTCAATGGTAGTTTAGGCTGAGTTGAGATTGCTAAGGTGTTTTAAAGGTCATTTTGAATTGGAACTCTGACTATGATGTGATGTTATTGTTTTGATGGCTTATGAGCCTTGAAGGATGAGTAAAGAAGAAAAGATGAATGAATAACTTGAGTATGTTTCAGTTTCTGATAAATGTGATTTAGTGAGTTTATTTTCTTCCTTGTCTTCATCACACTTCTCCATTCTCATTCAACTTGTTTTTGAGTACCCACTTAGTTCCAAATATGTTTTTGTTTGTTGTTCTAGGAACGAATTCCCAACTCTTATTTTTCTCTATATCTGCATAACTTCTTCCATTTCCTTCATCCAATGTTTATTTTTGCATGCTTCACTCATTATTTTAGGTTCAAATTTAGAATGTAAACACAAATTTACCTCAACTTCAATAGCTTTGCTTCTTGTCAATACACCTTTCCTCTTATCTCCAATGATTTGATCTTTGGAATGATTCTTTTGCACATACTTAGGGGTATTAGGGATCTTCTCTAGAGCTTCTTCCTCTTCATCCCACACTTTTTTTTTTCGACTCTTTCTTCTTCAATTCTGTAATCAATTTTATCTGACACATATCCATCCACTACAATTGAATTCTACAAGTTTTCATCAAATTTAACATTTTCACTTTCAACTATCTTTCTCAGCCTTTTTTTGTAATATATGTAAGCTTTGCTTCTAATAGAATATCCAAGGAAGATACATTCATTAGACCTTGCATCAAACTTTCCTAAGTTTTCTTCTTCTCTTTTGATATAACATTTTCTTCTAAACACTCTAAAGTACTTCATAGTAGGAATTCTTCCATACCATAACTCATAGGGAGTCTTTATGTTGTTGGTTTTAGCTTGAACTCTATTAAGTATATAAATAGCAGTATGAATAGCTTCTCTCTAGTAGAATTTTGGTAGATTTTCGTCTTTCATCATAGCCCTTATAGCCTCTTGAACAATCATGTTTTCCTTTTCAACAACTCCATTCTACTAAGGATTTCTAGGGGAATATGAATGCCTCTTTATTCCATGAAATTCACAAAACATGTAAAACTCATTAGAGGTGAATTCACCACCTCTATCATACCTCAAAATTTTTATTTTCAAATCCATTTCATTCTTAGCCATAGCTTTAAATGCCTTGAATTTATCTAATGCATCATATTTTTCTTTAAGAAAAGTAACCTATGTTGTCCTAGAATAATCATCAATCAAAAACATAAAGTACCTATCACCTTGTAGACTTCTCACTCTTCTAGAACCACAAAGATCTGCATGAACTAATCCTAGTAGTGTAGTATAAAATTGTTCCTATCCCTTGAAACTAACCATTATTTTCTTTCCAAATTGACAACTCTCACAAATGACATTGATAGGTTTTGTGATTCTTAGTAGGTCTCTTATTGTATGAAATACACTAATTCTTGCCAAATTATCAAAACTCATGTGACACATCCACAGGTGCCAAAACCAACTGTCACTAATATGAGACATAAAGCAATGTCCATTATCACCCTTAAGCTAATAAATATTTCCATTTGTGCTCTTACCAACACCAATCACAGTTTCAAAACCTTATTTATGATCTCACATGTTTCATCCTTAAAGACAAGATTATATCCTTTTCTACACAATTTTCCAACACTCAAAAGGTTATGCTTTAAACCCTTAACATAGTAAGCATTATCAATGTTATTCTTCCCATCAAAATTGATTGAACCTACTCCACAAATCTTAGCTCTTGAATCATCTCCAAATTTAACTAGTCCTCCATCATATTTTTCAAGTTTAATAAACTTACTTTTATCTCTGGTCATGTGATTAGAGCAACCACTATCAACAAACCAATTATTCTTATCTTCTTTAGCATGAAAATTAGATACTAAGGTACCTTCAATGTTATCCTTCATCTCCAAAACACTTTCATTCATACAACTTCCAAGGATAGAAAAATTAAAATTCTTCTTTTATAGCCAAAAGTAAGCATTCATTGTCATCAAAGTCTCCATAATCATATTCATCATTAGAAATACCAACATCTTCCCTAACATAGTAAGCTCTTTTAATCATCTTCCTTTGTTATCCTTATTCTTATTCTTTATAGCTTTTTTCAAACATATTGAATCATAATGACCTATACCACCACAGCTAAAACATTTGAAAGTTAGTTTACGTTTTTACTTATCAATTCCCTTCTTCATTCTTCTTATAAAGCTAGCTTCCCCATCATAAGGATTTTTTCCATCTGAATCTTCAACCTTTTTTGATTTGCTAGTTTTGAAAGTGGTCTCTACTTTTGTACCATTCTTCAAACTAAGTTTTCTCATTTCAAATGTAGTTAGTGTACCATTCAAATAATCTCTAGAAAAATTATCAAAATTTGCAATTTCCTCAATAGAAGATATCTTTTCACTGTAACAATTAGGAAGATATTTGATAACTTTCTTCACAACTTTAGATTCTTTAATTGTTGCACCAAGACCCCTCATAGCACTTACTAGTTCATAAACTCTCTTTAAGTAGACTTTAATTTTTTCATCCTCAGACATTCACATCATTTCAAACCGTGCCTTCAAATTATATTACTTTTTTGGTTTGACATTTGGATCTCCTTCATAAATTCTTTCTATATTATCCCAAACCTCTATACTAGTTTTCAAACTCATAACTTTTACTAATTCAATATTTGAAAGACAATTCACAATAATAAATATTTCCTTAGCATCCATCTCATGTGCCTTGATTTCTACACTTGTACTTAGACCATTTGGAGGTGGATTATATGTAGTTTGATAAGCATTTTTAATCTCATATACTTGACCTACAAGAAATCCTTCCATCTTTGTCTTCGAGAAAGCATAATTTGTGCCATCAAATATAGGGCATTCCAAAGAAACCTTGTTCACCATCCCAAATCTACCTCAAGTGGTTAAACTCTTCTCCAAGGAACATCACTCTGATACTAATTGTTGAATGAACAATACAACTAAGTGGGGGGAAAATCAGTTGTATGTAATCAAAACATCAAAACTATCAACAATAATTAGATCCTCATGCATTCAATAAACTCTTATTATGTTAATGTGATTAAACCTGAAATGCTAGTAACAAAAAATGAAAGCACAAAACCATACACAAGAGAACACCAAATTTACGTGGAAAAAGAATGAGGAAAAAACCACGGTGAGAATTAGCTCACAATATGAGTAATATAAAAACTAGTACAAGAGGGGTCATTGCTAGAAAATGACACATTGTCAAAAAGGCTCATAGATAGGGCTCACTACCACATAAAGAAATACAAGAAGATAGAAGATAAATATTACATAAAAAATACTTCTCAATGCAATAAGGAATCCACCACAATTGCTCACACACTTTCATAATCTTGCTTTAATGATTTTGGATGCCTTCAACTCACTACCTTCAAGAACCCTAGCATTGAAATTTTCACTGCTCTGCTCAAATTCACATCACACATATCACTCACATCGATCTCACATCTATATTGCTTCTTACTTATTTCATTCCATCAACTAAAAAAAACATCATAATTATTTATATCAATCTCAACCTCAAAAACAGGTTCTCCAATGTCAACAACTACCTGTTATACATACATATGTAAAATAGGTCGACACCTAAACATTCCCATGGTGGGTAGGAATGAAGGAAACCAAAATAACTCCTTAAGTTGGACCCAAATAGATCCAAACACACCTCAACATTCTTTTATAAGTTTGCATGCACTTTCAAACATAAGGTCAACTGAAACTCGTTCTAAACACCATAAACATTAAGTACATGGTTCCACAAATCAATATGTCACATCTGAACAACATAATTTACTTGAACATGATCTAGAATAATCCATGAACTACATGAGATTCATCAAACACTTCATCCAAGCTTGCATCATACAAATACTTCATCTCATAATAACTAGTAAACCTTATGTGCATACTAACAAATGAAACTCACTTTGTACTACACCAAATCAAATAAAATATTGAATATAGAAATATATAAGCATTATAGAAAATTTCCCAAATCTACACAACTTGAAGCAAAAAAATGGAGAAACGTGGAGCAAATAAATTTCTCTTAGGCCACATAAAACATTACTAAAAAATAAGTTCACACATTGGTGAAAATATCACGAACTGTACAAAGATCTAGAAACATAAATTTTGAATAAAGCAACCTCTAACAATCATGATCAACATATCAGATCCATAGAAGCATAAGATCAATATAGAAGAAATTTGGAGCATAGTACTGAAGCATACTCTGAACACTTACACAATACGTTTTACTTTGTTCATCAACTTTTCTCAAAATTGCCTAGAAACCAAGTACCAAAGACATCATCTCAGCTCATTACTTCATTCCAACTAATCTTTAGACATTGAAACAAAGTATAGATCCATGTACTCAAAACACTTCCTCAATATCTCAACTATACATGCACAACTTACAACAACCTGCTTTCCTCTTTTTCATGGTTTTCTCAATATCCTCCATATGCAACAAACTTCCTTAACACATAGTTGACATCAATGATAACATCAGTCAATTTACTTCTTGTTGACATCAATGACAACACCATCATACTTGCAACAGATCTCAACTTACTATGCACCCATGATTTAGATAAGGAGGGAATTGCAAATAGTGAGTCTAATGAGGATCCAACTTCCACTTGTGTAGAAACAACCCCATAAAAGGTTCAACCAAGTGCTTTATATTTGGACTGCAATTAGTTCTCAAGGGTGGGAAACAATTTTTCAATTTGATGTTTGCTTATAGTAATATTGAAATAAAGAGAACACATAGGAATCATATGTTGTATTAGTAATTTGTATTCATGAGGTTGTCCCCTCGAAGAGGCTTTTGATACTTGAAGGCATATTTTTGAATATAAGCACATTTGCATCTATATCAAAGCATTCTTCTATTTTTATCACATTACTTGTTTTGCTATTATGGTTGATTCTATATATTTCTATTAAAATTTAGATTTATATATTACTTAGACAAGCTTGCAAAGTATAACATGCATTATCATGAAAAACTAGTATTTTCTTCAATGCTTTCCTTTTAGTTTAAAGATTTCCTCCCTTGTCTTCTTTTCCACCCAATTCTTTTAAAAAAAAACCTTTACAATTTTATTAAATGGAAAGATTTTTTAATAAGCAATTGAAATGAAAAAATAGGATAGTGGAGATCACAAGACACATATCACATTAGAAAAAAAAAAATCAGCAAAAGGAAAGAGCCTGTAGTTATATTAATATCATATAATATGTAATTACATAGAAATTATTTGCTATATGGCAGAGAGATCTTATGACATCTGGACAAACCAACTTCTTGAGTAGATAATATTTTTAACCCCTTACAAAATGGTGCTTCCCATAATTATACTTTCTGCAACAGGGCAAGATGAGTTCAATTATTGTTTGTTGCTATAGATGGAAATACAACTAGGGATTCATGTCCAAAATCTCTAAATTCAAATTGTTGACCTTCTCAATAGCAACTTCTACAACATTAGAAAGCATTACAACATTTATTTAGCTACATTTACAAACAAATTTATTTCCATTATAGCACAATTCTCATAGAAATTCACTGTTATAAATTTATGAAACCTTTGTGGGGTTTGATCATCATTAAATTTAAATTGTTCAACTATTTTAAGATAAAGCCCCTAAGGTGCCTATAGTACCAACCACTCCAAGTCAAGTTTTTGTTGCAAGTGACAAGTTTATGATGCATCTACAACAAAACAAAGGTACCATTGATTATATGAATGCCCCTATGCCAAAAAAAGTCCTAGTCAGATGCATGGTCCAAGTCTTAATCCACCATAATCCAAAATAATAACAAAGAACCTCAACCTCCAAAGAGACTATCCATTCTCAAACCTTTTTCTGTCTAATATTTTTCTAAGAATATTTTTTTTTTCTTTGGTTTAAAACAATCATATGCTAAATTATTTTATCATGATTTTTTTTTTGTGTATAATGGATAATAGAAAAAAAATATTGACAAGAATTATATTTTCTATTTGTTCGCTTATTTGAAAAAAGTTACTAATAGTTTGTTTTGTAACAAAACTATTTTTTCAACCTCTATTTCTCATAACATACTCATGCATCTACATGTGTAATTGTGCATTTTAAATTACAAGAACATTTCACTATACTGTGTTTGTGTATTGAAAATTTCAAGTTTCAAGACACACAATCATTTTAAATAATGACTTCAAATGGTACATAAAACACACTACATTTTCTAATTTATGCATTGCAAAATTATATGTTCCTTTTATTAATTAAAAAAACTATTACATTGAAAAGGGGATTGAAAGGGACAAAGGTGGGAATTTAGCTGTGTAGCCATGGTCCCCAAATGAGAGTGTATACACCTTCAACAAGTTCCACGACTCTCACAATATCAACATGAGACAAAAGATCCCAGTTAAGGCTTATAAATTCAAGAAATTCATTCATTTTCTTCATCTCCAAACCTAACCTAAATAGACGCAGGGCAAGATACTTTTTAGAGTCCTTGTTACTTGTTGATTTACTATTAAACAACTCAGCAATCGATCCATTTATGCACTGCAAAGGGAGGTTGGTGATTAGTTCTCATGTACAAGAAAGACTCAGTATTAGAAATATTATTATTGTAATAATCTTCACTCGAGTGTGCCAACTTGTAGCGTCAACCAGTACCTGTATGAATTCATTGTAGAACACCCCATTCACCATATTTGAAAACTACACAACATGCCACCGAGAGAAAGTTGTATATATTGTGACTATTCCACCTTTCAATCCCACTCAGACATTGAGATTTCACTATGTACATTCGTATTTGAGTGGCCTCATGTAAGGAAATTTTCACTCCCAATCTATATTTTCTTTGGATATACAATGTCAACTACATAAAATCTTGGTACTAATTTGATACTTTCACAGTGTCACGAGTTTTACATCACACCATGTGAGCATAAAACTTGAATGTTTAATCAAATGAATTTAAGTATTTTTTTATTATTAACACAGTGTGTTATCTATTTAGTGTCAATAAAACTTCCACATTCACTGAACATATAACACATGGAAAGGAGTGTAAGGTAATCACCACTAACATCATAATGCCTTTGAAATTAATAAATTCATATATCATACAAAAAATTAAAATATATATTCATGTGTCAAGTGATTTCTTGTAGTATATAAGCTACCTCCAAGTTTAAATGGTTTTATTGACCATGGATATTATAGTTAGGCCTCAAATAAAATATTTTAATAAGTTTGTTATAAAAGAGACCCAGATTTTCAAAGCACATGACTGATATAACTGGTTGGATTTATTCAATAATCCATATTGTAAACATATACATATTGAAAGATTAGTTTTCTTTTGTTGTGAATTTACTCAAATTTTAAAAAGATTGAATTTTGATGTAGGATCATCCCTAGTTGTAAAGAAATCCTCATATCAACTAAAATTTTTTTTTTCTTGCATTTCATTTAGTAGAAATTTTAGTATTTCATTCCACATTTATTGTATTCTAGGGATTGTAATAAGGCCTTTTTCTAGTTCTAATGTTGAATGCCCTTGCAACAGGTCTGTGAGCCCTAGATATTTGCCCATGAGGCATATGTTACATGTAAGATTGCCAATTAAATAATGATTCATATTTTCATATCACTTTCTTGTGTTATTTTCATTGTGCTGACTCTAAGATGCACAAGTTGGACTATTCTCTTTAAACCCTCCATCCATGAAATTGCACCAAATTTGTAAATAAAGGGTCATTGGTTAATATATATTATGTTTATTTTATGCTGTTATGAATTTCCTCAAACTTTTGAGAGATTGAATTTGTAATTTAAGATTGATTAATTAATATTCATTATTCTTGAAAATTTAAACATTTAACTCCTATTTCTCATTAAAATTTAGTCATATTATGACCAACATTTCCAAGTGATTCTTTTATGAATAGCATTCCCTCAAAGCATGCTTGGAATCTTGGCACTAAATAAAGTTTGGGTTGTATTTAGTCTCTATAATTTTACTAACTCAAAGTCAAAATGATGTGTAGATGTAAATATTATTGTACATAATATTAGGTGTAATATATTAATATTTCACCAATATCCTTGCCTCCAACCATAAATAAGGTTGTTTTGTGTCTAATCCATGTATATTTTCTAACTCAAATAATCAAAATGATATGTATATAGCACACAAATGTCACTTGTTTCATGATTTCTTTCCTCTTGAAGACATTTCCTCCATTCACACATAAAGATTGATGAATAATTAATATATGTTTTAAAGCAAAATCAACATCCATCTCTTGCACTTAGAAAAGCTAGAGAGATGAATAAAGAGCAAGATGAGAATATTGAGAAAGTATATGAGGATTTGATTAATAATGAAAGTCACATGGCACATGTGGAATGGTACAAAGGAAGTTGTATGAAGGGATTTGTCTACTATGATTCTTTCAAGTAGCTCTCCATTTTTGAACTTCAAGGAAAATGAGAGTTGTAAGTATAAATTTACAAGAAATGGATTTCCCTTGCATTGGGAAAGATATTTCAAAATTATATTATGATGGAAGTTGTTAATTTATAATGGTTCCTCCCTATGCTTAGTTTTATTTTCATTTAGAAGAGTGTATGCTACATTTTAAATAATGAGTGGCTGATGGTCTATATGATGCATTTTTATTTTTTCAATGTAATTATGTCGTAATAGGATTGTGCTCCATTTGGAGTTGAATTCTATGTAGTTAAGAGGAATTTCATTCCAATGGATGTAATCTTGCTTGAGTATATTTATGCATATTTTTCTTGAAGGGAAAACATTGACCAAAAAGACAACAAAGACAAATATTAAATCATCTAATAAAAAGTTGTGCATTGACACTATAGACAATTGAGTATTAAGGTCGCTGACCCACTTTTAAATCATCATGGTATGCAAAATTAATGGAAACATGTGAAATAAAAAAATCATGTATAGATGCTTGAAATTATAAGAATCTTAATCTATAATTTATTCTCTTCACAAAATATTAATGTATTATATTTCAACACAGTAATAAAAAAAATATGAATGAAACAAAACAAAGAAACGCAAATTTAACAATCTACACAAGTTTCATCGTAAAGTCTCCTTTATAATTTTAATTTCTTCTTCATGAGTTGCATGTGAAAGGGAACAAAATACTAAACTCAATATTCACTTATTAAAGATAGACAAATAAGCATCAAATAATCAGTTATGTAAAATTTGGCATAGAATGCATACTTAATCACAACATGTTTTCTAATAGAACCCTTTTTCAAACCTCCAACTTCTCATAACCAATATGAAATCATTGTATATTTATTCTTCAATTATTTAAAAATTAGTAAAAAAATAAGATACTATTTTTGTCCAACAAGGGATACATAGAAGATGTGAAAGAAATATGCATACATCTGAATTGTAATCACTACTCTAGATATGATGCCTCTACATTCTCTAATTTTTAATTTATATATGTCATAATGTCTTATGGAACCTTTGTCACTATCCTTGACCATTAAATATTGTAAATAGGTCACTATAGTCCACCACCAATCAATTTCTAAGAAAATGATTGGTGACATAATGTATGGATTCATCTACTACTAGGATAACTATTTCCTTCCCATTCACTTTTATGCCAACTATTCAATATATGAGAATGCACGGGTATCCATAGGACTGGTATAAAACAAATGGGATAACATAATCAACTTGGTCATCATTGACAAAGACGGTGGATAAATAGTAGGAAAAATCAATCACAATGTCAATTCTTGTTAGAATTAACTTATTCAATCCATAGCTCCCATGAAGCACCTACAAGCAATTACCTATCACAATAGACAATATCAAAAGTGAGATTGTTCTCAATCACCTAAGAATTATTATTGATGCAAATAACCTGTACAAAACCATGTTACCTAGATTATTATTACAAATTAATATGCATGCTTATATAAGTAATGCACAAGCAAACCCTACATGTAGATTAACAAGATATAGACAAGTGTTGTAATCTCATGAAATGAGACAAGTTGTCCTAATTTTTGTCCAATATAATAATAAGAATCAAACTAAATATTATGAAGCAACTCCTAAGTTTAGCTTAAGTGAACTAAAGTAAAAAAGTCTCTAATGGTTAATTGATGATTAATTAATTATCAGATAATGACTTATTTACTCCAACACCCCCCCTTAAGATCAACTTAGTGAGAATCTAAAAAACTAATAAAGGAAGCTAAATGAATGTAGAATGGGTCCCCACTACAAGGCCTAATGAGGTAGCCATGTACATAGAAACTGAAATCTCTCATAACTGGAGAAAAGGAGAAAACCACATGGGAAAAATTTCTCTCCAAAAGTGATAAAAATAAATGACTGCACACTAGTGAAAGAAGGATAGAAGGAGGACTCAACATGACCCACCAAGGACTACTTCTATCATGCAAGTACAATAGATGTCCCCCCAATAGGAGAGATAAAAAGATGATATGAATCCCCCATAATGGAATAGCTTTCATGCCAAGGATGAACGTCTGAAGATAGAATGTGATCCACTGACTGCAAATAACATTTCTCCCCTTAGGAAGAAATAGATCCACTGGTGTTTGGAGAAGCCAATATAAAAGGATGGGTGATACTGGAATCCAAATACAAATGATGTGTGCATCTAAAATCTGCTCACATGTACACACATCAGAAAGCAATGTTCTCAATCTAGAATCCTATGAAGACTGCTATAGAACAAGCTACAAAGGTGATGAAGATGGTGGGCCAACATCAATGATGTGGTTATCAACAAAGAGGAGATGAATTTACTCAAAGTAATCCTCTAGATTTGCAAAAGATACTCTACAAATGAGGATGATATGTCTGGAAGATATGAATCCCAAGTAGCTATGTGTAGAAGATGTATGTCCTATTGCAGTAAACCAATAGGGGCAAAAGATGCGGTGATTTCAAATTGATCAAGAAAAATAGATGATGGTGTAGTCTCAATTTTTAGAGTGGGAACATGAAGATAAGTATTTGAACCATCAAAACATGAAAGACCTATGATATACTCAAGCTCCTCTATAGTATCATCATCAAAGGGTATGGAAATTGCCTTTGTAAGATGGATGAGACAATTTGCAGTAGGATCCTCTGGGTATGGAGAGATATGAGGGTCTCTATGGATCTCCCAAAGCTATGTCCAAATTATGTGGGGACATTCAATGTTCGATACAAAATACATAGTGTCAAGATCAACACTAGAACATATAACCCCTACAAAATGATCTTTGATGATGCTCCATGCAGATAAACTCCTGATGTGTTTGGTGTAGGTATGAGTCCATACAAATCAAGAAAAACATCAAGCCACTTGAGATGTGTCAAGATTCCATTTTGTCAAGACTCATAGTTATCCTTATCAAAGTTTATCATATATGGATGAACAAAAAAACCCATGATACTGGCTCAAATGAAAAAATAAAAGACTAAAACCCTTAGTTCTGATAAAGTAGATTAAAATATGGCATCTCACGCAAATAGATCCTCTCCAGGTGCTAAGACATCCAAATAATTAAGCAAAGTGTGAAAACACAAAATACTGAATAAAATGTACCTAGGGAAGATTCTAGAAAAGAGTGCATGAATAGATATGAAGAGCTCTAAAATACATTTCCAATGCCACTTGAATTGTGAAAAATGAAGATACAGGAAAAAATTATGAGCTTAGAAGTGCAAAATATAGATCTAACTTTGACTAAGAATAATATGAACCACTAGAAAAATATGATAATGATACCTACACCAATAGAAAGTTCATGGAACTAGCTTTATCATGATATCTCGTTTGCCCAATTTTGAAAACGTATGCTCAAGTTATACAAAAAAGAAAAAAATATCTCTTTTAGTGAAAACATGGGTTAGGAGGGGGCTAGATGGTCAGTCGTATGAATGAAATCAGCATGACATCATGATGATGTTAGCAAAGTGTTGGCTTAAATATGAGAACCTCCTACTTGTCAATGGAAAAAACACCCCCCCTTGCCAGCAATTTTTTTAGGTTGTCGAGAATCATGTAGTTGGCATAATATTCTATTGGAATATTTAAAGATTTCATTCGCCATTAACTTGCCGCCACTAAAATATCTTTACCATTCAAAAAAATTTCATGTGTCGATTTTATTATACCCATTGACTAATTTTGTGGGTTGCCTAGTTTTTGGAGGTTGGATCACCAAAACATTTGTGTGTGGTCATTGATTAAGGGAAGCCCAACATGTTTCTGATGAAGCAGATGGTTTCAAGTACTTTCACCAGCCTAACTACCTATGGATGCTTAGGCCTGCCGAGATTGTGCTAAATAACTTGAGAATTGTATTGATGTAAATAACTTGGATTAAACCATGTTATAAGTCTAGATTATTATTGTTGAAAGAATGAAGAAGGTGTTGTCATTGATGTCAATTGTTCAATTGGTTATCAATTGGTTGCTATGGATGTTATTTTTCCATGTTGAGGATATTGAGAAAATTGTATTGAAGAAAGGTTGCAAGTATTTAGTGGTTGCTCCAGGTTTTTCTCTAATATTTTCTCCTATGTTTTTGTGGTTCAAATATGTTGATCATGTTTGTTGGAAACTACTATATCTAGATTTTTGGCTTCTAATTCATTGTATAGTGCGAGTTGTAGTTACCAGTTGTGAATTGTTGCTTTTTGTGTTTCTGGCTGAGGATCGGGAGAAATGTTGTTGGTCTGAATTTCTCTTTGGTAAATCTTTTGACTTGTGGTTCTAGAGTTAAGTTGTTATGATCATGTTGAAGATAATTTTAGTATCTAGAAGGATCTTGCTTAATTGTTTTATGTGTTTTACAATAGTTTGGTCGACCTTGTGTTGAAAACTCTCTTTAGAATTGATGAAGTGTGTTGGACCTATTTATGTCCTCATCAAGCATGTGTTTGGGTCGCCCTCATTCTAATTCCACCCTAGGATGTTTTGGCACTAACCTAATTTTAATTTATTGATGAATGGATGAATTTGGATATGTTTCAAAGTTCAAGATGATATAAATATAGGATGAGTGTTGGCATATAGTTGTCATTGATGTCAAAAGTGCAAATCATGCAAGGTAGATTGTTGGCACAATGACAAAGGATGAGTGTGAGAGTAGTGGATCTAATGGAAAATTAGATGAAAAATTCTAACTAGGTTTCTAGAAAGCTTTCCAAAAAGGTATTGTGTAGGTCTTGATGTCAATGGAGATGTTAGCATTCATTTGTTCATGCTCTTGTTCTAGGGTTTATCAGTTAAAACCTAAGTGTGCATGATTTTATAGTCATAATGTTCAAATGGTTTCTATTTCATCACTAACTTTTTGTAGTAGGTTGCAAGTATCTTAAGTTACGACTTAATCCTTTGGAGTCATTTGGGGAGCCAACCCCTTTACCTTGCATTTACCAGTCGAGAAAATATTTGGAGCGTTTAATATTTCATAAGTCATGCAAATATTTCCCTTTAGTGAGATCAATAGTGATGGCTAAGGTAGAAAACATCAAATGGTGCCTACATACCCCACTAATATTTTGCTGGGGCTCGATCAAGACCTTGGGGTCTACAGAGAGCGGTGGAGATTAAACCATTTATGGATAGTGGGACCTACAAAGGATGTACATGATGGTATTAGAAAAATCTTGAGGTGGGGATCGATAGGCTAATGATGGTGTTTGGTGATGTGTGATGATAGATGGAAAAACATGATTTGATTGGTAGACCAAGTCACATCATTGTTGTGAGTTACATGGAAATGATGTGGATGCCAAATGGAAATAGCCCGCAAGCCCCAAAAGGTTTGTGTGGGCCTGTTGTCAGAGCCTGCAGGGATAGTGAACTTTGGACATGTGTCTTGGTGCACCCCGCATATGGCAAGCTACGCATGGAAGAGATCTACAATGAAAATCATTTTGGTGATTGATCCAATGGTGGTTGTCAGCCAGTGGAGATCGACGATGGGGATTTGAAGACCGTTTATTGAATAGTTATTTTTTAAAGATATGATGATGAATGAGAGACAATGGATCATGGTGTGAAGAAAGAGATTGACAACCTAGATTCAAAGATGAAGATCTCGAATTGCTAAGTTTGTGTGAACAGGGTTTCAACTAGTAATAGAAAAAGAGGAAGGAATTAATTGGTCCAACTCCTTCTATGACCAATGTAAATGAGGATTTGATCTGCTAACTAGTGACACAAATAGTCATGATGATCAACATCAAAATCAAATCAGTCAAAGAAGGAAATTTATTTAATGCATATCAGATTCTAGGGTTGTGTAGTGATGCAGGAGCACCATTAAGTAGGCTTTGCTCATCAAGGAAAATAAGGAGTAGATTATAGTATTTAATGAATTTTGTGTTAGAATAAGGTCATTAGACCATTTTAGAGTGTAATATGTCATTTTTATGGTATTAGTCATTTAAGGGGGGTTATTGTGTTGAAATTTGCAAAAATTTGTATTTTTGGCAAAGCTATCAAAACATAAAGTTGTAAAATTGCCTTGTAAGGAATATGAATGGTCATAGAATTCAAATGGAAGTTAAGAGGAGTTATAATGGTTGTGTTTTTGAGGGAAATTTATTTAAAATCCTTGTATAATTCTAATGGAGGTGGTTGAAGAATTTTCTTTGTTTGGAGCATATAATCAAGTTCAAATTTCATCAATTTCTTGTATTTTTCTATCATAACAACATTTGTATGGCCTGTACAATAAGTAGTTGATTTACAATTTTTGTGATATAGATAGTAGGTTGAGTTATCTTACATTTTAATCTAATTTTATTCTTTCATATTGAGTTTTGTTCATTTAATCACCAAATCTCTCTAACCAGCCTCAACAAGGCACTTGTGGTTTTGAAGGACTAAGACATGTTTTAAACCATCCCACCTTTATGTATGATTTGTTACTTGGTGGGATGGATCTAAATCATTAGGTAAAGGTGTTATAATGGTAATTTTGTGCAAGGGAGGTTTGGAATGGAGTTGGGCATGAAGCCCTAAGGAGAAAATGAAAGTTTTCTAAGTGAAATATGGTGGTTTTGATGAGTCAAACTATGATTTTGTGTAGGGAAATGTTACTTTATGTTTGATTAAGCTTAATAAATCTATTTTGAACTTGTTTGAATAATTTTGATGTTTTGGGTAGGTTGGGAAGTGACATTTTCATTAAGACCTAGGGTTTATAGGTGTTGATAGAGGGTTTAATGGTTTGGACCTTGGATGATTTAATTTATGAGATTTGATTGATAATTCTGAGGTTATGACACATTTGAATTGCTTCCCCAAGAATTGGTAGAGTTTGGATAATTCCAGTGAGTGGTTGCTTTGGAAAAGTGGGATAATTTGAGCCCTAAAAGGTGAAAAATCCATGTTTTGAACAAATTATGACAAGGAAGTCTTTGGTGATTGATTGATATGTTGTCAAGAATTGTAATGGGTCCTTGAAGTGATTTTGGTTGTGGTCTCAAAGAGGGTATCAGTGATTTTATAACCAATTGATTGGTTTACCAGTGCTACAAGGAGACATAGTAGATTTGATGAAAAGTTGAGATTCTTATGAGATTGTGATTTGACACTTGTTATAGATTGGAATTGTGTTTGGTGTGTTGCAGGCCTCCCCCTATTGCATCATGCAGTTTTTTATTCTTACAAAAATTATCCCTATCAGAATTAAAATGTAGTGTAGCTTGATAAAAAGGTATGGTGATATCTGATAAACCTTATCAAATGTCTTCATGACAAGTTGGATGATGGTGTGTAGCTTGATGTACAAGTACCTTGATAGTTAATTTTTAAAGTGAAGGAAACCATATTAGAATATTTTAGAAGATTTAGATGGGAGGGAGTATCTCGAGGCAATGATTGTAGGTTGGTAAAGAAGGAAGATAATTAGGCATTGTCTAAGTGTCAAGCCTGTAAGTGAAGTGAAGTGAGAAGTTGGTGAGTGCACAATGTGTTGAATATAGATATGTATAGCTGAATATGTAGTAGAGAAGAGAGTGTAAAATAAAATAGAGTACAAAGTAGAGGGGATGTGTTGTTGAGAGTGCATCTTTAGTAATAGAGAGTAAGTTGCAATAAATGGAATATTGTATTGTATTTATTGATGCATCTTAGGTTTATGTAGAACCAATTTTTACATGCATAATTGAGCTTTAAGCTTTGTAAGAGATTGTGGCCTCATTTTTACTAAGTTGGTGCTCATAGTAGGGGATTGGTGTCTCCTTGGAGTAGGTGCTCCTAAATCAGGGAGTTGATTCTTCCTTGGGTTGGTGACCTAAAATATTGTAACTAAACTTCATTGCTTGTGAGGTTGGATTAGGATAGTAGATCCTAGCAACATTTCTCATTTTGGTTTTTTCCATCTTGGGTTTTCCACGTATATCCTGTGTTATGTGATGTGTTGTGTACTTGGTCATATCTTTGCATCACATTCCTAATATTTGCACATTAAGGGTTAAAGAAAGTAATTTTCACAAAATTTTTTAAGAAGGCTAGAATTTTAATATCTATTGATTCACCCCTCTCAATAGACTGTTGTGTTCCAACAATTGGTATCAAATCCCTAGGTTCCCTATAAGAAGCTTAACCAACTTGAGTAGGTCCTTGAATTTGTGAACACAAATGACCAATCAAGAAATTACCTCCTCAACCAAGACACCTAAGTTTGATAGAACAAATTATGCCTATTGGATCTCATTGATGAAAGGATATTTGGGTCCTTTGGTTTTGATGTGTGGATGTCAATTGTAAATGGATACACACCACCTGCCACACCCCCTACTGATGCTGCAACCAAAAAGGACTTTGAGAACAATGAAAAGTAATATTTTGCTATCATGAATAGTCTATCTAGGTCTGTGCACAACAAAGTTATGTATTACAAGAATGCACAATATGTCTAGAATACATTGAAGAAAATTTATGAAGGAGATGACAAGGTAAAACTAGAAAAACTTCAAAATACTAAAAGTTAGATTTGAAGGTCTAAGAATGACAGAGCAAGAAATGATTGCAAACTATCTAATGAGAGTTAATGATATTGTGAACTCTATCAAGGGACATGGAGAAGAGATGAAAGAGGATATGGTTGTGTTGACAGTTCTCAAATCAATGGCATACAAGTATGACTCTAAGATCTCATCTATAGAAGAAGGGAGAGAAGTTGACAAGATAACTCTAAATGAGCTAGATGGTATACTCATAGCCTATGAGATGAGGATGAGAGATGAAGACCCTTCCAGGAAAGAAGCTACTTTCAAGATTATGAACAAGCAGAAGGATTTGTCTCCACAAAGGGACAAGGAACACTCCAACTGAGAATGATGAAACTGATGAAGAAGAAGCAAACTTCATTAGAAAAGATTGTTACTTTGAGAAGAGATCTAGAAAAGGAAAAAGTGTAGATAGAGAAAGGACTCAAATTGAAAAGTTGCTCAACCATTCTATATGAGTTACTAAACACCCAAAGGCCTGCAACTAAGGAAAAATTAATCTTAGGTTTGGAGAAAGGAAAATGATCTTGTGTTGATTCCTTTGCAAAGCCCTATGAAAGATTTAGAGCTGAAGAAAAATTAGTCCCCAATAGTGAAAATTTTGAAAAAAAGTGTAGCCTCTGAAGGTCAAAATAAGTCAACTTGTGGTTGAGAAATCTATATTAAGAGAAGGATCCAACTAAAGACAAGAAAGTTAATAGGTTGATTCCTGATTGACAACATAAGAAGCATAATACTAAGAGAATAGACAATTATGGTTTCAAAAAGGTACACTATCCAAGGAAACCTATACAAAGAAGATATTCTCATCCAACCAAAGAAAATTCCATGAATAGGTACTCATCATATTTTAATGGGAATTACTATACTTATAACAATTTTGGTCACAGGGCTATAGAGTGTAAAGTCATTCCAAGGAGAAATACAAATTTCATAAGTAAAAATACATTTGCTCCTTTGGTTGATATGAATATAGTTTGTTTCAATTGCAATAATTTTGGTCATATAACTAGAAATTGTAGAGAAGAATTTGTAAGACCAAATGTTCATTCAGAGAAGAAGAAAAACACACCTCCTAAAGTTGAAAACAAAATTGAGGTATTTGAGAAAAAGGAAGAAAAATCTGAAAATAAACCTAGGAAGGTATGGAAGGAGAAAATGCAGAATTTTGTGGTATATATGATTTCCCAAACAACATTACATGTGAAGGAGAAATATTTGTGGGTAATTTTTAGTGGTTGTTCCAAGCATATAACAAGATATAAAAGAAAATTTATTGAAATAAAAATGAGAAAAGGGGGATATATTAGATTAGGTGATAATATTGCTATCAAGATTTGTGGTGAAGGAATTTTGAGCTTAGATGGGAAGAAAGAAACTAAAGATGTCTTGTATGTTGAATGTTTAAAGCATAATTTTTTAACTATGAGACAAATGGGTGACAATGGTTATAAGGTCACATTTGATTTAGAAGGTTGCAAAATCAGAATGAATGGAAAGATATTTGCACAAGGATTGAGAACCAGCTACAATCTTTACAACCTTGCTAATGTGAAAGGTCAAACCTATCTGATGGGATAGGCTGATGAAAGTTGGCTTTGGCACATAAGACTAGGCCACATTAACTTTGACAACTTGTTGGAAGTGAGTTCAAGAAGTTTAGTCAGGCATATGCCTAAAGTATCTAAACCTGCAAACATCTTATGCAAAGAGTGCCAATAGGGAAAGCAAACAAAGACTATCTTTCCAACTAAATAATACTCAACCACAAAGCCTTTATAACTAGTTCATACTAACATGTGTGGACCCACTAGAACTAGAGGAATAAAAGGAGAAATATACTTTATGTTGCTAATAGATGACTACACAAAGATGACATGGGTAACATTTCAGAGGGACAAGTCACAAGCATTTGAGAGATTCAAAATATTCAAAAAGATGGTTGAGAAGGAGATATGAAGGAAGATAAAATGTTTAAGGTTAGATAGAGGAGGAGAATTCACTTCTACTAAATTTATTGATTGTTGTGAGGAAAATGGAATTAAGAGACAATATTTGGCACCAAGAACACCACAACAAAATGGATTGGTAGAAAGAAAGAATAGAGTTGTGTAGGAAATGGCTAGAATGATGCTAAAAGAAGGTAGATTAACTGATATATTCTAGAGGGAAGTGATACATATTGCAATATACATTCAGAATAGAGTTCAAATTCAAGTACACAGTGATAGTAGTCCCTATGAATTGTGGTATGGTAAACCCACATATCTGAAATACTTTAAAGTATTTGGAAGTAAGTGCTACATCAAAAGAGAAGATGAAAACTTGGGAAAGTTTGAATCATGAAGTGATGAAGGAATATTTTTTAGGATATTCCACTCAAAGTAAAGCCTACAAATGCTATGAAAAAATGCTAGACAAGATTGTGGAAAGCTTCAATGTGAAGATTCATGAAAGTATAAAATATATCAAGTCTGATTAAGACAATCTTGATGATGCCTCAGACTATGAAGACAATGTAACAAATGATGATGACAAACCCAAAGAACTAGAAGTTGAGAAGGCCCCTACAAAGTATGTTCAAAAGGAACATCCAACATATCAGATAATTAGGGATAAAAATTAAGGAGTTCAAACAAGAAGAAGAATTGCAAAGAAAGTAAATTTTTCTCTCCAATCACAAGTTGAACCAAAAAAAATTATGAAGCCAACAAGGACAAAAATTGGATAGAAGCTATGGAAGAATGATAGGGAGGCTAGAGGAATCAATCCCAAATTCCTACACTAGGCCTTGTCATAGACCTCCTTGGTGTATTTTGTTGCTCCACCTTAACCTATAGGAACACCACCTTGTCTAGGTTCCCCTAGTTCTCCTGGCCAACCTCACCATCTTGACAAATTTTGATCAACCAAAACAATCCTTAGTTGAACGCTTCACTCTTCCTTAGCCTTTAATACCCTAAAGACTAATCTTCCCACAACACTTAAAGAGGATCTTCCAGGGGTGTGGGTTTGATTTCAATACCTTCAAAATAGTTTCCTAGGTCCTAGAAGGTTTTCCAAGACTACCTTTTCAATGCTTGTAATGGAACCCTCATCTAGGGTTAGGAAGGCTAGTAGCCTTTGAGCCCCTATTAGGTCTCCAATTCTAAGAAATCTGGCTATTGTTCTTGACTTTGCAAAACAAACCCCAATATTTTTCTTGGATTCTCATACCCTAAGGCTACCTCTCAAGGAATTTTGGAGTCTTGAGGCTTAGCAGGCCGTACAATGCATTGTTCTTAGAAATGAGTCTAAACTAGAGTTTCTAAACTGTTCAAAGTTGTTTATGGACTATCAAAAAGTTCTCCTCCTAAATGGATTGATAGACCCTCCTCCTTATCACCATACAAGGCCAAGACCTTCCCCTAAATTCTCTAAGAATAATTTCTCAAAAAGCATTACTCCCTTGCAAGTTATCCATGTTGTCCTATAGCCTTTCCTAGCCGGGCTCTTCACTGTCCCGCCTAGGGCAAGGCTTTTCTCCTAGCTCCTGCAACAAAAAAAACCCTAACACCTACCATATTTACAAGCACAGAGTCTAGGCACATTTCCCAAAAGGTCATACAATTTGTACAAAGGGAAGGTGCTCTAGAGCTCCATTTCTTTCCAAGCTACCTGTTACAGACCTGAAAATGACAGTGAGCTAACTATTTACAAATGACAAAAGAAAAAGATTTACGCAAATAGAAAAATGACACTCCAACCTTGCACAATATTAATACTACATACTACAAACAAGATGACAGCAGAGTTACACCATTAAGGTTCAGTTTTAACACAAAAACACAGAAAAACTATATTTTTAACATTGTTTCCTTCAATCTTCAAATATGTCACACAATAACAATGCTTCTAACCTTGCCTCAGGGTTGATTCATGCCTTAAATAGGCTTCCAAAATAGTATAGATGCTTGGGTCGAGCTTCTAGATGATCTAAAAATGGAATTTATAAAACCCAATGTGTTTTCAAACACCTTACCAACTCTAGACAAATTAACACAATGATGTTGTCAAGCTATTGAAAACTTATCACCTTCTTTCCCAAAGTTCAAAAACAACCCCAAGCACCTAAAAAAATGGTCAGCATGACCTTATGATAGCACAACAAAATTTGGACTTCAAGCAAAACTCCAACAATAGTCCTTACCTAGGTGCTCCTGCACCATATCTGATAGGGAGGCTGGAGGAATCAATTACAGATTCCTGCACTAGGCCTTGTCATAGACCTCCTTGGTGTATTTTTCTACTCCACCTTAACCTATAGGAACACCACCTTGTCTAGGTTCCCCTGGTTCTCCTGGCCAACCTCACCATCTTGACAAAATTTGATCAACCAAAACAATCCTTAATTCAACGCTTCACTCTTCCTTAGCCTTTAATATCCTAAAGACTAATCTTCCCACAACACTTAAAGAGGATCTTGCATGGGCATGGGTTTTCTTTCAATACCTTCAAAAAAATTTCCTAGGTCCTAGAAGGTTTTCCAAGACTACCTTTTCATCGCTTGTAATGGAACCCTCATCTAGGGTTAGGAAGGCTAGTAGACTTTGAGACCCTATTAGGTCTCCAATTCTAAGAAATCTGGCTATTTTTCTTGACTTTGCAAAACAAACCCCAATATTTTTCTTGGATTCTTATTCCCTAAGGCTACCTCTCAAGGAAATTTGGGGTCTTGAGGCTTAGCAGGCTGTATAATGCATTGTTCTTAGAAATGAGTCTAAACTAGGGTTTTTAAAATGTTGAAAGTTGTTTATGGACTGTCAAAAAGTTCTCCTCCTAAATGGGTTGATAGAACCTCCTCCTTATCACCATACAAGGCCAAGAACTTTTCCTAAATTCTCCAAGAATAATTTCTCAAAAATCCTTACTCCCCTGCAAGTTATCCATGTTGTCTTGTAGCCTTTCCTAGTCGGGCTCTTCACTATCTTGCCTAGGGAAAGGATTTTCTCCTAGCTCCTGCAACCAAAAAAACCCTAACACCTACCATATTTACAAGCATGGAGTCTAGGCACATTTCCCAAAAGTTCATATAATTTGTATTGAGGGAAGGTGCTCTAGAGCTCCATTTCTTTCCAAGCTGCCTATTACAGGCCTGAAAATGACAGTGAGCTAACTATTTAAAAATGACAAAAGAAAAAGATTTACACAGATAGAAAAATGACACTCCAACCTTGCACAATATTAATACTACATACTACAAACAAGATGACAACATAGTTATGCCAATAAGGTTCGTTTTTAACAAAAAAACACAGAAAAACTATCTTTTTAATGTTGTTTCCTTCAATCTTCAAATATGTCACACAATAAAAATGCTTCTAACCTTGCCTTAGGGTCAATTCATGCCTTAAATAGGCTTCCAAAATAGTTTAGATGCTTGGGTCGAGCTTCTAGATGACCTAAAAATGCAATTTATAAAACCAATGTGTTTTCAAACACCTTGCAAACTCTAGACAACTTAACACAATGATGTTGTAAAGCTATTGAACACTTATCACCTTCTTTCACAAAGTTCAAAAACAACCCCAATCACCTAAAACAATGGTCAACATGACCTTATGATAGCACAACAAAATTTGGACTTCAAGCAAAACTCCAACAATAGTCCTTTCCCAAGTGCTCCTGCACCATTCTCCCCCTCTTAGGACAAACAACTAAGGATTGGAAGGAAGGATCAGAGAAATATCAATTCCTTGCTTCTTAAAGTCTACCTCTTCTACCTAGGTAGCTTCAGATTCATGCTTATTCTTCCATTTGACAAGATGCTTCATGTACACCTTTTGCCTTGTAGTCTTCTTCACTATTGACTCCAAGATCTTCTCTGCTTGTAGCTTGTCTTGATGAGGGAAAGGTACATTGTTGATGTCCTTGAGAACTTCTTGACTATTCTGATCCACATCCTTGACTAATCCCATGTACTTGATCAAGTCAGCTACATTGAACACTGGAGAGATGCCTAAAGTTGATGGTAACTCCACCTTGTATGCATTCTTGCCATATTTGGCCAATACCTTGCATGGACCCACTCTTTTCATCTGTAATTTGGTTGAAATTCCCTTCTACAATCTGGATTTGTTGAGGTGGACCATAACATAGTCCCCAACTATAAATTGTACATCCTTCCTTGACACATCAACTTTCTCCTTCAACTTTTGGGTTGCTGCTGTGACTGTTTTCTTGACCTACTCATGAATCTCCTTCATGGTCTGAGTGAAGTCTTCTACATGTCCACTCCTATTCTCCATAGATCCAAGGTCTCTAAGCTCACAAATGCCTCTTGGGTGCATCCCATACACAACCTCAAAAGGACTCTTTCTTGTAGTTCTATTGACACTGTCCTTGTAAGCATATTCAGCTTGGGAGATAACCATATCCCATGTATGTCCATACTCCTTGGTTAGACACCTTAAAAGATTTCCAAGCACCCTATTGACAACCTATGTTTGACCATCAGTCTAAGGATGGTAAGATGATCCAAATGACAGATTTGTACCCAACCCGCTCCATAGAGTCTTCCAAAAGTGACTCATGAATTTCACATCTCTGTGAGAAAGAATGCTTAGGGGTAATCCATGGATCCATACAACCTCCCTGAAGAAAAGGTGTGCTATGTAGCTTGCATCACAAGTAGTTTTGTAGGGAATAAAATGACTCATCTTACTAGATTTGTCTACCACAACATAGATACTATCAAAACCAGTTTTGTTTTGAGGAAGACCTACCACAAAATCCATGCTCACACACTCCCATGGTCTGTTAGGAATGGGCAGGGGTTGATATAAACCCACATTGCTAGCTCCTCCTTTAGCTTTCATGCATATAACACATTGTTCCACATATTTTTTAACATCTCTTGCCAACTTAGGCCAGTAATAGAATCTTTGTACCAACTCTAAGGTCTTATTGATTCCAAAATTCCCACTAAGACTGCCATTATGCTTTTCTTGAATCAAATTTTCCCTCATTGACCCTCTTGGAACACATAACTGATTACCCTTAACTAACAGGCCATTTTGCAATGTATACTCAGAATATTGGCTATGAAAGTGTTTCTCAAAATCAGAAAATACCTTATAAGCTTATGAGAAGTCTTTATCTTCACCATAGAGATCTTTGAAACTCTCTATTCCAATGCTCTTGAGTTGTATCTCCTATACTGTCAACAACCTTCTGCTTAATGCATCTGCCACCTTATTCATTTTCCCTTTCTTGTACTTGATGGTAAAAGTAAAGGCTTGGATGTAGTCCATCCATTTCAAATGCCTATTACTTAACTTCTCTTGGTTTTTGATATAACTAAGTGCCTGGTTATCAGTTAAAACCACAAACTCTTTGGGTAACAAATAATGCCTCCACTTCCTAAAGGACTACACCAAAGCATATAATTCTAGATCATAGGTAGAGTACTTTTGCTTGGCTTCATTGAGCTTTTCACTAAATAAGGATACAAGCGTACCTTCTTGACTAAGTACTCCTCCTACTGCTGCTCCACTTGCATCACACTCAACTATGAACAACTTGTCAAAACTAGGAAATAATAGAATAGGTTGAGTTGCCACTTCTTGTTTCAGTTTTTCAAACCCTTTATCAGCCTCTTGAGTCCACTTAAACTTTTTTTTAGACCACCTTTGATAGTATCTAGGACTGGTGCACATATTCCACTAAAATTCCTTATGAATTTTCTATAGAACTGAGCTAAACCATGAAAAATTCTTACCTATGTTGCTGTGGTTGGTGTGGGCCAGTTTAGGATGGCTTCCACCTTGCTTGGATCCATCTTCAACATTCCTTGAGATACTATAAAACCCAAGTACACAAGTTCCTGCTTGAAGAACTCACACTTCTCAAGATTGATTTCCAACTTCTCCTCTTGCAACCTTTTAAGAACCATCTCTACATGCTTCAAGTGTTCTTCTGTTGTCTTACTAAAAATCAGTATGTCATCAAGGTATACTACCACAAAGACCCCTGTGAAATGCTTAAGCACTTCATTCATGAGTCTCATGAATGTGCTAGGGGAATTTGAGAAGCCAAATGGCATCACTTTCCACTCATATAACCCATCATTTTTCTTAAAAGTTGTCTTCCACTCATCACCATCCTTAATCCTGATCTGATGGTACCCACTCTTGAGATCCAACTTAGTGAAATACTGTGCTCCTCCAAGGCA
The DNA here is from genome assembly GCA_007258455.2 of Sequoia sempervirens. Classification (NCBI taxonomy): domain Eukaryota; kingdom Viridiplantae; phylum Streptophyta; class Pinopsida; order Cupressales; family Cupressaceae; genus Sequoia; species Sequoia sempervirens. The sequence continues at coordinate 115,685,117 of VDFB02193867.1, read as the reverse complement.
ATCCATCAAGTCTTCTATTCTAGGAATTGGAAACCTATACCTAATTGTGATTCTATTTATTGCTCTAGAATCAATACAAAGTCTCCACTTACCTCCCTTCTTTGTTGCTAAAACCACTGGCACTGCACATGGGCTGATGCTCTTTTGAATTAGTCCTTGATCCAATAATTCTTGCACTTGCCTAGCTACCTCTAGATTCTGCTCAGGTCTAAGTTTATATGCTGCTTTGTTAGGAAATGAGGCTCGAGGTATGAAGTCAATTTGATGAATTATTGATCTCTTTGGTGGTAAAGTTGTAGGTGTACCATCACTAACTATGCTCTTGTACTTATCAAGCAACCTTTGGAATGATTCTGGTAAGACTGTCCTTTCAGCCTTTTCTTCCTCTTTGGACTGCATCATGATCACATATCCTTCATTCCCTTGGTGTAGGTCCTTAAGGAACTCCTTACCACTGCTCAACATGATGTTAGGTACCTTTGACTTTCCTTCATCTTCCTCTGTCAATGACTTTAATTTGAAGGTTCTTCCATCCTTCTTGAATGAGATGATGTTCTCTTTCCCATAATAAATGGAACTTCTGTCAAATTTCCATGGTTTGCCCAATAGTAAATGGCATGCATCCATGGGTAATACATTGCAAACCAGCTTATCTTTATATCCTCCAATTGAAAATTCCACTATTACTTGCTCATTAACCAAAACACTCTGCCCTTTGTTTAACCATGTGACCTTGTAAGGGTTATTGTGGGGTACCTTCTCCAATTTCAGTTTAGTTACTGCCTTCTCTGAGATTATATTGTCTGTTGAACCTGAATCTACAATGACTTTGCACACTTTTCCAAGTATCTTGCACCTTACTCTAAATGGAGCTCTTCTTTGCTTAGGTTCCTCTTTGACTGGCTGCCTGATCAAAACTCTATTAAACATCATATTCTCTCCTACCTCAGACTCTATGTGACTGATCTCAAATGCTTTAGGACTCATAGTTTCATCTTGTACATAAGCCACTCTCTTTTCATTGCTAGAAGAGGATGCTTTCTCTGGGCACCTATAAGTAGGGTGACCTAGTTGACTACAATGATAACACTTCATGTTGGCAAAATAAGAATTTCTCCTACCTACTCCTCTTCCTCTATTTGAACCTCCTTGAGGTCCTCTTCCTCTGTTAAATCCTCCTCTTGAGGATGCTTCACCACCATGCTCGGTGAGTTTGGATTCTCCATGATTCCTTTGGTCATTGCCTCTACCTTGGTAACCACCACGCTGTCCTATTTGATCCCTTTGATCCCTGCCTTTGCCTCTACCCTTAGAAGCCTGATCTTGCTTCCTCTTAGTCCTCTCTTCAATCTTTATGACCAACTAATAGAATTGGTGGACTATCTTCAGACTTAGTAAAACCATCTCCTCCTGAATGTTCCACTTCAAGCCATTAAGGTACCTAGCCACCTTGAGACTCTCATCCTCTATCACATTAAGCCTCATACAAAGCTTTTGGAACTCTTCAGTATAGGTGTTTACATCTTGGACTTTCTGTCTTAGACTTTGCCTCTTCTTGTGCAACTGAATCTCATAGTCATCTGGCATGTAGGCTTCCTTCACCTTAGCAACCATTCCTTTCCAAGTTGATATGGGTTGTTTGCCTTCTTTCTCCCTTTCTGTCTAAATGAACTTCCACCATGTCAAGGCTGATCCTCTTAATCTTGACTTAGCAACCTTCACCTTCTGAGCTTTAGTCACCCCATCACACTCAAAGTGATTCTCCATGCCTTCTATCCAATCCATGACTAAATCAGGTTCCATTTTTGATGTAGCTTGTCTTGATGAGGGAAAGGTACATTGTTGATGTCCTTGAGAACTTCTTGACTATTCTGATCCACATCCTTGACTAATCCCATGTACTTGATCAAGTCAGCTACATTGAACACTGGAGAGATGCCTAAAGTTGATGGTAACTCCACCTTGTATGCATTCTTGCCATATTTGGCCAATACCTTGCATGGACCCACTCTTTTCATCTGTAATTTGGTTGAAATTCCCTTCTGCAATCTGGATTTGTTGAGGTGGACCATAACATAGTCCTCAACTATAAATTATACATCCTTCCTTGACACATCAACTTTCTCCTTCAACTTTTGGGTTGCTGTTGTGACTGTTTTCTTGACCTACTCATGAATCTCCTTCATGGTCTGAGTGAAGTCTTCTACATGTCCACTCCTATTCTCCATAGATCCAAGGTCTCTAAGCTCACAAATGCCTCTTGGGTGCATCCCATACACAACCTCAAAAGGACTCTTTCCTGTAGTTCTATTGACACTGTCCTTGTAAGCATATTCAGCTTGGGAGATAACCATATCCCATGTATGTCCATACTCCTTGGTTAGACACCTTAAAAGATTTCCAAGCACCCTATTGACAACCTATGTTTGACCATCAGTCTAAGGATGGTAAGATGATCCAAATGACAGATTTGTACCCAACCCGCTCCATAGAGTCTTCCAAAAGTGACTCATGAATTTCACATCTCTGTGAGAAACAATGCTTAGGGGTAATCCATGGATCCTTACAACCTCCCTAAAGAAAATGTGTGCTATGTAGCTTGCATCACGAGTAGTTTTGTAGGGAATAAAATGACTCATCTTACTAGATTTGTCTACCACAACATAGATACTGTCAAAACCAATTTTGGTCTGAGGAAGACCTACCACAAAATCCATGCTCACACACTCCCATGGTCTGTTAGGAATGGGCAGGGGTTGATATAAACCCACATTGCTAGCTCCTCCTTTAGCTTTCATGCATATAACACATTGTTCCACATATTTTTTAACATCTCTTGCCAACTTAGGCCAGTAATAGAATCTTTGTACCAACTCTAAGGTCTTATTGATTCCAAAATGCCCACTAAGACTGCCATTATGCTTTTCTTGAATCAAATTTTCCCTCATTGACCCTCGTGGAACACATAACTAATTACCCTTAACTAACAGCCCATTTTGCAATGTATACTCAGAATATTGGCTATGAAAGTGTTTCTCAAAATCAGAAAATACCTTATAAGCTTATGAGAAGTCTTTATCTTCACCATAGAGATCTTTGAAACTCTCTATTCCAATGCTCTTGAGTTGTATCTCCTATACTGTCAACAACCTTCTGCTTAATGCATCTGCCACCTTATTCATTTTCCCTTTCTTGTACTTGATGGTAAAAGTAAAGGCTTGGATGTATTCCATCCATTTCAAATGCCTATTACTTAACTTCTCTTGGTTTTTGATATAACTAAGTGCCTGGTTATCAGTTAAAACCACAAACTCTTTGGGTAACAAATAATGCCTCCACTTCCTAAGGGACTACACCAAAGCATATAATTCTAGATCATAGGTAGAGTACTTTTGCTTGGCTTCATTGAGCTTTTCACTAAATAAGGATACAGGCGTACCTTCTTGACTAAATACTCCTCCTACTGCTGCTCCACTTGCATCACACTCAACTATGAACAACTTGTCAAAACTGGGAAATAATAGAATAGGTTGAGTTGCCACTTCTTGTTTCAGTTTTTCAAACCCTTTATCAGCCTCTTGAGTCCACTTAAACTTTTTTTTAGACCACCTTTGATAGTATCTAGGACTGGTGCACATATTCCACTAAAATTCCTTATGAATTTTCTATAGAACTGAGCTAAACCATGAAATTTTTTTACCTATGTTGCTGTGGTTGGTGTGGGCCAGTTTAGGATGGCTTCCACCTTGCTTGGATCCATCTTCAACATTCCTTGAGATACTACAAAACCCAAGTACACAAGTTCCTGCTTGAAGAACTCACACTTCTCAAGATTGATTGCCAACTTCTCCTCTTGAAACCTTTTAAGAACCATCTCTACATGCTTCAAGTGTTCTTCTGTTGTCTTACTGAAAATCAGTATGTCATCAAGGTATACTACCACAAAGACCCCTGTGAAATGCTTAAGCACTTCATTCATGAGTCTCATGAATGTGCTAGGGGAATTTGAGAAGCCAAATGGCATCACTTCCCACTCATATAACCCATCATTTTTCTTAAAAGTTGTCTTCCACTCATCACCATCCTTAATCCTGATCTGATGGTACCCACTCTTGAGATCCAACTTAGTGAAATACTGTGCTCCTCCAAGGCAATCCATCAAGTCTTCTATTCTAGGAATTGGAAACCTATACCTAATTGTGATTCTATTTATTGCTCTAGAATCAGTACAAAGTCTCCACTTACCTCCCTTCTTTGTTGCTAAAACCACTGGCACTGCACATGGGCTGATGCTCTTTTGAATTAGTCCTTGATCCAATAATTCTTGCACTTGCCTAGCTACCTCTAGATTCTGCTCAGGTATAAGTTTATATGCTGCTTTGTTAGGAAATGAGGCTCTAGGTATGAAGTCAATTTGATGAATTATTGTTCTCTTTGGTGGTAAAGTTGTAGGTGTACCATCACTAACTATGCTCTTGTACTTATCAAGCAACCTTTGGAATGATTCTGGTAAGACTGTCCTTTCAGCCTTTTCTTCCTCTTTGGACTGCATCATGATCACATATCCTTCATTCCCTTGGTGTAGGTCCTTAAGGAACTCCTTACCACTACTCAACATGATGTTAGGTACCTTTGACTGTCCTTCATCTTCCTCTGTCAATGACTATAATTTGAAGGTTCTTCCATCCTTCTTGAATGAGATGGTGTTCTCTTTCCCATCATAAATGGCACTTCTGTCAAATTTCCATGGTCTGCCCAATAGTAGATGAATTGCATCCATGGGTAATACATCACAAACCATCTTATCTTAATATCCTCCAATTGAAAATTCCACTGTTACTTGCTCATTAACCAGAACACTCTGCCCTTTGTTCAACCATGTGACCTTGTAAGGGTTATTGTGGGGTACCTTCTCCAATTTTAGTTTAGTTACTACCTTCTCTGATATTATATTGTTTGTTGAACCTGAATCTATAATGACTTTGCACACTTTTCCAAGTATCTTGCACCTTACTCTAAAAGGAGCTCTTCTTTACTTAGGTTCCTGTTTGACTGGCTGCCTGATCAAAACTCTATTAAACATCATATTCTCTCCTACCTCAGACTCTATGTGACTGATCTCAAATGCTTTAAGACTCATAGTGTCATCTTGTACATAAGCCACTCTCTTTTCATTGCTAGAAGAGGATGCTTTCTCTGGGCACCTATAAACAGGGTGACCTAGTTGACTACAATGATAACACTTCATGTTGGAAAAATAAGAATTGCTCCTACCTACTCCTCTTCCTCTATTTGAACCTCCTTGAGATCCTCTTCCTCTGTTAAATCCTCCTCTTGAGGATGCTTCACCTCCATGCTCGGTGAGTTTGGATTCTCCATGATTCCTTTGGTCATTGCCTCTACCTTGGTAACCACCACACTGTCCTCTTTGATCCCTTTGATCCCTGCCTTTGCCTCTACCCTTAGAAGCCTGATCTTGCTTCCTCTTAGTCCTCTCTTCAATCTTTATGACCAACTAATAGCATTGGTGTACTATCTTCAGACTTAGTAAAACCATCTCCTCCTGAATGTTCCACTTCAAGCCATTAAGGTACCTAGCCACCTTGAGACTCTCATCCTCTATCACATTAGACCTCATACAAAGCTTTTGGAACTCTTCAGTATAGGTGTTTACATCTTGGACTTTTTGTCTTAGACTTTGCCTCTTCTTGTGCAACTGAATCTCATAGTCATCTGGCATGTAGGCTTCCTTCACCTTAGCAACCATTCCTTTCCAAGTTGATATGGGTTGTTTGCCTTCTTTCTCCCTTTCTGTCTAAATGAACTTCCACCATGTCAAGGCTGATCCTCTTAATCTTGACTTAGCAACCTTCACCTTCTGAGCTTTAGTCACCCCATCACACTCAAAGTGATTCTCCATGCCTTCTATCCAATCCATGACTAAATCAAGTTCCATTTTTCCACTAAAAAGTGGTATACCTTCAAGTTCTTTTCCACTCAAGGATTTTAATGCCTTCAAGAAAGGCTCCTTCTACAAAACAGGGTCAGGTTCAGGGGTCTTATCTTCCTCTACAACCTCTTCTTCCTTTGGTACCCTTCCTTCCAACTTTACATTGTTCAATGCTTCCTAAAGCTACTCTATTCTTTCTTTCAATTGCCTATTTTCTTCCTCCCAACCTTCAACCACCTTGTCCAATTGTGCATTTGTCACCATGGTGAAAGAATCACTTGACTCAACCTCTGACATATATCACTCTTTCCCAAATCTCTTACTTGCTCTGATACAAATCTGATAGGGAGGCTGGATGAATCAATCACAGATTCCTGCACTAGGCCTTGTCATAGACCTCCTTGGTGTATTTTTCTGCTCCACCTTAACCTATAGGAACACCACCTTGTCTTAGTTCCCCTGGTTCTCCTGGCCAACCTCACCATCTTGACAAATTTTGATCAACCAAAACAATCCTTAGTTGAACACTTCACTCTTCCTTAGCCTTTAATACCCTAAAGACTAATCTTCCCACAACACTTAAAGAGGATCTTGCAGGGGTGTGGGTTTGCTTTCAATACCTTCAAAATAGTTTCCTAGGTCCTAGAAGGCTTTCCAAGACTCTACCTTTTCATCGCTTGTAATGGAACCCTCATCTAGTGTTAGGAAGGTTAGTAGCCTTTGAGCCCCTATTAGGTGTCCAATTCTAAGAAATTTGGCTATTGTTCTTAACTTTACAAAATAAACCCCAATCTTTTTCTTGGAATCTCATTCCCTAAGGCTACCTCTCAAGTAATTTTGGGGTCTTGAGGCTTAGCAGGCCGTACAATGCATTGTTCTTAGAAATGAGTCTAAACTAGGGTTTCTAAACTGTTCAAAGTTGTTTATGTACTGTCAAAAAGTTCTCCTCCTAAATGGATTGATAGACCCTCCTCCTTATCACCATACAAGCCCAAGACCTTCCTCTAAATTCTCCAAGAAGAATTTCTAAAAAATCCTTACTCCCCTACAAGTTATCCATGTTGTCCTGTAGCCTTTCCTAGTCGGGCTCTTCACTGTCTTGCCTAGGGCAAGGCTTTTCTCCTAGCTCCTGCAACCAAAAAAACCCTAACACCTACCATATTTACAAGCACAGAGTCTAGGGACATTTCCCAAAATGCCATACAATTTTTATGGAGAGAAGGTGCTCTAGAGCTCCATTTGTTTCCAAGCTGCCTGTTATAGGCCTGAAAATGACAGTGAGCTAACTATTTACAGATGACAAAAAAAAAAGATTTACATAAATAGAAAAATGACACTCCAACCTTGTACAATATTAGTACAACATACTACAAACAAGATGACAGTAGATTTATGCCATTAAGGTTCAGTTTTAACACAAAAACACATAAAACTATCTTTTTAATGTTGTTTCCTTCAATCTTCAGATATGTCACACAATAATAATGCTTCTAACCCTGCCTCAAGGTCATTCATGCCTTAAATAGGCTTCCAAAATAGTTTAGATGCTTGGGTCGAGCTTCTAGATGACCTAAAAATGCAATTTATAAAACCCAATGTGTTTTCAAACACCTTGCCAACTCTAGACAACTTAACACAATGATGTTGTAAAGCTATTGAACACTTATCACCTTCTTTCCCAAAGTTAAAAAACAACCCAAAGCACCTAAAAAAATGGTCAACATGACCTTATGATAGCACAAAAAAATTTGGATTTCAAGCAAAACTCCAACAATAGTCCTTTCCCAGGTGCTCCTACACCAAAGAAGATTTAAATCAGATTGAAAAGAATAAAACATGGGAATGGGTTCCTAGGCCTCCAAGAAAAAATGTGATTGGCACTAAGTGGGTGTTTAGAAACAAGCTGAATGAAGACAAAACATTGATTAGAAACAAAGCAATATTAGTGTGCAAAGGATATGCACAAGTTGAAGGCATTGACTTTGAGGATACTTTTTAACTTTTGGAAAGACTAGAAACAATTATAATGTTTCTTTCATTTGCATTCCATAAAGGGTTCAAGGTGTATTAGATGGATGTCAAGTCTACATTCTTAAATGGAAACCTCGAAGAGGAATTTTATATTGAATAACTAGAAGGTTTTTAGCTATTAGAGGATAATGATTATGTTTTCAAATTGAGAAAGGCCTTATAAGGTGTAAAACAAGCTCCTAGAGCATGGTATTCAAGATTAGACTAGTACTTGTAGCAATAAAGATTCAAAAAGGGATGTGTAGATAGTAACCTATATTTCAAATCTAAAGGTAAGCACATGATTATAGTGTTTAAAGGTGCAAGACAACTAAGAAGTGGGGGTGAATAAGTTATTACCAATCAGAATCTCAAATCTCAAAAAATTATCAACTTCACATCCACTATAATATGTTATTAAGTATGAACATGAAATGCAAATAATAGAAAGCAATATCAACACAAGAAACACCAGATTTATATGGAAACCTAATAGGGGAAAAACCACGGTGAGGATTAACTCACAATATAAAGTAATTTCAAAATAGATTACAAGAAGGCTCATTGTCGAAGGGCTCACTGCCCAAGATAGGACTCACTATCCAACAAGGAGGCTCACTGCCTACAAAAAGGACACACTGTCCAACAAGGAGGCTTGCTACCTATAGATACAAAAGATAATAGAAAATCCACCACAACAAATTACACACATCCATAGCCTTGACCAAAGAATTATAGACACCATTAGTTCACTACATTGCAGAGTCTAATACATTAAAGTATTGTTGACTCAATTCACTTTCACACACTCTTGCTTCTCACACTTGTGGCATGTATGATACATCAATCGATAACATCTTGAATTGTATTTACACTATCTTCAACCTTAATAACTTTCTCCAAGGTCAGCTACACACTCTTCATTTTACAAATTCAAATTAGGTCAACAACTCAACATTCCCATAGTGGAAGAGAATGAGAGTGGACCAAACCAACACTTAGCCAAGACCCAAAATGTTTTGGATCAATCACATGCTTCCTTAATTCATACTTACCATTCACATGATCTATAAACTCCAGGTCGGTGAAACCTAATGAAAACACCAATGAAATTTGAATTACATGCTTATACAACAAGAAGATAATGTGTAGACCACATCACACACTTCACCATACACTAGAACACATCTTAGATGGCTTCAAATTCATTAGAAACAAATGAAACAACCTTCAAACATAGAAAACTTTCCATTAGTCGGTCCAAGATGTACAAACACACACAAAAAAATTGAAACTCATCTTTCAGAGCACCAAACCACAAAAACCTTTGATAGAATACAGATAACATCATTAAAATCCATCTACTAGATCTGCAAGACCTTAAACAAACCAGAAAAGTACTTTAAAGTACACAAAATTCTCCTAGTCGATAGATAAATAACTCTACCAAACCAGTTCACACACTGGTGGACACAACTTTCACTCTTCATTAAACCAAAAACTATAATCCAAGATATATCACCCATGGATGCCCATAAACAACACTTCAAATCTACACAAGCATAGGATCAACAAAGAAGAAAGTTGGAGCACATAATGGAGCACATCCTAAATACATACTCAACTCTAAAATTTCTATCTATTAATTTTCTCAAAAGAACTTGGTAACTCATCATATTAGCATACGTGCAACACCATAAAGATAGCTCCATGTACTCACAAAATCTCAACAGTATCTCAACTATACATGCACAACTTGCAATCACTTGTTTTCTTTCTCTACAACAAGCTATACTATGTTGACATCAATGACAACACCACCATACTTACTCGTACTTGCAACAATATCCCCCTTTGTCATTGATGGCAATACATGACACTCTCTCCCCATTTGAAATAAATGGAAAAGACCAAAAGTTTTGATCACTCTGCCTTAGGAATGCACTAACACATCTCATGCTACAACAACGATACTTCCTACACCCCTTGAGGAGTAGATTCAGTCATTAGTCTAGAAAAATAAAGAATTTATAGATCCACTAGACTAATGCACCTCCATGTGCACCTAGTTCAAGGAAGGAGAGGCAACAACCCCCAACTTATCCTTGAGATACTCAAAAGTATCCTTCGGAAGGGCCTTAGTGAATATATCAACAATTTTATCCTTTGTAGGCACATACTCTATCCTGACTTCATTCTCCAATACCTTCTCCAATACCTTCTCTCTCAAGAAATGATATCTAAAAGATTTTTTTTTTCCTTGAATGCATTACTAGATTTTTTGAAATATTTATAGCACTTGTATTATCACATAAGATAGGGATAGGATCATCACATACACACACATGTCCTTCAATGTTTGCAAGATGTTGCTGCAATATACTAAGCCTTTGCAGTGGATAAAGAAACTAAATCCTATTTCTTTCTAGCCATGAAACCAATCTTCCTCTAAGAAATAATACACCGCCACTTGTACTCTTCTGGTCATCCACACAACTAGCCTAATCTACATCAGTGTAAGCAATCAAAGTGAAATTAGTATCCTTAGGATACCATAATCCATAATCTCGAGTGCCTTTTAGATATCTAAATATCCTTTTCATAGCTATAACATGTGCTTCTTTAGGTTCTACTTGAAATCTAGCAACCAAACATACTACATGCATGATATCTGGTCTAGTAGTAGTAAGATATAATAGTCCACCAATCATAGATTGGTACATGCTATGATCAACTATAGGAGAATCATCATTCTTGCTAAGTTTACATCCAATCACCATAGGGGTACAAACCGGTTTGGAGTCATCCATTCCAAACTTTTTAAACAAATATTTAACATACTTTGATTGTGGAATGAATATGCCCTTATCAATTTGATTCACTTGAAGTCTGAGGAAGAAATTGAACTCACTAATCATAGATATTTCAAACTCTTTTTTCATCTCCTCTACAAATTTCTTGCACATACCCTCATTTCCTCCAAAGATAATATCATCAACATACACAACCACTATCAAAATTTTATTTCCTTCAACTTTGAAATAGAGATTACTATTTGTAGAGCCTTTGTTGAACCTTTGTTGTGTCAAATATTTGTCCAACCTTGCATACCATGCTCTAGGAGCTTGTTTAAGTCCATATAGTGCCTTTTTAAACTTTCAAACCATGTCTAATTTATCTGATAACTAAAATCCCTTTGATTGTTCCATATACACCTCTTCTTCTAATTTTCCATTTAGGAATGTAGACTTAATATCCATCTGATATACCTTGAAATCTTTGTGAGTAGAAAATTACAAGAACATCTGAATAGCTTTCGTTCTTGCTATAAGTGAAAATGTCTCCTCAAAGTATATTCCTTCAACATATGAATAAATTTTGTACATAAGCCTTTCTTTGTTTCTTACAACTTCACCATTCTCATTCAGCTTATTCCTGAATACCCACTTTGTACTAATTATGTTCTTTTTTACATGTATAGTAACCAATTCCCATGTCTGATTCTTCACTATCTGTTGCAATGCCTCTTTCATTTCTCTAACCCAATTCTCATCTTTGCATGCTTCACAAACTATTTTAGGTTTTGTCTTAGAAAGAAAACATAGATTTACCTCAACTACTACCACTTTGCTTCTTGTGTTTACACCTTCACTTTTATCTCCAATTATCTATTCTTCAGGATGATTTTTTTGTACATATTTTGGAGACTTAGGAGCATGTTTCAGAGCTTCTTCTTCTTCAATCTGATCTTCTTATTCCTCCTTATTCTCTTCTAGTACTGATCCATAGATAGGATCATCTAGTTCAACTTCACTTATTTCGATTGGTTTGTGCATGTATTCATAAACTTTTGCATTTACACTCTCAACAATCACCCTCAATCTTTTATTAAAGCATCTATAATCTTTGCTATTAATTGAATATCCAAGGAAAATACCTTCATCACATCTTTCATTAAACTTTCCAAGGTTCTCATCATCCCTTTTAATGTAAAATTTTCTTCCAAACACCTTAAAGTACTTAACAGTAGGAATTTTAGTCCATAGCTCATAAGGAGTTTTTGTGTGCTTACCTCTAATCTGAACTCTATTAAAAATATAAAAAAATGGTGTGGATTTCCTCTCTCTAGTATACATCAGGTACATATTCCTCTTTCATCATGGTTCTTGTATCCTCTTGCACTATCTAGTTCTTTCTCTCAACAACTCCATTCAACTAAGGAGTTCTAGGAGTAGAAAAGTGTCTCTTTATGCCATTATCTTCAAAAATTGTATTAAAATCAGTGGAAGTGAATTGTCCACCTCTATCAGACCTTAAACATTTTATTTTTAGGTTCACTTCATTATCTACCATAGCCTTGAACACTTTGAATCTATCCAAAGCTTGAGCTTTCTCCCTAAGAAAAGTAACCCACATCATTCTTGAATAATCATCAATAAGGAGGATGAAATACATGTTACCATAAGAATTCCTATTCTTGTGGGACCACAGAGGTTTGTATGAACCAATTACAACATTCTAGTAGTTTACTACTCTTTTCCTTTAATGTTGCATCTTATTTGTTTTCCCAACTGACAACGTCTACAAACAATATTTGTAGGCTTTTTGATTTTAGGAAAATCCTAGACAACCTCTCTTGAACTAATCCTTATCATATTATCAAAGTTTACATGTCCCATCCTTTGGTTTTGTAGCCAACTTTCATTAACTTGAGATACAAGGCATTGACCATCAACACCCTTAACCTGATAAATGTTTCCATATGTTCTTCTTCTTGTAGCAGCCATATTTCTGGACACTTTTCTAATCTCACAAGTATTATCCTAAAACACAAGCTTGAATCCTTTTGCCACACATTTTTCCAACACTCAAAAGATTATGCCTTAATCCCTTAACATAATAGACATCATCAGTACTATGTTTTCAATCAAAACTAATTGTTCCTTTTCCAACAATATTTGCACCAAAATCATCTCCAAACATGACTAATCCACCATCATTATTTTCAAGTTTAGTAAACTTACTTTTGTCTCTGATCATGTGATTTGAGCAGCCATTGTCAATCACCCAATAGTCTTCATATTTTCTAGCATGAAAGGAAATAACCAGAGTACCTTCCATCTATTCCTTCTTGTTCTCTGGACCACTTTCCCTCACACATCTCTTATGGTTAGTAGATATTGATTTATTCTCTAAGGATAGAAACAAGCATTCATCATTATCACCCTCAAAATCAAATTCATCATCAAAAATTCCAACATCTTCTCTAACACAATATAATTTCTTAAAATTCTTATCCTTTTGTCTTTATTGTCTCTTCTCTTCTTGTGTACAACTCTATTTGGACATCTTGAAGCATAGTGACCAATATTTCCACAACTGAAACATTTAAAAGGTAACTTACCTTTGTACTTATTGGTACCTTTTTTCAATTTCCTTGTAAAGTTTTCTTCTAGCTCCTATGAGCCTTCACTATCTAGATCATCTTTAGTCTTTGTAGCTTTAAAGGTTGATTCTATTTTCTACTTTTCCTTTTCAAATTTCCTCATTTCAAATGTAGTCAAGGTTCCAAATAGTTGTTCTTTCGTAAGCTTCTTAGGATCATACTCTTCCTCAATGGCTGAGACCTTATCAATGTAACTCTTTGGTAGGGTCATCAAAATCTTCTCCATTACATCTTCATCTGTTAGAGTACCACCTTTATTTTTAAATTCATTTATTGCAATATCAAATCTCTAAAAAATGGTTGCAATATCTTCACCTTCCATTTTCAAGTTCTCATATCTTCACTTAGATGTTAGCTTCTTTGACAACTTGACTCTATCATTTCCTTCATAGATATCTTTCAATTTTTTTCCAAGCTTCATAAGCAGTGCCCAAAGAAATAACTTTTTCTCACTCAGTCTTAGATAAAGCACTATAGATTGCATACCTTGATTTTTCATTTTCCTCATAGGAAGAAATATCATCTACAAAAGAAGGACCACCGGTCAATGCAACATATTTTGTCTTAACAACTTTCCAATTCTTTCTAGTCACTATATTCAGATCCATTAAACACAATGATTGACAATTTTTGCGCCATTAGATCTACCTCAACCAATTAAGCTCTTCTCCAAAGAACCAAGGCTCTAATACCAATTATTGAAAGGTGTGAGAAAACTAAGAGGGATGGGGTGAATTATTTGTCACCAATCACAATCTCAAATCTCAAACAATTATCAACTTCACATCCACTTTAATCTATTATTAAGTATGAACATGAAATGAAAATAACATAAAGCAATATCAACAAAAGAAACACCAGATTTATGTGGAAAACCTAATAAGGGAGAAAACATGGTGAGGATTAACTCACAATATAAAGTAATTTCAAAACTGACTATAAGGAATCTCACTGCAAAAAGGCTCACTTCCCAAGATAGGACTCATTTTCTAACAAGGAGGCTCACTTCCTATAGAAAGGACACACTATCCAACAAGGAGACTCGCTACCTATAGATACAAAATATAATAGAAAATCCACTATAGAAAATTACACACATTTGTAGCCTTGTCCAAAGAATTGTAGACATTGTCAGCTCACTACTTTCCTGATTCTAACACATTAAAGTACTATTGCCTCAATTCACCTGCACACACTCTTGATTCTCACACTTTTGGCATGTTTGATACATCAATTCCTAACATCTCAACTTGTATTTATACCATCTTCAACTTTAAAAACTTTCTCCAAGGTCAGCTACATGCTTCATTTTACAAATTCAAATTAGGTTGGAAACTCAACATTCTCATTGTGGAATAGAATTAGAGTAGACCAAACCAACACTTAACCAAGATAAAAAACAATGCCTTGGATCAACCAAACATTTACTTAATTAATATGTATCCTTTTCATGATGTGTAAACACCAGGTCGTCCAAATCTAATGAAAACACCAATTAAATTTGAATTACATGCTTCCACAACAAGAAGATAATATGTGGACCACATAACATACTTCACCATACATTGGATCACATCTTAGATGTCTTCAGATTCATCCACAAAAAATGCAACAACCTTTAAACATAGAACACTTTCCGTCAATCCATTCAGATTGTACAGACACACACAAAAACTTATAAACTCATCTTCAAGAGCACCAAATCATGAACACCTTTGATAGAATATAGATAACATCATTAAAATCCATCTACCAGATCCACAAGACCTGAAATAAACTAGAGGAGGACTACGAAGAAAAAAAAATTCTCCCAATCCATAGATAGACAACTTTTCCAGACAAGTTCACACACTAGTGAACACAAATTTCATTCTTCATCAAACCAAAAACTATAATCTAGGATATATCACCCATAGATGTGCATAAACAAAACTTAATATATGCACAATCATAGGATAAACACAAAAGAAATGGGAAGGAAATATCAGTGCACATTCTAACACATACTCAACTTTGAATTTAGAATTTATTAATTTTCTCAAAAGCACTTGGTAACTCATCATATCAACACACCTACAACACTATAAAGATAGCTCCATGTACTCACAATATCTCAACTATACATGCACAACTTGCAATCACTTGTTTCCTTTCTCTGCAACAACCTATATTGTGTTGGCATCAATGATAATGTCAATGACAACACCACCATACTTACTCATACTTTCAACATATACTTGTTGTTTATGTGGATGGCATCATTTTTAGTGGTAGCAATGAAAAACTATGTAAAATATTTGCTACACATATGCAAGATGAATTTGAGATGTCAATGTTAGAAGAATTATCATTTTTTCTTGGTTTGTGAATTGTACAAGCTGATAATGGAATATTCATATCTCAAACCAAGTATGATAAGGAAATGTTCAAAAGAATTGCATGGAAGAAAACAAACTAATCAGTAACCCAATGATAATTAGCTACAAGTTAAGAAAAAAAGATGAATCACCTGAGGCAAATCAGACAATGTATAGGTCAATGATTGGAAGCTTATTTTATTTAACTGCATCAAGGCCAAATATTGTGCAATTAGTATGTTTAGTGGAAAGGTTTCAGGCTACACCTAGAGAGTCACTTGTCAATGTAGTAAAAAGAACTTTTAGATACATCAAGAGTACTTTTAACTATGGACTATGTTACCCCAAGAGAAAATATTTCACTTTAACTCCATACATAGATGATGATTGGGAAAGAAGTGTGGATGATAGAAAAAGCACCAGTGGAGGAGCATTCTTTTTGGGAAATAGGTTGGTTTCCTAAATGAGTAAGAAATAAGAATTAGTCACTTTATCCACTACTAAAGTATAGTTTGTGGCATAAGCAACATGTTGTACTCAAGTTCTATGGATGAAGTAAGCACTCAAGGACATCAAGGTAAAGTACAAAGAACCCATTTCAATTCTTTGTGATAATTTGAGTACCATAAACACATCAAAGAATCTAGTGATGCATTCTAGAGTAAATCACATATCCATTAAGTATCACTTCATAAGAGAGAAGGTTGAAGATAAGGAAGTTGGCATGGAATATATTCCCACCAAGGAACACGTAGCTGAACTTTTCACCAAGCCTCTTCCCAAGGAACAATTTGAATAGCTAAGGAAAAAATTAGGATTCATTGCTCCCACATCATATCACTAGTTTGGCGCATATTTCTAGGGGGATTTTCATCCATATATCAATCATCCCTAGAAAGAGACGAGATAGATCAAGTCAGGTATCAATGGTTTTATAAATTTCTAATGAATTGATGGTTGTATTATTCTCAATCCCCATATTCTCTTTGCATTGTCTTTCAAAGATAGATTAATGTGTTAGGGGGAGTCTAACCTTTTTAATTGATGTCAAAGGGGGAGAAGATAATGGAAAAATGATCACTTGCGCAGGATGAGCACATCAAAGTGGGATCATTGCTGCTTTATGTATCCAATTGGTGCAAAAAATAAAATAGTTATAGATCTCAATAACTTTCAATTGGTATCAGACCATTTCAACCGTTTGGGATTGGAATTTAGTTTTTCCATCAATTCCAAATGGGGATATTGTTGAAATATAGTTTTCATTGATGTAAAAAGTGCAAATCATGCAAGGGATATTTTTGGCATAATGACAAAGGATGTGTGTGAGAGTAGTGGATCTGATGGAAAATTAGATAGCATATTCGAACTTACTAAGCTAAAGGTGGACTCTATAATTCATGCATGTATGGAAGTGGTTGAGAAAATATTGGTGGATTTATCTATTATATTGATAGTTTATTCTCTCTATAACATATCTCTTCTATCTTCTTTTTATCTCTATGGTAGTGAGCCCTTTGGGTGGTTAGCCCTATTGTACACGAAGTCCTGATTCAGAAAGTGAGTCCATGTTTTGGCAGTGAGCCTTTGTAATTAGTTTTTATATTCTCTATAGTGTGATATAATCCTCACCATGTATTTTCCCTTATTGGGTTTTTCACATAAATCTAGTTTTGTTATGTTTGTGTGATGATTTTTATGTTCTACACTTGCACATAATGTTTAATCATTTTAGCAATGTTAAGGATTTTTTTCAGTGAATGATTTAAAGGTTTAAATTTTTTACAACTGATTCTCCCCCCCTCTCATTTGTCTTATTCAACAATTGGTATCATAGCTTGGTTCCTTGGAGAAGATCTTAACCACTTAAGGAAGGTTTGGGATGGCTAGAAAAGTTACTCATGATTATCCAATGTTCGATGGAACTAATTATGCTATATGGAAAATACTGATGGAAGAATATCTATAGTATTGTGGATATGATGTGTAGAAAGCTTAAAATAATCCTTACACTCCTCTTTCTAATGGTCCAATCATGGCTAATGAGATCAAGGAACATGAAGTGAACAATATTCCAAGTTGATTAAAGTTCAAAATCTAAAGACTGCTAAGGAAGTTTAGGATGCTTTGTAAAAGGTACACGAAGGTGATGAAAGGGTCAAAAAGGAAAAATTATAGAATTTGGAGATATAGTTTGAGCTCCTACATATGTCTGAAGATGAGAATGTCAAAGATTATGTACAAAGATTGGATGATGTAGTAGCTGGAATGTGAGGACTTGGTGCTACTATAGATGAAACCAAGATTGTAAATAAGATTCTTAGAACTCTTCCTAATGCTTAAAGTGAAAATGTATGTTCTATTAAACAAAATATAGATTATAAGACCTACACTAAAGATCAATTTTTTGGATCTATCACATCTTATGAGATGAGAAATCCGAATTGGAGAAATGGATTCAAATCAGAGAATGCTTTTATGACTACAAAAGATAAAGATCTAGATGAAGAAAATATTGAAGTAGAAGCTAACTTTGTGAGAAGGATGAGGAAAGGCTCCAGAAATTATGAAGGTAAGTTACCCTTTAAATGCTTTAGTTGTGGAGTAATATGTCATTATGTTGCAAAGTTTCTAAAAAGAGCTAAGAGGAATAAACAAAGATATGTGAAAGGAAAGAAAGGTAAGAACATCAAAAAATAATATTATGTGAATGAGGATGCTAGTATATCTGATGAGGAATCAGATTATGGAGATCCTGATGATAATGCATGCTTGTTCTTGGCTATAAAAGATGAACCTACTTCTGCTAATTCTAAAAAACAAGTGAAGGAATGCCCTCCAAAGAAGGAGAAAAATGAAGGTACTATAATCTCTACCCTACATGCTAAATAGGAAAAGAATTATTGGGTTGTTGATAATGGTTGTTCACATCACATGACTAGTGATAAGAGTAAGTTTTTTAAACTTGAAAAATATGATGGAGGCTTGGTTATGTTTGGAGATGATACTAGTGCTTAAATTTGTGGGACAGGTTTAGTAAGTTTTGATGGCAAGCATAATAATGATGATGTCTACTATGTGAATGGTTTAAGGAATAATCTCTTGAGTGTTGGATAGATGTGTAGTAAATGATATAATCTTGTATTTGAGGATGAGAGATGTGATATTAGGAAAGGATTCATAGGAAAAAAATCTAATGGAAATATCTATCAACTTAAGGGTGTTGAAGGATGATGCTTTATGGCTTAGATTAATGAAAATTGGTTGTGGCATTGGAGAATGTGCCACATGAATTTTGTTAACTTGGAGAGGATTAGTTTAGTTAAGGCCATGAGATATTTACTAAGGATTACAAAGCACGTTAATGCTATTTGCAGGAATTGTCAATTTGGAAAGCAAGTAAGAAGCCATTATAGATCAAAGGAACAATCTACTACTGGACTACTAGATTTAATTCATACAGACCTCTATGGTCCTACAAGAGTGAGACGTCTACAAGGTGAAAGGTACATTATTCTTTTGATTGATGATTATTCTTGATATACATGGGTTACATTTCTTAGAGAGAAAATTGATACATTAGATAGATTCAAGACATTCAAAACTATTGTTGAAAATGAAGTGAATTTGAGGATAAAATGCTTAAGGTTTGACATAGGTGGAGAATTTACCTCCCATGATTTTAATATGTTTTGTGAAGTACATGGAATAAAGAAACAATTATCTGCTCTGAGAACTCTTCAGCAGAATGGAGTTGTTGAAAGAAAGAACAAAACAATTCAAGAGGTTTCTAGATCAATGGTTTTTTAGGCTGGTTTACTCGAGAGAAGCTATTCATAATGGTGTAGAAGAATTCCTATTGTTAAATATTTCAAGTTACTTGGAAGTAAATGTTATATCAAAAGTGATGAAGAAAATTTAGTAAAGTTTGATGCAAGAAGTGATTAAAGGATTTTTCTTTGATATATTCTACTAAAAGGAAGACTTGCATATGTTTCAATAAGAGACTAAGAAAGATTGTAGAAAGTCAAATTGTTAAGGTTAATGAGGTAATGAAGAATTCCATTGGTGTGGATGGATATGTATTTGATGAACCTGATTGCTTAAGGATTGAAAAATTATGGAAGAATTGGAAAAGGATGAGCAAGAGAAGTCAATGAAGAAAATGAAAGAGAATAAGTAGCCATGGTGGTTTCCCTTAAGTCACCTAGGTATGTGAAGAAGAATCATTCAAAAAATTAGATCATTAGAGACAAGACAAAATGATTATTGAAAAGAAGCAAATTTCTAGTGAAGTAAATTTGTGTTTACTTTCTGAGATTGAATTGAAGACTATAAGTGAAGCATGTAAAGATGAAAATTGGATGGAATTTATGATTGAGAAGAGTCAAAATTGGGAATTGATCCCAAGACTGGCAGAAAAAAAATAAAATAAAAATAAAAAACATTATTGGATCAAAGTAGGTATTTAGAAATAAGTTGAATGAGAATGGAGAAGTGGTTAGAAATAAAGAAGGCTTGTGTGTAAAGGTTACTCACAAGTAGAAGGCATATATTTTTAGGAGACTTTTGCTCTAGTGGCAAGAATGGAAGCTATAAGGATGTTTTTAGAATTTGATACTCATAAAGATTTCAAGGTCTATCAAATGGATATCAAGTCTACATTTTTGAATGGTGAGCTAGAAGAAGAGGTCTACATGGAACAACCAGAAGGATATTAGTTGTTAGGTCAATCAGATATGGTGTACAGATTGAATAAATATTTATATGGATTGAAGCAAGCACCTAGATCTTGGTATGAAATGTTAGACAAGTATTTGATTCAACAAGGTTTCAACAAAGGTACAACAAATAGTAATCTATCTTTTAAAATTGAAAATGAAAAAATCCTAATTGTAGTTGTATATGTTAATGACATTATTTTTAGAGGATATGGAACTATCTATAAGATGTTTATGGAAGAGATGCAAAAATAATTTGAAATGTCTATATTTGGAGAGATGAATTTCTTTCTTGGGCTACAAATTAATCAAATAGAGAAATGAATTTTTATTTCATAGTCTAAGTAAGTGAAAGAGATGTTGAAGAAGTTTGGGATTGATGGTTCTAAACCGATATGCACTCCTATGGTGATTGGTTGCAAACTAGGTAAAGATGATGATTCACCTAAGGATGATCAAAGAAAATATAGATCTATGATTGGTGGACTATTGTATTTGACTACTACTAGACCAAATATTATGCATGTTGTCTATCTTGTGGCTAGATTTCAAGAAGATCCTAAGGAAAAATATGTTGTTGTTGTTAAAAGAATATTCAAATATTTGAATGGCACTCTAGATTATGGGTTATGGTGTCCTAGGGATACTAAATTTACACTAAATTCTTATACAAATATAAATTGGGTTTAATGTGTAGATGTCAGAAAGATTATAGGTAGTGTTGTAATTTTTCGTGGTTGTAGATTAGTGGCATGGTTGCGTAAAAAGTAAGATTTAGTTTTCTTGTCTACTACTGAAGTTGAGTATATTGCTATTACATCTTGTTGTACACAAGTTATATGGATGAAACAAACATTGAAAGATATCGCACTGGTGTATGACGATCCTAATTCTATCCTTCTTGATAGCACAACTACATTTAACATTTCAAAGAATCCAATGATGCACTCAAGGACAAAGAATATATCTATCAGGTATCATTTCTTGAGAGAGAAGGTTGTGGAGAATGAAGTAAAGATTAGGTATGTCCTTATGAAGGATCAAATTGCTAATATATTTACAAAGGTTCTTCCTAAAGATACTTTTGAGTATCTCCAAGAAAAGTTAGGGGTCATTTTCCCTCCTTTCTTGAACTAGATGCATATGGAGATGCATCAATTGGGTGGATCTATGGATCTATCTTTCTTCTAGACTGATGTTTGGTGGCTACCTCTTAGGGGGAGCGTGAAGTGCATGTGTTGCCATTGTATGATTATTTTTTTTCTAATGTCAAAGGAGAAATAAATGTAAAATATATTTTTCCTTTGTCATTCATGTCAAAGGGGGAGAAGAAGTATTTGAAAAATATTATCTACTATATCTTCTAAGGGGGAGAAACAAGAAAAATCTTGATAAATGTATTCAAAGCTAATATGTTGTCTTTGATGTTTTTTCACATCATCTATTGCCATCAATGATAGATGGGGAGATTGTTACAAGAATGGACAAGGTATTGTCATTGATGTCAACTGGTCAATTGGTTATCAATTGGTTGCTATGGATGTCATCTCTTCATGTTGAGGATATTGAGAAAACTATAATGAATAAAGGTTGTAGTTGTTCAGTGGTTGCTCCAAGTTTTTCTTTGGGATTTTCTCCTATGTCTATGGTTTAGATATGTTGATCATGTTTTTTGGAAGCTATTATATCCATATTTTTGGATTTTGATTCATTATACAGTGCAAGTTATGTTCACTAGTTGTGAACTGTGGTTTTTTGTGTTTCTAGCAGAGGTCTAGGAGAAATGTTGTTGGTTTATATTTCTCTTTGCTAAAGTATTATGACTTGTGGTTCTAGAGTTAAGTTGTTATCATCATGTTGAAAATAATTTCACTATCTGGAAGGATCATTCTTAATTATTTTATATTTTTTACACTTGTTTGGCCGACCTTGTTTTGAACACTATCTTAGGAATTGATGAAGTGTGTTGGACCTATTTGGGTCCTCATCAAGAATGTGTTTGGGTCACCCTCATTCTAGTTCCACCCTAGGATGAGTTGTGGTGAAAGTGAAAAAGGAGATCAATTGCAAAGAAATATAGAAAATATATGTGAAATAGATGTGAATCAGTGGGTGTGTGTGATGCAAGTGTGGAAGATTAGTGCAAAGCCTAAATGTTGAGTTTCCAGATGTAGTAAGCTAAAGGTAGAATCTATCTTTCATATGTGTATGCAAGTGGTTGAGACAATTATGGTGGATTTCTCTATTGCATTTATATTGTATTCTCTCTGTAACATATCTCTTCTATCTTCTTTGTATCTATGTGGTAGTGATCCCTCCAAGTGGTTAGCCCTATTGGACAGTGAGTCTTGATCTAAATAGTGATTCCTTGTTTCTTATGCAATGAGCCTTTGTAATTAATTTTGATATTATCTATAGTGTGAGTTAATCCTCACCATGGTTTTTACCTTATTGGGTTTTCCACATAATTTTTTTGTTATTGTTTTAGTGTGATGATTTTCAATTTTTTCACTTGCACTTAATGTTTAATCATTTTAGTAGTGTTAAGGATTTGTTCTGGTGAATGATTTAAAAGTTCAAATTTGTTACAACTAATTCACCCCCCCTCTTAGTTGTCTTGTTAAAAAATTATTACAAATGAATGTGTATGCTTATATAAGCAATGCACAAGAAAACCGTGCATGCATATTAAAAAGATAGAGACAAGTGTTTTAATCTCATGCAATGAGACAAATTTTCCTAAATTTAGTGTAATCTAATAATATAAATCAAACTAAAGATTAAGAAACAACTCCTAATTTTAGCTTAAGTGAACTAAAGTAAAAAGCCTCTAATAATTAATTGATAATTAATTAATTATCAGATAATGACTTATTTACTCCAACAATTCTTATGTGGGGAAAAAAGTATCTTGTTGCACTCAATATCAACCCATACCAGAATATACCATTTTCAAAGAAAATGGAGGACAACTACTTCCTACAGGGGAGTTGAAAAGCTGAGAAAAGAGATGACCTCTTCACTTTCGTTTCCTTCCATTGCGAGAATTAAGAAAAAATAAGAGAGGGGAAGAGTGAGTTTCCAAAGAACAAACATTAGTGCATTAAATCTAAAACTATGTTATCACTATAAATAAAAAGAACTAAATAAATGAACTTTCCTTTGTTGCTTAGTTGTCATGATGATAACCATTTCTACCTTTTCCTTCCTAATTGTTTGTACTATTGAAATAACACACAGTCACACCACAGTTATACTTAACCGTGATATAAGTACAACACATGGTTATAAAAAAATAAAAATGAAAGGAGGTTTCCAACTTCTTCTTGGAAAAAAATAATTGATAGGTTGAATAAAGTTACACATAAAAGACGAATCAAATCCTACAAATGATGATGTAAGCCAATCCAAGTTGGATATACTAGTGTGTAGTTCAACGTGCAAGTGGACATAGATAATGGCAACACAATCACAAGCCTACATGGACATTCAATATATATTTCAATTTAGGTGTGCCACACAAACCTATTTTATGTAAGGAGGAAGGTTGTGAAAACCAATCATCAATTTGGCATGTTGATATGAGGAAAAAATGCACATATTATAGAGCATGAAGTATAGTTGTGGAAGTTGTACAACACAATCCATAGTTCAACTTGCAACTTTATATGTTTCCAAGAAGTGTAATGTGCAAATTGATATTAAATTGCTTCCATAGATGCATATTAAAGCCACAAAAATTCAAATACAAGTGGGTTGTAGTGAATGTGTATGTGTTTATTATGTGATAAGAAAGGTTAAGAAGTCCGCTAAAATACTTTTTAAACCCTCCAATGTCACAAAATGTGCTACCATAGTTGCCAAACACATCAAGAAAATAAGATGATGTTTTAATGGAGTCAATCAAGATAGGCATAAATGTGAAAAAAATTATATGAACCATAACATAAGCTGATGTAGGTTGGAAAACATGATGTGTAGTTGAACTTGCAAGTGGACATAAAAATAGAAAGTAATATCAGATCCTTGTATAAAGATGAAAGGAGATGGGATTATTTGGACTTCACATACCTCTTTTACTTGAGTAGGCAAGTTGGGATATTGAACCTTCCCTTTGGGATGACTTAAAAGGAGTAGTAAAACAATACATGAACTAATTTTTTGTAGGTTGAACAACACGATGGGTGGTTCAAGCTACAACTTTCTATATATCCTAAAATTGTAACATGGATGATAATATGTAATTACTTCTACAATAGCAAGAAAAAGAATAATATATGGGAAGATACATTGGTTTTGTTGCATATATATCTGCTAATTGAGATGAAAGATTAGAGGTCAATAAATCCTTTTATGATAACCATCAACATCAAGAGATGTGCTTGCATTGTTGCCACAAAGGCAAAAGAAAAAGGAGGTTTCTTACATTCATTGAGAAAAATAAAGAGTTGGTGATTGATTGAATCAAGATAGGCATAAAAGGTGAAAAAAAATATATGAACAACAATGTAAGCCAATGCAAGACTAAAATATTAGTGTGCAAATCATAGCATATAGCTCAATGTGCAAGTGGGCATAGATAATGACAACAAAATCACAAACATATGTGGACATTCAATGAAGATTTCAATTTAGGTGTGGAAAACAAACCTATTTTACCTAAGGAGAATGGTTTCCAAATGAACCACCCTTTTCCATAAGTTTCAATGTCCAAGAAATTGACATCTCACATAGCATGAAGTAAAGTTGTGTGGGTTGAGAAACATTGTGTGTGGTTCAACCTACAACTATTTGTGTAGCCTAAACTATAACATGCATATTCATATGTATTGCTTGTACACGTGCATCTAAAAGATGGATAAATTATAATTCAAGTGTGTTCTGTTGCATGTGTGTGTATCTGTTATGTGAGAAGAAAGGTGAAGAATTCCACCAAAACCTTTGGGAAAACCCCCAATGTCACAAAATGTGCTTCCATTGCTGCTTGGAATGCCAAAAGAATAACACATTTTTTGCATTTGTTGAAAAAATCATGAATTAGTAATAGAGTGAGTCAAGAAAGCCATAAAGGTAAAAAATTCCTATAAAAAGTGTCGTAAGACAATGTAGGTTGAAAAACATAGTGTGTAGTTCAACCTACAAATGGACATATAGAGTGCAAGTAAAATTGTAGCCCTGCATGAAAATAAAATGAAGCATTCAGAGTATTTGGTGTGTACAAAACTCTTTTACCAGAGTACATAGGTTGTGATATCCAACCTTCCAATCGAGGTGACTTAACATGACTAGTAAAAGTGCATCTGATAATGCATGAACTATAAAAGTGCAGGTGAAACAACACAGTTTGAGTTTAAATCACAAATTTGCATGTAGCCTATAAGTGTAACATACATAATAATATGTAATTACTTCAACAGTTTCAAGAAAATCTATAAAAATTTGGGAAGATATATTGGCTGTTGTGGACATGTATTAATAATTGAGATGAAAGGTTAAGAATTCAATAAAAAACTTTTATGGTAACCTCCAACATCAGAAAATGTGCTTGTGTTGCTACCACCAATGGGAAAGGAATAGGAGGTTGCTTACATCTATTGCAAAAATTAATTAGTAAGTGATTGATTGAATCAAGATAGGCATAAATGTGAAACTAATCCTAGGAACAATGATGTAAGCCAATGTAGGTTGGAAACCAGAGTGTCAATACTGAAAGGTTTTCATTACAACCATACTATCTATGTATAATTGGAGGTTGCAAAACACTGGGTATTATAAAACCTACAACACACATATTGTTGTAAAATCCTCTACACATAAAAACCCAATTGGTTAGGCACTCATCAGCAATTTAGCTATTTTATGCATCCCCCACCTACCTACAACTCCTCCTCCTACTCTCCAACACTTTTATTTGAATATACATAAAGAAATAACACAAAACCCATTATGTTTTCCTACCTACAATTGTTTTAAGCATTTTTCTCAATCAAATGAAGAAATTGAAATACATTTTTCACTCTAACTAAGAGCTATTATAAATTGTGAAGGTTCCTTACATTATGTTATTGGGGTTATTGTGTGAGGGAGAAATAATTAGAAGGTCAATATCCACTTTGCACAACCCTTGCTATACAAATCCTTTCTTATTCTATGCAATTGAATGTCAACAACCCACATTTTATCATTATGCAAGGCTGCATTATTCATGTTTTGAACATGAAGACTGTTGAGATCTTGTTGATGCTTGTGGAGGAAGAAAGTACTAGAATGAATGAAATGAAAAATGAATTTTGTCTAAAAACACTTGAAAAGAAGTAGACAAAAGTGAATGTGACAATTAATGTATTGACTGAAGAGATTATTCCTACTATTGAAAAGTTGAGGAAGGAGCATGTGTAGTATGTGCAATGAGAAAATGAAATGCACAACTAAAGGAAGTAGGTAGTAGAATGTATGAAATGAAAAATGAATATGCTCTAATAACACTCGAAAATAATTAGACCAAAGAGAATGACACAAATAATGTATTGACTGCGAAGATTCTTCCTAGTCTTGAGAATTTGAGGAAGGGTGTATGTATAGTATGTGCAATGGGGAAATTGCAATGTAGAACATGAGTAGTGAGTACAAGAAAGTATGTAATGAAAAATGAATCTTCTCTAAAAGCACTTGAAAAGAATCAGACCAAATAGAATGAGACAAATAATGTATTGACTAAAGAGATTATTCCTACTCCAAGGACAAGTTGAGGAAGGAGTGTATAGTATGCGCAATGGGAAAATGGAAGTGAGAATAAAAAGGAAATATGTATTAGAATGTATGAAATGAAAAAATGAATCTACTCTCAAAACACTTGAAAAGAAGTAGAACAAAGTGAATGTGATAGATAATGTAAAGGTTGATGAGGGAGTAGAAGTGAATGTAATAGATAATGTAAAGTTTGATGAGGGAGTAGCTAATCTAAAGCTAAAGTTGGTTAGTTATATGTATCCCCCACCTACAACTCATCCCCATGCTCTCCACCCTTTAACATTGAACATGCAACAAGAAACAATTGAAAACCCACATTGTGTTTTCCAACCTTTAATAATTTAGTGCCTTTAATTTACCATAATATGAGGAAATTGAAACACAATTTTCAATCTACCTAAAACTTGTTATAAATTTTGAAGGTTCCTTTCATTACATTCATAATGTCTAAGAAAAGGTTTTCATTACAACCATATTGTCTATGCATAATTGGAGGTTGGAAAATACTAGGTGTTATAAAAACTACAACCCACAAACTATTGTAAAACCCTCTACACATAACAACCCAATTGGGTTGTCACCCTTCAACTCAATCTAGTTATTTTTCTGTATCCCCACCTACAACTCCTTGCCAAACTCTCCACCCTTGAACTTTAAACAAGCAGAATGAAATAACTCATACAACCCATTATTTTTTCCAAACTTCCATTATTTTAATGATATGAGGAAATTGAAACTCAATTTCTAATCTACCTGAGAGGTTTTTATAAAAAAATTGGATGCCTTAATTGCATTCCAATTATGTAAATAAGATAAGGTTTTCATTACAACCATACTATCTATGTATAATTGGAATTTATAAAAACATTGGGTGTTATAAAACCTACAACCTGCATACTATTGTAAAACCCTCTACTCATAACAACCCAATCAGTTAGTCACCCCTTAACTCAATTTGGTTAATTTTATGTATCCCCCACCTAAAAATCCTCCCTATTCTCTCCACCCTTTAACTTTGAAATGAAGAATGAAATAACTAACAACACACATTGTTTTTTCAAACAACGATTATTCTGTGCATTTATTTTACCATCACATGAGGAAATTGAAACACAATTTTACTCTAAGTAAAAATTATTATAAATTTTGAAGGTTCCTTACATTATATTCCTATTGTCTAAATAATTTTTTTTTTAATGATATCCATATTATTTTGTAAAACAACAAGTTGGAATACACTAGGTGTTATGAAACCATGCAGCCCACATATAATTTTCAAACCATAAATATGTAAAAACCTAACCAGTTAGTCACCTATCAGCTCAATTTGGCTATTTTAAAGCATCCCCCATCTCCTTACAACTCCTCCACTTGCTCTCCACTGCTTAGATTTGTATGTATAGAAAGAAATAACCAAAAACCCACTATATTTTCCTACTTGCAACTATTTTGAGCATTTTTTCCTTAATCAAATGAAGAAATTGAAAGAGTTTTTACTATGACTAAGTTTTTATAAATTGTGAAGGTTCCTTACATTATGTTATTGAGGTTTTTGTGGGAGAGATAAATGAGTAGAAATTCAACTACCACTTTAAACAACCCTAGCATTTAAAAAAAGCTTTCTCATTCTATGTAGCTAAATGTCAACAACCCACATTTTCTTATTATGCAAGGATGTATTACTTAAGGTTTTAACATGAAGCCTCCTAAGATCTTGTCGATACTTTAGGAAGCATCACATTCTAGAATGAATAAAATGAAAAAGGAATATATTCTAAAAATACTTAAAATAAGTAGACCAAAGTTAATGAGATAGATAATGTATTGACTAAAGAGATTATTCCTAATATTGAGAAGTTGAGGAAGGAACATGTACAATATGTACAATGGGAAAATGGAAATGCAAAATTGAAGGCAACATGTACTAGAATGTATGAAATAAAAAAATAATCTTCTCCAAAAACACTTGAAACAAAGTGAACCAAAGTGAATGATATAGATAATGTATTGATTGATGAGATTCTTCCTAGTCTTGAGAATTTAAGGAAGTGTGTGTGTGTAGTTTATGCAATGGGAAAATGGAAATGTGGAACTCAAGAAATAGGTACTAGAAAGTATGTAATGAAAAGGAATCTACTCTAGGAACATTGGAAAAGAAGTAGACCAAAGTGAATTAGAAAGAGAATTTATTGATTGAAGAGATTATTCCTACTCTTGAAAAGTTGAGGAAGCAACATGTGTAGTATGTGAAATGGGAAAATGGAAATGAAAATCTAAAGGAAATAGGTACTATTGTGCCTATATCACACACACCCCATTTTGAATGGGGACTCCTCTACTGCCTACAACATCCTCATCATCATCCCAATTGAAGCACAAACTACCAAAATTTAAATGAAAAATGTGAGTCTTTGATTCCCTGCAGGTCCATTCTTGTGGGTCGTCACATGCAAGTGATCACAGTCTTGCCACCATTCTCAAACATCTTAGCCCTTCCTACTTCCCACATTGCATGCCCCACCCAAGTTGTCTCCTTCAAGTGCAAAGTGATTAAGTCTTTCTTGGAGGTCATTCCCTATGGACCTCCATCCACTCTTCATTTTTGCCTTGATGCTACTCACTAGTGGTGAATTCATGCCTCCCACCTACATTGCAGACTCTACGGCCCTCTTCCCTATGCCAAGTTCACAAACAAAAACATCAAGTTAAACCTACCTTGCGAGCCAGTCTCTATAGGCATCTATCTATGAATCGCCCCACCTCCTTTGTCACTCCAAACATTTTAGTGACCTCATCTTCCTACACTGTGTACTCTTCCTAGGACATTTCTCTCCAACACTTCAACAAAAAAAACTAAGTTTGGTTTCCATGCAGACCCTTCCTTGCGGGTCATTATCTATAGCTTGTCTTTTCCCAATTGCCATTTATTGATGGTAGTTCCTTCTCTTCTGCACATGGTGTGGAATCTGCATCCTCCTCTTCCATCTGAGCTCATGTGAAATGATGTGGCTTCATTTAGGTGCTCAACAGGTCTATTTGTGTGGACCACCACATGCTCATCACTATCTCATCTTTGTGGTTTCTAACATCCATCACACAACAGTTGTCCACTAGTTATTCCCTGTACCTTCCAAGTTGATCGAACCTTGTGGTAGCAAGCCTAAAGTGTCCAATGATCCTACACATCTCACATTGTGAATTTCTCCTTGTAGGGTGCCATTCCTTGTTCGTCGTTGCTTAATGATAGAGCTTGAATGTCCTTCTAGCCTCTGAATTTCACATGCACTAGGCCTATACAAGCATAAAAACCAATCAAATCACTCCAAAGACCTTATAATTGATCTCCTCATGTGCCAAGTGATCTATTGAAGACTTTGACTTCCATGATCCTAGTTGCAGTATTGTGGCTACGGGTGGTTGTCTGCAAGTTATTGTGACCTTGGCGCCATCCTACTTCTGGTCACTCCTGACGGTTACCAGCCAAGAGAAACCTACACCCCTGGGCTCACATTACTGTATTTTATCCAAACAAGCCTCGAATGATGAACATTGATGAATTTTATGATCTCCTAGTAATGAATAGTTGGATTTGACCCTTGTTTTGCATGATTTAACTAACACTTCCCTGATTTTTATATGAATGCACTTACAACATATTTGTATGTAGGATTTATGGAATTTTTTGTGGGTCCATCAAAGAATTCTACCAAGAAAGAGAAGGAAAATAAACCTACACGCCTGCTGAGAGGGAAGGAGGAGAAGGATCAAATAAAATATCAATTCCATGGAGTGGAGTACACCTCTAAGATCACTTCCACCTAGGATTTAGTGTCAAATATTAATCTTAGGAATGTATATAAAGATAAGTTTTGACAAAGGGTAATGATCCACCCCACAACTGAAAAATGCACAAAAAATTAGAGAGATTGGTCTCACTGAGGTAGTTAGCTTCCCTTTGACACTCATTTCTCTAGAATTAGTGATGGTCTACCAAGAATGCTACCACACTAATAGGAAAATCATTGATCGTGATGGAAGGGTGTTAGCAATTTTTTTTTCCGAGTCTATAGGTGATACATTCCATATCCCTACATTTAATGTAATGGAGGAGAAAGAAAAGGAATATAATGATAATATGTGGAAATTGAACCACCTAGCATGCAAGAAATTGATCAACCAACATTCGTTGAAGGAAAAGAGGGGTAGTTCCACCAGATTTCCTCTAGAGCTATTCATAAGTGATTTCCATGAAGAGTACCATGACTTGGTTACTCTACTAAGTAATGTAATGGGTATCCCTACTACTACCTTCTTTGAAGAGTGGATAGTCTACCTCATCAAGGAGATCATTTGAGATGAGACAAAGTTTCACTGGGCTAAAATCATTAGTGAAAATATGCACAACTAGCTTATGGCTATGAAGAAAACATCCAAGTTCTATAAGACCTCCTACTTGTTATACCTCCTAGCAGAGCAGTTCCCATACAAGGGCCTCTTTGTTGCAAACAACCCAGAACCAAGAAAAGTAGACCTCAAAGTATATGACTGCTACCCTCAGTTGTAGTATCAAAACTTCAAGAGGGAATATCAAAGGATAAATGATTCCTTCATTGGGAAGATTATTAGGCTCATGGGAGGGGACTTTGAAAGAAGAGTTTCACACAATGTCAGAGCCTTCATCTTGCACTTTGGGTATCTATTCATATAGTTCCCAAAGTTTACATATATTAGAACAGAAGGATTCTCTGAAAGGACCTATAGTTTTCCATGTTACCCCAATGACCACATGATTATGTTGGAGGTCTCTTGACAATTGCAGAATGCCCTTGCCCTACTAAGTGACAAACATAGAGCAAGGATCCCATATCCCCTGACCTTCAAGAAAGGAATGTATGCCTATCCCACTACCTAGTACATAGAGTATTCAGAGAAGGAACTTGTATAATATAATCTAGACCTCCACATAGCCCGAGGGAGAATGCACCCATACAAAAAATTGAAGAAATGGGTCAGAAGGCAGTATGCTCATTGACCTAAGGTCTAGGACTTCTATGCCAAGTTTTAGGATGATAAAGAAGTGTGGATGAGGTACTACATGAGGATGGAAACCCAATTTGTAAGGTCGGTGAATCTATTTTTGATGTCTGACTAAATAATTGAAGAAGATGATACCATTGTTGATGAAATGTTCAATGTTGTGGCTAACTTGCCTCTACCATTGATTGACTCAAATGAAGAAGAGGTCACTGAACTTGATATATTGACAAGGCCAATTGAGAACAAAACAAAGTAGTGGGTAGATGCCCAGATTGCCCAGCTCAAAGTGCAAGGAATAGTATTGACTTATTGTGAGCTTGAGGATGAGCTCGAGAGTGAAACATATAGTGGAGCAACTATTACCCCAATAGAACAAGCACCCAAATCCCCTCCAACAACAAGGTTGAAGAAAATGAAGGATACACCTGAGTGCCATCCCAAGCACAAAGTGTACACATGGAAGGTTTCAAAGGGAGAATCTTTGAACAAAGCAAAGAAAATATGGGGATTTGTAAGTGAAATGCCTACAATTGAGGAGGATTGCCAAGACAAAGGAGAAGAAGAAACTAAGCATCCATGATCACCACCTACTTCCTCTACTCTCATTGTTGCTACTACCATTTCCAATCCTCCACCTCCTATATCTAATGCATTGCACATTTCATCTCCACCTTCCATGGACATCTCAATCCACCTCGTTTACACCCCACCAATGGCCCTGAGAATGTTACTCAATTCTTCCTCAGCCACTACATCCCTGCCTTCATCGTCCTTGCTCCCTCCTCAATTACCCATTCTGTCTACCCCAATGCTTGTAGTTTACTGCTACTATACCACCTCTCACTCTACCATATGCCTTTCCAAAATACATGCAAGGTATACCTTTTGATATTTTTGGGGTGATCATGAACCCTATAGTTTAGGCCTTGATGGCCCAAATTGCCACTGGCCTACCCCTTCCTCCACCACCTACAAAACCACCAAAGATGGAGACTACTATGAAAATCTCTAAAGAGATGAAGAAACACCAAAGGGAGGCCACTAAAGGTATTGTGTAAGAGCCTAAGGACCCTTTCCAAGATGATTAGTTTGAACACCCAAAGGGAGGGCTAAACATAAACTTGGATAAGGTGGCATCTGACGAATGGAGATGATACTCTTCAGAGGAGGATACTAAGGCCCTTAGCAAATGATACATAATAGAAACCTTAGATCAAGAGTTGGAAGAGAAGCTATCCTAGTAACTCAAAGATGTAGGTGAAAATGAAAACTCTAAGAAGCATCATTATGAGGAAAAAGTTGATATTGATGTCAATGTGGAGATACTTGAAGAGCCTCCACTAATTGGCTAGGATAAGGGCCCCATCCAAGAAGGAGAAATTCCTCTAGAAGAGGAAGAAGAAGAAAAAGGAGAAGATGCACCAAAGAAAAGCCCTGATCTTGAGCATCATGTTGAGCTTGAACAAGAAGAAGGTAGGGCATCCCAAAACGAAGATATCAGTGAAAAAACCTAGCCTTTGCTAAGTTAGGTTAGGAAAAGGCTATATAGATTAAGGATTCATATGAAGAAGAGAGAATAGATCAAGAAGCCCTTGGCAATGAAGAGGAACATCATCAATATGAATGAAGAGAGGAAGGTGATCATGAATAACCCAAAGGGGAAACCAAGATGCTCAAATGGCTATAGCAGAAATTGCAAAAATAGACTCTAGTGGTTGTTGATCCAAAGGCCAAACTTGAAGCCATATTGGCTAGGGCACAAATAATGACAAGAAAGGAGAAGAATCCTGGAGTCTTCTCTCATATCACGGTTGACAACTCTAGATAAAGAACAATACATATTGCTGCCCCTATGACATATAAGGATGTGGGAACTAGTTACAGTATCTTGACAATCAAC
Organism: Sequoia sempervirens; assembly: GCA_007258455.2. NCBI lineage: Eukaryota > Viridiplantae > Streptophyta > Pinopsida > Cupressales > Cupressaceae > Sequoia > Sequoia sempervirens. Next base: position 115,650,946 of record VDFB02193867.1, on the reverse strand, counting down.
TTGGGTCTGGAAACTAGAGACTAGAAATTCGAGGAATTCCAAGGGTTGGTGGCAACAATCATACAAAAAATGAACAAGGATCGGTCTTCCAAGGAGGAACTAAAGGTACAAGTGGTAGATCTCATTGCTTACATTTAGCAATGGACATCCTTAGAAGAAGAGGCTCTGAAAACATCAACCATGCCCCCTCTTCTCTCCCAAGAAGAGCTCAATCAAGTGGAAAAGATGAAGAATTGGACCAAGGCAATAGTGGATTGGTTCCAATGGGTGATCTACAATGGTGACATGAGCATCTATCATGTTGCCCAAATGTTTAATTAACTTTGATATTTTTAAAAGTAGCTAGAAGTGACTGAGAAGACATGTCACAAGTTCACCAAGCTATCTAGGATGACATATCCTAAGCTTGAAAGCATTCTCAAGCTTCCCAAGAAGACATGGGAAAAGGAACTGGGCTCATAAAAGATGATCATTGGCTACTGGAAAACTAGAAGATGGGCTTGGATCATAGAAAAGAGTTCTTAGATAGGGTATTGCATGAAGTTGAACTCAACCTTGAATGGTTTATGGAGCATGGGACTGATAGTGAGGAGTACCTCAAGATGATTATAGACTATGACATGCCTGCCCTAGAACTGGACTAATAGGGAATGGGGTCAGAGGAACCAATCGATAGTTCCTACTCTAGGTCTTTCCTTATAAGACCCCTTTGGTGCTTGGCTTCACCAATCTAACCTATAGGCCCCTACTCATGACTAGGTGCCCCTGGTTTGTCTAACCAACCCCTCTCCTATCAACATGTTGTCCTTCTACCAAGCTAACCTTGGCACTTTGCCACATTCTCTCCATTGGTCCTTACTCTTCCCTAAAGACCAAACATCCTCAACCTTCTATTAGATTCTTGCAAGGGGTGAGAGGTGTTGTAAGGCATCAAAATGATAAAACTAGGGTTCTTAAATAACCACAAGTTTCTCACTTACCATCGATTTCACAAGGTTCCTTTCTTAGGGTTTGAAAGGCTAGTAGCCTTTGAGCCCCAATTAGGCCTGTGAACAGAGTCAAACTACACTTTTCTTCTAAACCCACTAAGGAATTAGGTTCTTTTGTTAAGAATTAGTGTTTCTCATGCTTACACCTCAAATATTTCTAGGATTTTAGCCCTATATAGGCTATACTCTGTCTAAACCCAACACTAACCCAAAACCTAGGGTTTTGAAACTTTTCAAAGTTGTTTCTAGACTGTCAAAGAACTCTCACTCCAGATGAACTGTCAGAACCTCCTCCTAACCTCCAAGCATAGCTAAGATGCTCAGGAAAATTCACAAGAAATAATTTCTTCAGTATCTCATTTCCCCTGCAAGTCATGGATCTTTTTCTCCAAGTCTGCCCCAACCGAACCTGCACTGGCTCACCTAGGGCATCTTTTTGCTAGCATCTCTTGCACTCAAACAGAACCTACTAACTACCATATTTACAATGAAGGATCCTAGACACTAATCACAAAGGGCCATACAAATTATACAGTGGGGAAGTGCTCTAGAGCTCCATTCTTTCAAAACTTCCTATTACAGGCCAGAAAAAATAAGTGAACTAACTATTTACAAATAAAGGATGAAAACAGTCCACAAAGGTAAATGAATAGTACACCAAGCTTGTATAATGTGAACACTACATACTACACACAAAATAACAGTAGGATCACTCCATTAAAGCTTAGTTTAAATGCAAAAATATAGAAAAACTATCTTTTGAATGTTGTTTCCTTCAATTTACAAAAATGTCACTCAATAATAATACCTCTAACCCTGCCTCAAGGTTGATTCATGCCTTAAATAGGCTTCCAAAGTAGTTTGGCTTCATGGTTCAAACCTTTTAGATGACCTATAGCAAACATTATAAAACACATTATGTTTTTTAACCCTTTGCCAACTTTTGACGACTGAGCAAAATGATGTTATAAAACTATTTAGCACTTGTCAACTTCTTTCCCAAAGTTCAAAATCAACCCAAAGCACCCAACACAATCGTCAACATGACCTTATGATAACACAAAAAAAAATTGAACTACCTTCTAGACTTCAGGAAAACCCAATGTTTCCTAGATTTTCCTACACCATTCTCCCCCTCTTAGCTCAAAAAACTAAGGAAATTTAGGAGAGATCAGAGATATATCAATGCCTTGCTTCTTAAAGTTTGCTTCTTATACCGAGTTAGCTTCAGATTCATGCTTGTTCTTCATTTTGACAAGATGCTCTATGTACACCTTCTGCCTTGTAGCCTTCTTCACTCTTAACTCCAAGATCTTCTCTGCTTGTAGTCTGTCTTGATGAGGGAAGGGTACATTGTTGATGTCCTTAAAAACTTCCTGACTATTCTGATCCACATCCTTGACTGATCCCATATACTTGATCAAGTCAGCTACATTGAACATTGGAGAGATGCCCAAATTTGTTGGTAACTCCACCTTGTATGCATTCTTGCCATACTTGGCCAATACCTTGCATGGACCCACTCTTTTCATCTATAACTTGGTTGAAATTCCCTTCTGCAATCTAGATTTGTTGAGGTGGACCATAACATAGTCCCCTACTTGAAATTGCACATCTTTCCTTGACATATCTACCTTCTCCTTCACTTTTTGTGTAGCCTCAGTAACTGTCTTCTTGACCTGCTCTTGGATCTCTTTCATGGTTTGACTGAAGTCTTCTGCATGTCCACTCCTATTCTCCATAGATCCAAGGTCTCTAAGCTCACAAATGCCTCGTGGGTGCATTCCATATACAACTTTAAAAGGACTCTTCCATGTTGTCCTGTTGACACTGTCATTATATGCATATTCATCTTGGGAGATAACCATATCCCATGTATCTCCATATTCTTTAGTTAAGCACCTTAAAAGATTACCCAACACTCTGTTAACCACCTCTGTTTGACCATCGGTCTGAGGATGGTAAGCTGATCCAAATGACATATTTGTACCCAATCTGCTCCACAAAGTCTTCCAAAAATGACTCATGAACTTCACATCTCTGTTAGAAACAATGCTTAGAGGCAATCCATGGATCCTTACAACCTCCTTGAAGAAAAGGTGAGCTATGTAGCTTGCATCATGAGTAGTTTTGCATGGAATAAAATGACTCATCTTGCTAAATCTGTCTACCACAACATAAACACTATCAAAACTAGTCTTGGTCTGAAGAAGACCTACCACAAAATCCATGCTCACACACTCCCATGGTCTATTAGGAATGGGTAGGGGTTGGTATAAACCAACATTGCTAGCTGCTCCCTTAGCTTTCATACACACAACACACTGTTCCACATACCTTCTAACATCTCTTGCCAACTTAGGCTAATAATAGAATATTTGTACTAGCTCTAAGGTCTTATTGATACAAAAATTCCCACTAAGACTGCCATTATGCTTTTCCTGAATCAGATTTTCCCTCATTGACCCTCTTGGAACACAACTGATTGCCCTTAAACAACAACCCACTTTGCAATGTATACTCAAAATATTGGCTATGAAAATGATTCTCAAAATCAGAACATACCTTGTAAGCTTCTGAGAAGTCTTCATCTTCACCATAGAGGTCTTTGAAACTCTCTAATCCAATGCTCTTTAGCTATATCTCTTGGACTGTCAACAACCTTCTGCTTAATGCATCTGCCACCTTGTTCATTTTTCCTTTCTTCTGCTTGATGGTAAAAGTAAAAGCTTGGATGTATTCCATCCATTTCAAATGCCTATTACTTAACTTCTCTTGGGTGTTGATATAACTAAGTGCTTGGTTATCAGTAAAGACCACAAACTCTTTGGGTAACAAATAATGCCTCCACTTCCTAAGGGACTAAACTAAAGCATATAATTCTAGATCATAGGTAGAGTACTTCTACTTGGCTTCATTGAGCTTTTCACTAAAGAAGGCCACAGGCCTACCTTCTTGACTAAGTACTCCTACTGCTACTCCACTTGCATCACACTCAACAGTGAACAACTTGTCAAAACTAGGCAATAATAGAATAGGTTGAGTTGCCCCTTCTTGTTTTAGTTTTTCAAACCCTTTATCAGCCTCTTGAGTCCACTTAAACTTTGTTTTCAGACCACCTTTGATAGTATCTAGGATTGGTGGACATATACCACTAAAGTTCCTTATGAATTTTCTATAAAATTGGGCTAATCCATGAAAACTCCTTACCTCTGTTGTTTTGGTTGGTGTGGGCCAATTTAGGATGGCTTCCACCTTGCTTGGATCCATCTTTAATGAGCCTTTGGACACTACAAAGCCCAAGTAAACAAGCTCTTTCTTGAAGAAATCACATTTCTCAAGATTGATTGCCAACTTCTCCTCTTGCAACCTTTTAAGAACCATCTCAACATGCTTGAAGTGTTCTTCTATTGTCTTACTAACAATTAGTATGTCATCAAGATATACTACCACAAAGATCCCTGTGAAATCCTTAAGCACTTCATTCATGAGTCTCATGAATGTGCTAGGGGCATTTGAGTGGCCGAATGGCATCACTTTCCACTCATATAACCCATAATTTTTCTTAAAAGCTGTCTTCCACTCATCACCATCCTTAATTCTGATCTGATGGTATCCACTCTTGAGATCCAACTTTGTGAAGAACAGAGCACCTCCAAGACAATCCATCAAGTCTTCATTTCTAGGAATAAGAAACCTATACCTAATGGTGATCCTATTTATTGCCCTAGAATTAGTACAAAGTCTCCACTTACCTCCTTTCTTGGTTGCTAAAACCACTAGCACTGCACAAGGGCTGATGCTCTTTTGAATCAATCCTTGACCTAATAATTCTTGCACCTGCCTAGCTACCTCTAGGTTCTGCTCAAGTCTAAGTTTGTATGCTGCTTTTTTAGGCAATGAGGCTCTAGGTATGAAGTCAATTTGATGACTTATTGCTCTCTTTGGTGGTAAAGTTGCAGGTGTACCATCACTAACTATGCTCTTGTACTTATCAAGCAACCTTTGGACTACTTCTGGTAAGACTATCTTTTCAGCCTTTTCTTCCTCTTTGGACTACATCATGATCACATATCCTTCATTCCCTTGGTGTAAGTTGTTAAGAAACTCCTTACCATTGCTCAACATGATGTTTGGTTACTTTGACTGTCCTTCATCCTCTTCTAACAGTGACCGCAACTTGAAGGTTCTTCCTTCCTTCTTGAATGAGATGGTGTTCTCTTTCCCATCATAAATGGCACTTTTGTCATATTGCCATGGTTTTCCCAGTAGTAGATGGCATGCATCCATGGGTAATACATCACAAACCAGCTTATCTTTATATCCTCCAATTGTAAATTCCACTGTTACTTGCTCATTAACTAAAACACTTTGCCCTTTATTCAGCCATGTGACCTTGTAGGGGTTATTGTGGGGTACCTTCTCCAATTTCAGCTTAGTTACTACCTCCTTTGAGATTATATTGTCTATTGAACCTGAATCTACAATGACTTTGCACACTTTTCCAAGTATCTTGCACCTTACTCTAAAAAGAGCTCTTCTTTGTTTAGGTTCCTCTTTAACTGGTTGCTTGATCAAAACTCTGTTAAACATTAGATTCTCTCCTACCTCAGATTCTATATGACTGATTTTAGATGCTTTATGACTCATGATGTCCTCTTGTGCATAGGCCACTCTCTTTTCTTTTCTTCATGAAGATGCATTCTCCAGGCATCTAGAAGCAGGGTGACCTAGGTGGTTACAATGATAACACTTCATGTTTGCAAAATAAGAACTACTCCTGCCTGCTCCTCTTCCTCTGTTTGAGCCTCATTGAGGTGCTCTTCCCCTATTAAATCCACCTCTTGAAGATGTTTCACCTCCATGTTCAGTGATTTTTTATTCTCCTTGGTTTCTTTGGTCATTGCCTCTACCTTGGTAGCCACCACGCTGTCCTCTTTGATCTCTTTGATCTTTTCCTTTGCCTCTACCCTTGGAAGTCTGATCTTGCTTCCTCTTATTCCTTTCCTCAATATTGATAGCCAAATGATAGCATTGGTGTACTGTTTTAGGACTCAAAAGAGCCATCTCTTCTTGGATGTTCCATTTCAAGCCATTAAGATACCTAGCCACTTTGAGACTCCCATCCTCTATCACATTAAACCTCATACAAAGCTTTTGAAACTCTTTAGTATAAGTGTTTACATCTTGGTCTTTCTACCTCAGGCTTTGCCTCTTCTTGTGCAATTGAATCTCATAGTCATCTGGCATGTAGGCTTCTTTTACCTTAGCAACCATTCCTTTCCAAGTTGATATGGGTTGTTTGCCTTCTTTTTCCCTCTCTATCTGAATGAACTTCCACCATGTCAAGGCTAATCCTCTCAATCTTGACTTAGCAACCTTCACCTTCTAAGCTTCAATGACTCCATCACACTCAAAATGATTCTCCATGCCTTCTATCCAATCCATGACTAGGTCTGCTTCCATCTTTCCACTAAAAAGTTGTATGCCTTCAAGTGCTTTTCCACTCAAAGATTTCAGTGCCTTCAAGAAAGGCTCCTCCTTCAAAATAGGGTCAGGTTCATGGGTCATATCTTCCTCTACAACCTCTTCTTCCTTTGGTATTCTTCCCTCAAACTGTTCACTCCTCACTGCTTCTTCAAGCTAGGCTATCCTTTCCCTCAATTGCCTATTATCTTCCTCCTACTCTTCAACCATCTTGGCCAATTTTGCATTTGTCACCATGATGGTAGTATCACTTGACTCAACTTCTGACATATATTACTCTTCCCCAAATCTTTTGCTTGCTCTAATACCAATCTAATGGGGAATGGGGTTGGAGGAACCAATCACTAGTTCCTGCTCTAGGTCTTTCCTTATAAGACCCCCTTTGGTGCTTGGCTTCACCAATCTAACCTATAGGCCCCTACTCATGACTAGGTGCCCCCGGTTTGTCTAACCAACCCCTCTCCTATCAACATGTTGTCCTTCTACCAAGCTAACCTTGGTGCTTCGCCACATTCTCTCCATTGGTCCTTAATCTTTCTTAAAGACCAAACATCCTCAACCTTTTATTAGATTCTTGCAAGGGGTGAGAGGTGTTGTAAGGCTTCAAAATGATAGAACTAGGGTTCTTAAACAACCACAAGTTTCTCACTTACCATCGCTTTCACAAGGTTCCTTTCTTAGGGTTTGAAAGGCTAGTAGCACTTGAGCCCCAATTAGGCCTGTGAACAAAGTCAAACTGCACTTTTCTTCTAAACCCACTAAAGACTTAGGTTATTTTGTTAAGAATTAGTGTTTCTCATGCTTATACCTCAAATATTTCTAGGATTTTAGCCCTATACAGGCTGTACTCTGTCTAAACCCAACACTAACCCAAAACCTAGGGTTTTGAAACTTTTCAAAGCTGTTTCCAAACTGTTAAAGAACTCTCACTCTAGATGAATTATCAGAACCTCCTCTTGACCTCCAACATAGCTAAGACCCTCAAGAAAATTCACAAGAAATAATTTCTTCAGTATCTCATTTCCCCTACAAGTCATGGATCTTTTTCTTCAAGTCTGCCCCAACCGGACCTTCACTGGCTCGCCTAGGGCATCTTTTTGCTATCATCTCTTGCACTCAACCAGAACCTACTAACTACCATATTTACAATGAAGGATGCTAGACACTAATCCCAAAGGGCCATACAAATTGTACAGTGGGGAAGTGCTCTAGAGCTCCATTCTTTCAAAACTGCCTGTTACAGGCTAGAAAAATTAAGTGAACTAACTATTTACAAATAAAGGATGAAAACAGTCCACAAAGGTAAATGAATAGTACACCAAGCTTGTATGATGTGAACACTACATACTACACACAAAATAATAGTAGGATCACTCCATTAAAGCTTAGTTTGAATGCAAAAATATAGAAAAACTATCTTTTGAATGTTGTTTCCTTCAATTTACAAAAATGTCACTCAACAATAATACATCTAACCCTACCTCAGGGTTGATTCATGCCTTAAATAGGCTTCCAAAGCAGTTGGGCTTCATAGGTAGAGCCTTTTAGATGACCTAGAGCAAACATTATAAAACACACTGTGTTTTCTAACCCTTTGCCAACTTTTGACAACTAAGCAAAATGATGTTATAAAACTGTTTAGCACTTGTCAACTTCTTTCCCTAAGTTCAAAATAAACCCAAAGCACCCAACACAATGGTCAACATGACCTTATGATAACACAACAAAATTTGAACTACCTTCTAGACTTCAGGAAAACCCAATGTTTCCCAGGTGCTCCTGCACCATGGACCTAAAGAAAATTAAGCCATACTTCAATAAGAAGATGTAGCAAGGGGCTACATATGCAATAATGTTGAATTTCATGGACTTCGCTACAAGAGGATTTACTCAACCCAAGCAAGTCAACAAGGGCATGCCTAGGTGCACCAAGCACTAGGAACATATCACTAGAGCATTCAAAATGCTAACCTTTCAAATCCTCCAATCTGACATCATGGAATGGGACAAGCTCAAGGCTTTGATTAGAAAATTTTTGGAAGATGCCACCCTTTAATTTTTTTTAGAGAAGCTAGTGATTCATGATGAATTTTGGACAGTATAGCTGAAAAGAGAAGGTAGTCCCTAGAAGACAAAACTACTACAGTGTCAGAGCCACTAGAGGATAAAATAGAGAAAAGACAAAGGTGTATTTTATAATATTATATTTTGGGGGTAGGTGAAACCCTAATGTAAAATGAATCTTGGCCACACAATGAAAGTAAATCTTTGCCATTAATTTCACTTTTGGAAAACTATAAATAGGGGTCTCCTCTCATTTTCAAAGAGAGTTGAGTTATTGTGTAAAGACATACTACAAAAAATTTAATGAGAATTACATTGTTTTGGTGGATTCTTGTGTTTCTCCACATGTTGCATGATTCACCTTCTCAATAGTATATTTTAAATTTGTTGTTCTAAGTTTTTCAAGTTGCTTTCAATATTCAATTCATGCTACACATTGATAGTGAAGAATGTTATGGTGTTCATGTCTTTCATGTTCATGCTTTTTGCTATTTGTTGATGATGAACAGTAGTGTAAAGCTAGTCTAAACATTAATTTATTTTTGCACTTAAAATTCATCTATTTTTCATGCTTCAAGGTGAATGGATAGTTGAAAATCTATAGACCTCAAAAGATAACACTAGTTTCATGAGACTATAAGCTATTTTGGTTAAGTCAAATATGGTTTTATGAAGGTTGTCCATTGTAGCATCCTCCATTGTTACTATTCAACATTATTCATAGGTTTAGGAACTCTTCTATCCCTTTTCCCTTTTGACTTTTATTTAAATATAAACTTAAGGAAAACTTCCCACATCATTCTAAAGCTAGATATGATGCCAAACATGGAGTTTTGGACTACTATTTTGAACTTGCAGCAATTGCACCTCATTTCAAAAATCACATAAAACTCCATTTGCAGATCCAATTCCTTCCAAACTTAGTGAACCATAAATACCCTTTGTGGTTACTAGCAAATCACATCAATCAACTAATTTTTTTTTGCAAGTTATGACCTAACACCTAAGAGACCTTGGGATAATTTTCTACAACTTGTTTGTAGGAAGTTATCTTTCAACAGAGGTAGTGTACTTGTGTGCTACCTATGTTGAGAAGTGCAAGAAAACCCATCAACAAAGTTGGAGATAGAAGGAGGGTAGCCCTTTAACTAAACTGGATTGAATTGGTTCCTTCTCCCCTTAGAGGTTCCAGAGAGTGTTAAGATCTACACTAGAGAAAAGGAAGTTTCAAGAGCTACCACACTACCAAGGCTAAGAGAGCCAAGAAAGGGGAATCATCCACCTTAGCTCCATCCACCTCTTCACCTCCTTTGTAGCCCCAAGTAATTGTAGCATAGCCAACATAGCCACCACCTCCCATTATGGCTTGGTTGGGTAATAACCCATCTCCTATGTCCTTTAATGATTATCATGACATGCTAAAGAATCTGAAATGCTTTTGCACTAAGTTCCATCCATGTGATCCATAGAGGACAATAAAAGAACACATTAAGATCTTTCAGATAACCTTGAAGGATATGAAAATATAACATGAGGATGTGGCTTGTAGGATTTTTCCCTACTCCTTCGGGGAAGAGGCCTTTTATTAGTACATCCACTTTCCAAATGGATCTATCAACACTTGGGATCAATTAAAGAACACGTTCTTGTATAAATTCAAGATCCCAGTCACCCCCTCTGAGTTATATTAGCAGTTCATGTCTATAGAAAGGGAGGCCACCGAGCCAATTAGTTATTTTAATGATTTATTCCACCAAGCTTACATGAAGTTGCAGCCACCCTATGTGGTTGATGATCCCTCTAATCGATTGGTGTACTATGCTACCTTGGATAATCCCACATCTACACTAGTGAAGAGGATGTGCCCGCCACTTGATAGGTTGGCGGATGCATATGCAGAAGCAGTCAAAACAAGCACCAATTTGGGGTAGCACATTGTAGGTCTACTACCATCACTAGGAATAATTTTCCATCCAACATAGATCTAAGGGCTTACCCATGCCTTGGCCCATCAAACACCAATGATAAATCAAGTTCCATAGTTTTTGATAGTGCCTCATCTAGTGCCTCTAGTGCCTAACTACTTACAACCACAGCAACAAAAAGCTTACTTCCTATAGGACCAAGTACCTGCATACCTACAGAGCTTAGAGTTCCAACCTACTCAGAAGAATCAACCAACAATACAGTTGGTATTCCTTCAATGTTCAAGCTTACAACCAAATAGTGTCAAGAAAGACCAAATTGATGATCTAGCAAAACTAGTGAAGAAGCTATCAACTAAAATGGACACATTTAAGGAATCAAAATAACCAACTACAAACTTGTTAGAGAAGTATCCAAGTTAATATCAATCTAGATAACCATGACAACCATGATGTGAGTGCTACCTCCAGAAAAAATTATGAGAGAGGTTAGAATCTAGGCCAAGGATTTGAGATAAGGTCCTCACAAAGACATAATCACACATTGAACACAAGGACAAACAACGAAGGTGTTCCCACACTTCTTGATCAGCTGACTAATGTTGATAATACAAAAACTAGAGTGTACTTGGTAGAGGCAACCTTATCTGAGTGTTTTTGCATTCACAAAATAAATAGGTATTCTGAATTGAACTATCCAAAGCTCCAAATGACAAAAATTTTCCAAGTGGAAGTTTAGAATGTATTCAATGGTGTGGGATGTAGAGAAATAGTTCCATTTGAACCATATGATTCCTTATTGCTAGTGATTAATCAATCTCCTTTCCCATGAAGTGAAAGAAATGTACTCGAGAAGGAGACTGTTGACCTAAAGAATGAAGAAACAAAAGAGGTGAGCGATGAAAAAACTTTATTCCAACTCTTTGATTCATTAGATAATAGTCTAGTAGATGAGGAAGAGCCACATGAAGATGAGGTTCAAATGTTCCATCAAAGGGAAACCCCTTACAACTTGAGGAATAGACAAGTAGGCATCCCTTGTACAACCTCTACTCCTCACAATAACTTCAACACTCGACCTGACCCAAATGCCAATAACAACCCAGGCTACCCTCATGTTCCCACCTAATGCTTTAATAAGAATAGGAAAAGAAATATAACTCAAAGTCAACCTACTAGCTCCTCTCAAGATAAACCTTTTGAGGCATAAATATAAAAAATAGGGGAATACGTCACAGAAGAATCCAAGAAGGTCAAGTTGAGCTTGTTAGTTTTTGAACTACTTAGATTCTTGACAATTAAAATAAACTTCTTTAGAATTCTTAATGGGATTACACCATCCAAACCAACCCAAGAAGCATCTGCCAAAAGGGTCTCCTTTGACATTTCACCAAATGAGACAATAGTTCGAGAAATCCTAGGAAAGAAAATAGGTCAACTTCCAAATCAGCAATTAGACAAGAAAGCTACGAAAGAAAAAAAATCAAGCACAAACCTAGGATAAAACTAATGATAAGGAAAAATCTCAAGTAGCTAAGGTCGATGTTTCAGTAGGGTTGTTCTAGGGGAAGTTGGAGACCCCACCCTTCCTTACCACAATTATAATATTTGGAAAGAATTTGCACAATTTCCTGCTCGATTCAAGAGCCTCTACCAATATTACACCTTTAGCACTATGTAAAGCTATGGGAATAGTTCTAAATCCCTCCTGATGGAAGGTGAATCAGCTGGACAACATAGAGGTGGACATTGTTGGAGAAATCAACATGATGCCTATGCAGATTGTTGTTGATCTAAGGGTCCAGTAGGTGATCAAAATTTAGGTGGTTGACATTCCTAACACCTATGGCATCATACTAGGAAGAGATTTCACCTGGGACTTGAATGGATATGCAGTGATATATTATTTTCACTTGTGGATACCTTGGAAAGGTTTTCCAAATCAGATCCATATCTATTGGGAGCCCTGTATGAAATTCATGATCACAGAATACAACAACACAAGTGAGGTGTTGTTTGCTAAAATGGGGCTAGGAAACTATTGGCCCATGGCATATCAAGGTGAATAAGAATTCCAAGAGGAGGAAGTGAGTTAAGAGGTCCTTCTTTTTTTATGTAGTGCTCCTACCAACCTAACCAATGCACCTTAGATTACTGAAGAATTGATTGAATCAGATGATGAAGAATCCTATGAGGATGGTAATCTTGTATTGCTAGATGGATTCTAGGACTTTATGCAGAAATTCATACAGGATCAGCTTAGCCTAGGAGCCAAAATGGATTTCCAGGAATTGTTGCTACCAAGTTAGTGTAGGTTACACAATGCTTCCCACTTAGAATTCAAAATCTACCTATTCCAAACAACACCTGAACATATTAGGGGACAAGTTACCCCTAATGAGGAGCTTCAAATAGAGAAGCTAAACTAAGACCAAGTATAATCCATGTAGCCACCCAAAGTTGTTGAAGAAAATATATTGCTATGGAAGGAAATGAGCTCCACTGACTCTAGTATCAAAGGTTCCTCCAAATTTTTGAAATTGTACTTTGATGAGTCCAAGTCCAAGCAAGGAGCTGGAGCCAGCTTCAAACTCATCAACTCCATAGGTAAGACATATTTTCTACTAACATACTTCAATTTTATTGAACAAAAAATGTAGCATAGTATGAAGCACTAGTCCATGGACTCTTGATGGAACTAAGAAAGAAGGTTAAGATGTTACATGTCTTTGGTGATTTGGAGTTGGTAGTGAAACAAGTTAGGAAGTTGTATTCCTTCCATGTTAGAAGGTTAGAAAATTATGACACTGGGTATGGGATCCCATAGAAGGCTTAGATACATTCAACATTCAATTGATCCCTCGAAGCAAGAATCACACTATTGATGATTTTGTCCATGTAGCTAGTACCATTTAGCCCCTTTCCCTAGCTAGATTGAAAAAGATTACTGTAGATATCACCTCTACCCCATCTGTTTTAGATAATGTTACCAACTTCAAAGTGTTTAATGACGACAAGCATATTTTGGATTTTATCACCAGTTCTGATGTGTTTACAACTTAGATCATTGATGAAGTAGAGCCCAAAGAGGCTAAATTAAACATAGAATGGGTTATTAACTTAAAAAAAAACATGATACCACAAGGTATGATTTAGCTCGAGCAAATATTTGAATTGGATTAGATAAGGGAACAAGATTAGCAAACAAAGAAGGATTCAATTGATAATAAGTGTGATGCTCATAACATAGGAACGACTATGGAATTCAAGAATGTGTTCATCAAAAAATTGTGCACACTAGAAGAAAGGAAAGGGATCATTGATTCCCTATGCATGTATCATGATGTGATTTCCTAGAGTTATGAAGACTTGAAAACATATGATACCTCAATCATTACTCATACCATCCCTCTCAAGTCTAATGTGAGACTTTTCCAGTAGTGAAAATGGCTGATAAATGCATTGATTGAACTTGTCATTTTTAAAGAATTCCAAAAGATGATATCCACAAGGATCATCTTCCCAGTCAGGCAATCCATGTGGGTGGAAAACTTGGTTCTTTTCTGGAAGAAAAATAGAGAAATCAGATTGTGCGTCAACTTCTGGAACTGAAATAGGGCCTTAGAAAAGGATAATTATCTAGTTACCTCACTCGATGAAGTATTGAAAATAGTGAATGGATCCCAGATCATGTCCTTTTTGGATGAATAATCAAGATACAACCAGGTGATGGTGTAGTATGAATACATGCATAAAACAACTTTCACTGCAAAATGGGGAACCTTTGCATACATAAGAATTTTGTTTAGACTAATCAATGATAGTGCAACCTTCTAGTATGCCATGGATATTTCCTTTAAGGACCTAATCAAAAAATGCATCATTATATATATGGATTATCTTATTATGTTTTCAAAGAAAAGAGGAGACCATGTCTGATTAATGTAAGGTATTCTAGAAATGTAGAGAGTTCAAAATTTCCTTGAACCCTAAAAAGTGTATCTTTAGAGTTACAAAAGGAAAGTTGTTGGGGCACGTGATCTCAAAAAATGGAATCTCAATAGATCCCACATATATCCAAGTTATACTAAGAATTTAGCTTCTAGGTAGTAAGAAGGACATGAAATATTTCTTTGGAAAGATCAAATTTGTTAGAAATTTTATCACAAGATTTGTAGAAATCGTCAAAACATTAAATGCTATGTTGAAGCAAGATGCCAAAGTGGAATTGACACCTGAAGCCAAGTAGGCTTTTGATGAAATCAAGAAAGTAATTGTTGATGTACTAGTACTAGTCATTCCAAACTATTTGAAGTCATTTTATATCTATTCATTTTCTTTGGACCGCTCTTGTACCAACATATTGATACAAAAAGATGATGAAGGGAGTGAACACCCTATTTCCTTCATGAGTACCCCATTAAAGGATGCAGTGTTAAGGTATCAAAATTTTGAAAATAAAGCATACACTTTGGTTAGAGGAGTTAATAAATTTTGGTACTACATCTTGAGGAATAAGGTGTTCACAATTGTGCTAGATCCGACAATCAAGACTTTGCTAATGAAGAATGAGCTGGGAGAAAGGAGAGTAAAATGGGTTACTTTGTTATAGGAATATGACATGGAGATTTATCCTTTGAGGTTGGTATGAGGGCAAGCCCTCACTCGAACAATAACTAAAATGATAGCTGAAACAAGACCTAAACTCACTGTGCAGTAGTATCAACTGGAAGACGTTTCTCCCAGAGAGTGGTATGATGACATTGTCTACTATTTGTTGAACAACAAGTTCCTATCCCAGTTGCAAGGAGTACAAAAGTGTTCTCTAAGACTCAAGTGCAATAGATACATGTTACAAGGATCTATATTCTATAAGAAAAATCATGAGGGAATCTATCTTAGATTCCTTGGGACAAAAGAAGTTGTTAGAGTCCTCAAAGAATTTCATGACAAATTTGGCACTAGCCATGGATCCAGCTCTTCAACCACCCACCAAATTTTGTGGGTTGGGTACTACTAGATGAAAATGTTTAAGGATGTGCATAACCATGTCAGAACCTATCACATTTTTTAAATTACCACCACCAAGGGGAGGAACGTTGTTTTCCAGTTACAACCTGTCTTGGAGCTAAGGCCATTCGCTTAGTGGGAACTCAAATTCATTGGTCTAGTAGGCCCACCATCCTCTGTAGGCAATGTAAAACTGAAGTTGTTACATGTGGATTAAAATCCTTAGAGCTCCCTTTGGATTGGTGTTGTTTTTTTTCCATCAGCCCTAACCTATGCTTCATATGTTTGAATATTCTTGGGCCTCTTTTTCAACGGCCTTCATCTGCTACACCACATGTTATCCATGCACTCCTTTCAAGGTTTTCTTCCCTTGCTTCATCCTTCAAGCTCTGTCTTTGTACCACATGTCTACAACATGGGCCTTTGGGGTCCTCTCTCCTTTATTTCTCTTGTTAGCTCTGCCTACATTCTACATTGCATCATTCCATGGCAACCTTTTTGGTGGACCCCACAGTCAAAATTTGAAACATAGACTTCTCCATGTGTCTTCTCCATGGGGATTTTGATTGAAAGGGAGGGATGAATGAGTATGAAGCTCTGCCTTTATGCCACGTGTCCCAACCAACTCTGTGGGTAGGAAACACGTGTCATTTAGAGAGTTTCATTGCTTCCACCCTTGGACCACATTTATCATTTATAGAGGGGTGCATCTTGTTCAAAGGTGACTAAATACAATGTTTCAAGACCTTTTCTATTGCAATGACCTTAGAAAATCATTACGATAGGCATCATTTCTCATTCCTAAGGAATCTTTTTGGTTATTGGCTCTCTGGCAGTAGAATGATCTATATATACTACTTTGACTCTCTAAAAAAGGGTTGAAAAATCACAGAAAAAAGTGAAAAAGACTATAGGACTTTTGTATGGCTTTTTATTATTGTATTAAGATTCACATACTATGCCAATTTGTTCAACCTCTCTATTTTTTAGTTAATTGATAAGATATTATATTGTGTTGTTTATTGTATTGAGTAGTTTATCTGCAAGACTTCTATAGTTTCAATATAAATTTGTTGATTCAGATCATGTCTTGAACTCTTCTTGTTCAGTGAATGCATTTGGAAGTTATGTTATGTTATTTGATGAACTTCTTGTGTTTTTCATCTATTCTTTTTTGTTATTTCTAGACATGTAAATTACTGAATGGGCCCTTAAATCTCATCTAAAAGAAAGATTTCACGTGCCCACATACTTAACTCTTGTGCATCACCTTAGATTAAACTTTATTTTATATATCTGCTTCCTTTTCCCTTTCTATCCCCCTAAATATTGGAAGAGCCAACTTTTTTAAAATCTAGAGGTCACTCAGTATAGACAAATTGGTCCCCCCATTAACTGAGTTTCCCATAAGGTTGTTTCCCTAGAAATTTTTATTCATCAACATTACCAAATTTTTAGAAATTTTTATATTGAATCATTTCAATTGCCAATTTTCCCTTATGTGCGCTAATGGCCAAACCTTTTTCTCTCTTACATTTGCTAGTTGGGCCTTCAATTAAGGGATTGCACTTAAATTTTCTTCTAAATATTACCATCAGGGAAATGGCCTAGCTAAGTCAAAAAACCAAAAATTGATAATTATGATCAAGAAATTTCTTGAAAGGAATCCCAAAGATTAGCACACCCAGGTATGTTTTTCCCTATGGGCAGATTGTACACACCATAAGGCTACTCTAGGAGATTCCCTATTTCATCCTATCTATGGCCTAGAGCCCATCTTCCTCATCCACCTTAGGATCCCCACTCTCCATTTTATCAACACATATTATGAGGAGGGAGATTGTCAAGAGACTCCTCTAGCTGAGTTGTTACATTTAGAAGAAGTCTATGACCAAGCAATTGAATTTTTTTCCAAATACCAAGGTGTAGTTAAAATATGGTTTGATTGTCAAGCCAAAGTAATGTCCTTTAGGATTGCTGATTTAGTCCCTTGTTAGGACAAGGCCCATTAAAAGAAGGGGGGACATGAAAATTTTGACAAGCTCTAGCTTGGTGCCTTTTAGATTTTGTAAATTTGAGGATATAATACCTTTTTCCTTAAGACACTCACTGGAGAGGATGTCTCATTGCCAATCAATGGGAAACACCTCAACCATTATTTCCTTGCCTGAGCTTTTCAAGCTCATGTTTTATATATAGGTGTACATTGGTTAGTTTAGGTTATTTTGCTTTGTTGTTGTATCTTCACTTTTTTTTTGCTCACTTTCCCGTCTCTTGTTTTTGTTTAGGTTGTTCATTCTTAATGCAATTGTTGTGCTCGGCCTATCAGATGGTTTGCTTTGTTTTCCACTCGTATTTGTTCTCTAGATAAATATTCATCCATAACTATGGATTTCTGACCACTCTCGTGAAGTGGGTTTCCTTGCTTGAACATTGACTTGACCTAGGACAAAACCCTTGTTTGAATCCTCTCACACTTATCTTGGATCACACATGAAAAATGAACTTTAAATGTTTCTAAAGGGTTGTATGTTGGTCATTATAAGGACTAGGAAAGTGAAAAATCCTAAGTCTTCTCGAGTGACAACTGTGATTCCAAACCCATAGTAAGTTTCAATGCTTACACAATTGAGCAAAAGAAATGAGTACCAAAAGAAAATACTCAAGAAAAGAAAATAAAGAAAGTGTTAAAACAAGAAACTATGTGGGTGTGTGAGTAACTCTATCGGACCTATGGATGCTCAGTTGGAAATAGAGAAATGTTCATTAGTTCATATCAACAACTCTATCGGGGCTATGGACACCTAACTGGCAATAGAGCAATGTCTAGGTTACTTTAGGTTTATTGGACATAATAACCTAGCCAAAATAACCCTAGACAAAATAACCCAGTCACAATAACCCAAGGACAAAATAACCTAGTGTCATAATAACCCAAGCCAAAATAACTTGTGGTCAAAATAACCCATGGACAAAATATCCCCGTAAGAATATAGAGAAAAGAAAACAAAATTTATAAATTACATATAGGTTATTTTGTCCCTGGGTTATTTTGACCATAGGTTATTTTGTCCATGGGTTATTATGATCCTGGGTTATTTTTTCCTTGGGTTATTATGATGGGGTTATTGTGGTTGGGTTATTATGTCCTGATACCTTACTTTTGAGGTTAGACAACTTACATAGCTTGCCTTGACTAATTAATGACTATTTGTTATGGTTTCTAAAGAAATGAAATGGACTCACTATGCACACATTTTTGAGATACCCTATAATTTGATTCAACTGAGGATTTTTTCTTCCTTTGAGTTCCTAGTTTGCTTAGGGAAACTAGCTTCTGGTTTGCAAAACCAAATATTTTGGTTTCTAAATGAAACTTTGCCCTCAAAATGCTTGGAAGTGTTCTCCCAAAAAATTCACCATTTGTTGTGCCTATAGCACACAAGCCCCATTTGAAACGAGAAACCACTCTCTCTTTTTCACCTTTGTTGAGTCACTTTTTTCCTTCACCTCATTTTGTGTGCCCCTAATTTTGAGCTTCAAGTGGTTAGCAATACTAAATTCATCATTCTCCAGTTGAAAAAATTTACCACCACAAAATTTTCTAAGCCCTTGGCCCCTACAAACTTCCCTTAGCCTTTCGCCCTCACATCCTCCAAGTACTGCGTGTCCACAGTTGTGTGCTTCCTTTTGCACAATGTCACCATCCGCTTGTTGTTTAGACTATGACCAAACTAGGAGATCCACCCATATGGTAGGTCTCGCAACCTACCCTTCCATTATCTCTTAGCTATCAGCCAATGACAAAGTCTTGAGGTCATTCCACATTTTGGGCTTCATGCTTCCTGCCATCAATTCATCAAGTCCCATGACAACTACATTACGAGACATCGTACCTACATTCATTATGAGTCATAAATAAATTTTTTCCTATAATTATCCCTCCTAACCAATCATTTTCACTCTTTGTAATTTGTATTTTTCAGATGGAGAATGATGAACATAGCTCTTGCACCTACACAAGCTCCCAAAGGAACAACAACATTAAAATCCCATGCTATCTCTAGATAAGTTTTCCTCCATCCTCTTAGAATGCATCTTTTTCATAACTAGGGCCTATAAAATAGTAATTAAACCCTCAAAAGGAATGACTAAACAATCAGGAGCCATCCTAGTAGTTGGCCCCACACTAAAACATTCAAAATTCCCTTAGAAATTGTGCAAATGGATCCCATTGAAACAATGCAAAACTTTGCTTCTTTGATGTTGTTCTTCACAGAGAATTGACCCCTCTGTGGCCCACAACATCCTTATCATCATCCCAGTTGAAGCACAAACTACCAAAATTTAAATGAAAAAATTGATTCTTTGATTCCCTCTGGGTCCATTCTTGTGGGCCGCCACATGCAGGCGGTCACTATTTTACCAGCTTTCTCAACGACCTACCCCTACCTGCTTCCCACATCATGGGCCCTGCCCAAGTTGTCTCCTTCAAGTGCCAAGCAGTTAATTCTTTCTTGCAGGCCATTCCTTATGGACCTCCATCCACTCTTTACCATCGCCTTAACACCACTCACTAGCGGAAAATTCATGCCTCCCAGCTGCATTACAGAAACCACAACCCTCTTTGTTGTGCCAAGTTCATAAACAAAAATGTCAAGTTAAACCTTCCTTGCAAGCTAGTCTCTATGGGGGTCTATCTGTAGATTGCCCTATTAGAATTGTAAAATTTGGATTTTTTTTATAGTCAATGGCATGAGTTCCAAAAGAAGTCCTCATCATAAGCATAAAATTCCTTCCTCATGGTGTCTCACTCATATTTTGTCATATGATCCATTAGAATTCATCTAGTCCTTGATATTTCATTGTATTACCCATATCGGCATGACAGGGCGAGGGTCTCCCCGACCCATATTTTTTACTAATGTATACTTGTTGCAGATTTTTGACAAGACACATCTTCTGTTTTGGTGACAGAAAATTCATATTAGCAAGATAATTTTTATCAGTGTGAATCATAGCAAACTTATGTATGTCTCACTGACTAGTGGATGGAGTGATGTATCGGCCAAACAAAAGACTATTGGAGTAATGTCTTACCGAAAGTATTGGGTCTTGCCAATAAGGCACAAAGGGGTTTCATCAAAAATATATCTGGAAGAAGCTATGTAGTCTTGTTGACTCAAATGTCACACTGATAGAGAATTGCATCAGTGAGAGAATAAGTCTTCAGCATGAGTTCTGTTGAAAATTGAAGTTTACACTGAAAGAATACTTCGGGGAGAGTCTCACTGAATAGAGTAATTTGGAGGAATGGGTTCGGCGAGACATTTGGCATCAGTATGAGTGTTTTCAAAGATTCGTAAGTCTTGCTGATGAAATTTATTTCATTGGTAAGATTGTTTTCATCGGTAAGAGAATAATATTGTCACGACGACAAGAAGTAAATTTAAAGAGATTTTTTGGTGAGACATAAGATATCTATGGGATGTCTCCCTAACAACAGAATGTTACAACGACCCACATGAGACAAAAGAATACATTTCGGTGAGACAAAGTATTGTCTGTGAGACTTCTCCCCGACTCTAAGGGTCATAGCAAAACACAAAGAACTAAAGGATGATTGTCGATGAGACAGTGGCCTTCAGTGTGACTACATGATGTTTCAGCGAAAGATCTAATGAACGTTGTAAAAGAGATTTCACCCCAGATTTGAAAATATCTCACCGACAAGACATTTGATGCGATAGTGCAAGTTTCAAATAACTCTTCATTTCGTGCTTTAGCTAACATATTAATGGTGCAACAAGATATAACAGGGTAAGTGTAATCAAATCCATTTGTGTTGAATTGATTGCAGAAGAGTCAGTAGTGCGAACAAAGAACCAGGACATCTTCAGCCTAAGGAGCTCGAGCAATATATTGTAAGTGATTGCATCACAACTTTTCAAATTTTAGATTCTGTAACTCTGAAGAAATGGATTCCCCTAGTTCTGGAAAAATTAAAAATAGAAAATATGGTGAAAGTAGTCAATCGAAAGGGAAGAAATAGAAAATTGATATAGAACATGAGGGCAATGAATATAGATTAAACAAAGACCTCATTGATCAGTTGCCTGGTTCAGTTCCTAGAGCCAGAAGGTCTGCACAACTTAGGGCAGAGATTGATAAACTAGATGACAAATGCAAATTCATAGGAGACGTCTGGACTACCATAAGGGGGTATGAATTGTTTAATTTTCATTATCATCAGAGAAGTCATTTTGAACTAGTATGCAATCCATGGAAGCTGAATTTGGGAAAACTAGTGTGCCCTATAGTGTTTGTGAATGTTGAATTGGTAAAATTGTTAGCTGATCACTATGACCCAAAGCATAAAGCTATATGCGACCCATCTGGAATGCCATAAATATATCTGTCAAAAGAGGCAATTGGGTAGGTTTTCAATTTAGAATGGTTTTGCAATGAGGAGATCATACACGAGGAATTGGAGAAGGAATTCTTGAGAATGGATATAATCTATAAGGGTTGGAGGTTGCCAATTCATAGAGTTAAAAGTGGCAGCAAGCTAGATCCTTTGTAGGATAGTAAGGGCCCCCCTTATCATGTGGACTTGTTTGAACCCTATATGAAATACACCTATTTTTCAGTGTGTCAGGTATTGGGAATGGATGCCCCAGAGTATATGTCAATTGTTCCCATGATTATCACAGCAGATATCTAGTATCATAATTCTTGGCCATTTGACTATGCCTCATACATTTCTAGGGGGCTTGATTCAGGACTGATGGCTATAAAGGGTGGATCATATACTTTTTACCTCAGGCATTATTCATTGTTGATGCACCTAGTACTATATTTTGGATAGGAGTTGGGAGTATGGCCTCTAGAAATGAGAATTTCTCAACTTGGTAAAGATGGTGAGGCATTACCTATTCAATTGTGGACTTCTATTTGGGATAGCAGGTTTGCTAATGCTAGTTTCAATAATTTTGAAGAATATTTTGTGAAAACATTGTACAGATTGTATAAATATCCCTGTAATTATTCATTATCAAATGAGATAAAGAGATTTCTTCAGCCAAAAGATTTCAATGGGCCAATTGATCATAACTGGGGAGATTGGTATTGTTTGGAGGGAGTTACAATGATTAGAGTCTATGGGTTTGAAGAGGCCCCTTTCATTCTACCAAAAATAATTCCAAATAGGATTGCATATCTAGAGATTGTCAGACAGGTGGATTATTGCAGTGTAATGAATTTCATCTCTTTTGGGAAGCAGGCTTTTATGCATATCTCATTGTGTTTTGGTGATTTCACTGTGTTGGCCAAGGAATGATACAATTTGATCCTTGACAAACTACTTCAGTACAATATGAAGAGAGGACCACCCAAGAAGAGCTTTGACCTAGAAGGGTATATCAATTCTTCCAAATTGAAGATAAACTTTGGAAAGTATCAGCATGTGCCCTATCCCTTTGATGATATGATTCAGAATCTAGAGGAAGATGAAGTTGAAATGGTGGTTGAAAGATATAACCAAGGGCTGCATGATGCAGAGCAATTGTCTTCAGGGGAAGAGACACCACAAGATAATGTGCCACAAATCCAACCAAAAAAGGTATCCAAATTGGGAACTCAACAGTATGTTTGCCCAACTAGAGAGTTGAGTGTTGAAAGTGGTGAAGCAGATGCAAGGCATATAGAGTATAGATCATTTGTTTTAGATGATGAGTTCATAAACTCCCTAGAATTCAAAGAATTTTTGTATAAACAGAAGGGGAAGGAAATAAGAGAATAGGCTGATGATGTCACTATAGGAAATGAAAAACAATTGTTGAACGAATTGAGGAAATGTGTGGATGATGAAATGACAAATATGACCCCTGAAAAGGGGAGGAAAATGTTGCAAGATGTTGGTGTCATGATCTTTCCATGGGCTAGATCTCAATTCAGCCCTCGTTTTTGATAGTTTCTTGAGGGACAACAATGCTACACATAATCTTGACAAAGAAAGTGTAACAGAGGTGTATCCTGGATTAAAGTACAATACTGATGAAGGGTCATTGATGAATTGGGCCTTATACCCACCCCATAGGAAATCAGTAGTTATTGATATAGAAAAGGAATTTGGCCATGTCATGAACCTAAAGGTTGGAGAGGCTGATCTTGTTGCTACTACATAAATTGGACTAAATATTGCAAAGCTGAACAAAGCCCAAATTCAGATGTTGATAAAGGAAAGGGAGATGTACAAAGAAAAAAATGAAAGAATGTTAAGAGAAAATGTCAGATTAAAATATTTGGTAGGAATTTCAATGGGGCCAACCAAGATGCTCACTCAAGGAGAAATCTCTCAGACAAAGGATCATTGGGTTGGATCAAGTGCTTATTCCCAAGGAAAGTATGATGCAATTGTTGCAATAATCAAGAAAAGGTAGGATAGTTTAACACCTTGGTTGAATAAACTTTGGGGAAAACATTCACATACTCTTGCTGCATTAAAGGAGCATGAAAGGATGGATGCATGAATTATGGAGAAATTTCATGAAATAGATCAAAGAGATGCTTCTAACAGTGCAACATTTGAAGCTAAAAATCATATTATAAATCGACATTAAAACTTCTAAAATGAGTTGCAAGGGGATGAATAGGGTTTGATAAATGCTACCAAGAAAACATTGATTGCATTCTCTGATGACAAAGGGGAATTGAAAGAAGCTACCAGATGGAAGAGTGAGAGTGAGTCATTACTGAATGAAGTCATGAAGATAGCTTCTGTGGAGGGTACAATGGTAGAAGAAGTGAGTGAGCAAAATGAGAAGATGATAAAGATGGAAATCACGATCCGAAATGTGGTTGGAGGTGCGGATACATACGAGCGTAGGGATTATTCGGATCATCTTGCTAAAACTCACTTGTGGCTAAATAGATCTTAATTATCCTCTAATCTTTTTGTTTTATAAAACATGTGACATTCCGATTTCTGAAAGGATGCATCCTTTCATATTCTCAATGTATAAATATCCATTTTGGAAATGAAATATGGAAGCAATAAGTAGAATAGGATAGAGGATAGAAAATATGAAGTGTAATACAATGTTTTTGCAATATGAGACTATGTTGCATGTTTCAAATCATGGAGATATCAATTGAAATCTAATAATATGGTGGAGTTGTTTCCGGTATTAGTTGCTTATGGTGTTTGTTGAAAGAATTATTGTAGTTGTCTCCAATATGGTGTTTTCTGGTTATTTAAATTGGTGTCAGAAGTTTACATTTGGTTTGTCAATGCACATTTGGTACATCTATATGGTCAATTGATTGGTTCTTTCCAGTAAAGATTAAATCCTTTAAATTGATCATAGTAATTAGATAATGTCAATTGGATCACTAAGAAGAACTCGATAATCATAACCTTGCATGTTTATACAAGTTATAAACTAAATCAAATGCTAAACAACTTGAATGTCTACCAGAACGAAGTACTTGTTTCAAAGTTCTCTTGACTCCGCATACCCTATAAGGCACTAGTCTCCACAGTTTCATCATACAGTTTTATTCAACCCTTTTTACATCTATTAACTGAGCATATTAGGATTTAGTCTTGAATATTGGTATACAATTTATAGCAAATTTAATTTCATTTGTCCACTTCCATCTACCATTGTGGAAAAATCATTGCAAGAGAGAAGATCATAAGTCAAGTCTAGCCAATTTGTATAGGTACACCCACCTAGGTCTAGCAGCAACTGAAGAGTAGAAGGTCTAAATCTTTTGACCTTGTCTGTTACCCTAAAACGTTGTGAAAGATAGGCAACATTTCAGGGTTCAAACCTACATTTTTGAGAGCTAACAAATTGGTGACTCTACTGGGAAATTAACTTCAGAATTTGTGCCTTAATCATAGAGTCAAAAACAAAAGATGGACTCCGCAGGGAATAATAAAAAACAAATATTTTCTCACTTTTAAGAAAGTGAGTGGCAAATCTAAAAAAAAAACATTGCAATATGAATGGAAGAAGATCTCAATATAGGGGAGGTCATACTGGAGCTCAGAAGCAATAAGTGGACACACAAGGATGATAGGGTTGATAAGGATAAAAGGATAAGTGAGGACATGTGCATGACAAACAAAAACAAATCATCAATACCACATGGTGAAACATATGACCGTTATGATGAATGGAAAGATAATTCAAGTGCAGAACCTTGTACCCCAGAAGATCAAAGAAATCATTTTTATGATCCTCAGAAACAGGCAGAGTGGCATGCTAAATTTGAAGCTGAACGACTTAGAATTCAGTATGAGTATGACCAGAAAATGGAAGGTAATCATAATGGACCCACTAATCATGAAACTCCTCAAGAAGATTATGAATCTTTAACTTATGAAGTAAAATCATGATTTGAATCTCAAAGAAAGGAAAGAGAAGAACAAGAGAAAGCCCAGATGATAGAACCAATGATTGAATTCAAATTGCAGAAAACTCAGAACATTACTCAGATAGCTGGTTGCTCCCCAAAGTATGTACCACCTCATAAGCAAGGTAATCATGGTGCAGGGCCTTCTGATCCACTAGGGGTCCCTCACCATCAAGTAGGGAATTAATATAGACAGCCAAATTACCCACCTCATATTCCCACACAATATACAAATATACAGCCACCTCATGGTCAGCATCATGTGCCACATCATAACACACAATACAATAACCCAATGTTCCAATATTAGTACCCACCTAACCTTCCCCCTCATCAGTATACAACAATGATTAGACAATTTGATTTGGCAAGGTTTCAATTATACCCTTATCCTATGGATGGCAGTTGGAGAAATTTGGTGCCTAATTTTATAGGGAGTAATGCAATTACAGCCAAGGATCATTTAAGGAGTTTCAATGCCTTCAT
Source organism: Sequoia sempervirens (assembly GCA_007258455.2). Lineage (NCBI taxonomy): Eukaryota > Viridiplantae > Streptophyta > Pinopsida > Cupressales > Cupressaceae > Sequoia > Sequoia sempervirens. Next base: position 115,624,560 of record VDFB02193867.1, on the reverse strand, counting down.
TCAAGATTTGGATGTACCTTATGAAGATTTACATATGAGGCTATTCATGATGTCGCTTATTGAAGAAGCTAGGGATTGGTTCAACAGCCTAGCAATAGCCTCTATTGATTCTCTCCAAATATTTCAGGACTGATTCCTCAAGCAATATGGGAATCTAAGTGCACCAGATGTTTCTCTTCATGAATTGATGTGAATTTAGAAAAGTTAGAATGATTCAATTTTTGATTTCAACCAGAAATTCAATAAACTGCATAATAGAATACCTCATGGATCAAAGTTTCTAGACTCTGTAGCATTGAGTGTTTACCTGAATGTCTTCAATCCTAAAATAGGATATGAACTGAGAAATAGGTTCCCAAGAGACTTGGCTGAAGCTCAAAAGATAACATTAACGATTGAAAACAACAGGAAGGTTGTTGGGATAATCAATAAAAGAGACAACCCTAGGCCTCCTCAACAAACCAATAATTACCAATACAAACAGGAGAACACATACAGAAATGAAAGGCCTAGGTTACATGACATGCCCTATAACACAAACTAGAAAGATGGGAAGCCTATAACAGAAAGGCCTAGAAACAAGGAGATTCCTGATCCATTAAGGAAGAAGGGAACCTATATGTTGAATAATAGTTATTTCTGTGAAGTTTGTAATAAGCCACATTCACCAGATTATTATGTTGTAGCCCAAAGAATGAAAGAAGAAGGAATGTTGATTGGAAATGATGGAGAAGATCACATAATATATCTAACTTCAAATATTTGTCACCGTATGGAGGAGAGGTACTCATCTTTAGAGGATGAAGGTTATGAGTATGATGTTTCAAATTAGAAGTACAATGTCCACATGGCTGAACATTAGATCCTTTCTAACTCTGAGGATGATTATGCAGAACCACATTCTGATGAGATGCTTACTCAGGACAGCATGAGGAAACTCACTGAGGAGGAGATAGAGAGATTAACTATTGCTGCAGTTGAAGAAGCAAAGAGTAAGTACTGGTTGAGAAATAGGATAGTGAATGAGATGGAAGGTGTCCCTAGGGGAATCTTTACGAAGGATCAAAAAGTGACATAAGGAGCTTCGAAGAAAACAAAAAACAAACAAAATTATAAAAGCAAACAAAATCCTATCCAAAAGGAGGAAGTAAAGGAATTACATAAAGAAATACAAAAAATTGATCAGCCAAGTAAAAAGGAAAAAGAAGAGAACAAAGGAGAAACATCAGAACAAAAGAAAATGATTAAGGTTGAGGGTTCTTCTTTTGACTTCACTCAAGCTTTATCTCAAGTAATGATGTCTGTTCCACTACTTGAGATGATGAAAATTAGGAATACAAAGACAATGTTGTTTAATTAATAACAAATGGAAATGAAAAACATATAAATCCTGAAAGTAAGATGGCTGCTAAAAATAAGCAAGAGAAATTAAATATCCCAGAAGTGTGCCTTAGTAATTCGATGTTAAATCCTCCACCAGTTGATCCATTTTTCACTACATTATTGATAAATAACAAATTGTTGAGGAATTGCAGAATAGACTCTGGCACTGCCATGAATATTATGCCAGTAGCAGTTATGAAACAACTAGGCATGAGGTTAGATACATATGAAGGTAAATGCTATGCAATAAATAACCAACCTGTTCCTATGGTGGGTTTAATGAAAGATGTTGAAGTCAAGCTATCTGCTTATCCTCAAGTGGCATATAATATTGATATAATAGTAATTGACACCCCTCCTCAATTTGGGATGCTTCTATCAAGACAGTGGAAGACAGTAGTTGGTGGAAATGTCCAATTCGATCTCTCTTATGCAACAATTCTGGTAAATGGTCAGGAAGTGAAGTTGTACATGGAGCCAAGGATGAGCCAGGTTGCTGATTGTGTACCACAAGATCAGATCAATTATTTTTGTGATGTTGATCTTGGAAGTTTTAAAATAGAATCAGCCCAGCCAGAGTTAGTCAATACCGACCCAATTGAAAAGCATGTGGCACAAAAATGTAATGAAGTGTGGAAAATGTATTTTGATGGAGCCTGTAGCCAAGAAGGTAACAGAGTTGTGATTGTGTTTGTTTCACCTGAAGGTATTACATTTAAGTATTCATTCCTGTTAACATTTGAATGTACAAACAATGTGGCAGAATATGAAGCTTTATTGATAGGTTTAAACATAGCTGTGAAACATAAAATCAAGTTGTTGGCTATCTTAGGGGATTCTGAGTTGGTTGTTTCATAAATTAAGTCAAAGTATGCAGCAAAAAAATAAAAGACTGAAATAGTACAAGAATGTTGTGTCAGACACAATTGAGTTGTTTGATGCCTTCTCAATTGAGCGGATTGATAGGTCAAAGAACATAATGGCAGACTTTCTAGCAAATGTGGTATTGAAAAGAGATGACATTACATTGGTTGGAATATCACAAATTGAGTTCAAGACAAGGTCTGTTGTGCCTGATAACATATATAGTTGGCAAGTCTTTAATGATGATATTGACATTTTGAAATTCCTCCATTGTATAGATCAATATGAAGCCCAAGAGATTGACTTCAATGCCTTTGTTGAAGAAGTGGATGGGAAGCAAATAGTATTTGGAAAAGAGATCTTACAGCTTAAAACAAATAAGCTTCCTAAAGGATTAGTGGCATTGGAGAGGGTGTATGATGGAAATGATTGATCTCTCATGAAGCAAACACCAATTAAAAGGGAAGATATTGAAGAGATTAACTTGGGAACTAAAATTGCACCAAGAAATGTGTACATAGGGAAGAAGATAAGCCCTACAATTAGAAGAATGCTGATAGAGTTGCTGAGAAAATATAAACATGTGTTTTCCTAGTCTTATGAAGATCTAAAAGCATACAGGGAAGATTTGTTTTAGTATGAAATACCATTGAAGCCAGATGTTAAGCCATTCAGACAAAAGCAAAGACCCATAAATCCAACATTGGAGCCTAAGATGTAGGAGGAATTGGCAAAGCTCAGAGATGGAGGAATCATTAAACCAATTAGGCATTCAACATGGGTTTCAAATTTGGTCCCTGTGAGAAAGAAAAATGGAGACATTAGGTTATGTGTAGATTTCAAAAATCTAAACATGGCATCCCTCAAAGATAATTATCCTTTACCCAATATGGAAGCTATATTGCACAAGGTAACATAGTGTGAATTGTTGTCTATGATGGATGGGTTTTTAGGGTATAACTAGGTTATGGTCAAAGAATTTGAGCAATATAAGACAACATTTACAACTCCTTGGGGAACATATGTATACATAAGAATGCCATTTGGTCTCACTAATGTAGGGGCAACCTTCCAAAGAGCTATGGATGTGGCATTTGCAGATTTGATCAATGTTATCATGGTGGTGTATCAAGATGACCTGACTGCTTACTCAAAGAAGGCTGAAGATCATGTTCATCATCTGGAAATGGTATTTATAAAAGCCCTTGAATATGGTATTAGCTTGAACCCTAAGAAATGTCATTTTGCAGTCACAGAGGGTAAGCTCTTGGGACATATTTTTTCAAAGGAGGGGATTAGGATAGACCCTGAAAGGGTTGAGGCCATTGATAAAATTCCTATCCCTAAAACTGTTAAGGCAATACAGTCATTCTTTGGACAGATTAATTTTGTTAGGAGATTTGTTTCTAACTTTGTTGAGATCATTAAACCCATATCAAAAATGTTGAAGAAAGGAAAAAAGGTAGAGTAGACTGCAGAAGCCTTGGAAGCTTTTGTATCCATCAAACGAGCCATCAAGGAGGCTCATGTCCTTAAATCTCTAGATTTTGCAAAACCTTTTCAGATATTTTCATTCACCTCAATGCACACTATTATTGTTGTTATGTTACAAAAAAATGAGGATGGTCATGAACAACCTGTGTCCTTCAGTAAGTCATTACAGGGGTCTAAATTAAAGTATGATATAATGGAAAAATAGGCATTTACACTAGTGAAAGTTGTAAAAGCTTTCAGGCCATATCTTGTTGGAGCAAAGGTGGTTGCTTATGTTCCTCATGTAGCTGTCAAGGATATTCTGACATAGTCTGAAGTAACAGGAAAAAGATGCAAATGGATTAACAAAATCCAAGAATTTGACATGGAGATACAAATTACTAAACTGGTAAGAGGTTAGGGCTTGGCTAAGTTGATGACAGAAGTGAATATTGAAGCAAACCAAATTGTCAATATATGAGGAGAGAATACAATTGCAAGCATTGAGCATACTGAATGGTATACAGATGTCATGCATTATCTTAAATACATGAAGTGTCCAGAGGGATTGAATGACAACTAGAAAAGAACACTGAAGTTGCAGGCATCTAAGTATGTTTTTATGGATGGAGATCTATTTTGGAAGAATAGGGATGGTATACTATTGTTATGTCTGGATGAATCACAAACCAGGCATGTCTTAAGTGAAATGCATAAAGGATTTTGTGGACGACATTCTTAGCAAAGACAACTACGCATAAAATTCTCAGGGCAGGGTATTACTGGCCAAAGGTTTTTAATGACTCTTTTACATATGTAAGAAAATTTGAAGCTTGCCATAAATTCTCTAGAAAATTGAAGTATCATGGAGCTTTTCCACTTTGACCCTTGCAGGCTGATGCCCCTTTTCATCAATGGGGAATTGATTTCATTAGAGAGATACAAGAAAAATCAAGTGGTGGACATAGGTGGATACTGGTGGCCACTGATTATTTTACCAAATGGGTAGAGGCGGTCCCAACTAAACAGGCTACAAGTAAGTTGGTGACACAGTTCCTAATGGATAATATCATTACTAGATTTGGTACACCACTGAGGTTGATCACTGGCAATGGGATGTGTTTTAGATCAGATGAATTTAGAAATTTTTGTAGTACATATGGTATTACTATTTCTTATGCAGCTCCTTATCATCCACAAGTGAATGGTCAAGCATAATATAACAATAAGAGTCTTCTAAAGATTATAAGAAGGATGCTAGGTCATAACAAGAAAGCTTGGGATTCAAAATTAAAACTAGCAATTTGGGCTAATAGGATTACTGTTAAAAAGGCAATTGGAAAATCTCCATTCGAATTGGTGTATGGAACACAGGCCAGGATACATTTGCAGAATTTGTTACCAGTTTACAAGTTTTTCCTTCAAGAAGATTTGGATATTCTAGAACCTATGGAGAAGAGAATGGAGCAACTAGCTGAACTTGATGAGATAAGGAGAGTTGCCCAAAATCAAAACATGAAATTACAAACACAGATGAAGTATTTGTTTGATAAAATGGTGAAGGATAGAAAATTTGGAGAAAGTGATTTGGTATTGATGTGGAATGCTAGGTTTCAGGAGAAGGGCAAGCATGGAAAGTTTGAAGCCTTGTGGCTAGGACCTTTTGTGGTTATTGGAAAGAAGGGTGAAGACTCATATTATCTATAGAATATGGCTGGTGAAGAGCAAGAGTTGCCCGTGCATGGGCAATTTATGAAACATTTTTTCTCTTGAGTGACACAGAGGATTAAGGTTTCCCAGTGCATGGAAAACTCTTGATGATGGGTATGTGCAGGATCATGGTATGCCAAAAAGTGGCAATATTTGTAGGGTATGTGGCTGACGACTTTTTTTTCACCCAAAATTAATGAAACGAAAAGGGTTTTTAGAGGAGATTCTCAGCTTTCCAAAATATAAATTATGATTTAATTTGAATTTAATAAATAATTATTATTCATTTTCTATTAGAATTATGACTAAAGTCCTAATCGATAGGCTGATTGAAAAGCATCTATAACTTTCAAAGCGGTATAATATTTTTTGAATCAAAACATCGCGTCACATTCTATGCTTTACATACTATAGGATTAAAAAGAAAAATTAAATTTCATGAATTTTTGACCAAGTTAAATTTGAATTGAGAGAGAGTTTTATATTTTCTAAAAGTTGTAATAAAAATTCATAATTAATTATTTACTAGGAAAAAATTACAAAAAATATGCATCACATCGGACATAGGTCTCTACTTATATATAAAATCTTACAAAAAATATTATCATTTTATTATGGTTAGATTGGTGGGACATACACCTACTTCTTATTTTTTCCCTGAAATTTAGTACTCTTTGAAATTTCAAATTTTCACCAAATAGATTCTATTTATTTTTAAATAAACCTAGTATTTTAGAAACTACATTCAATTTTCTACAAATTCTATTCTTACATATTTTTGAAATAATATATATAACTTATTCAAATATTTACGTCAAGTTGCCTAACACTGATTTTTCTGAATTTTTTGCCACTTAAGGGCCTGTTTGGCATACCATGATCCTACACATGCCCTGATCCTCTTTAAAATTCTTTTCCATGCACAATAGTTTAGGAAATAAAAAGAAGAGGACTTGCTAGTACATGGACAATCCTGATTTTCCTTCTTTCAAAATAAATTTTTCCAAGTACAGTAGTATAGGGTCATTCTCATTTCCATTCATTCCATTTTACTCCCATGATCGATCGCCTTGAGTTTGGTCTGCTCACCCATAAATCTGGATCCTTGCAATGATTTCACAATCATTCATCCCCAGATGAAGCCACTATTAGAACTATAAAATTTTGTTTTTTTACATTCAATGGCATTCATGAGTTCCAAAAGAAGTCCTCATCATAAGCATAAAATTCCTTCCTCATGGCGTCTCTCTCATATTTTGTCATATGATCCATTAGAATTCATCTAGTCCTTGATATTTCATTGTATTATCCATATCGGCATAATAGGGTGAGGGTCTCCCAGACCCATATTTTTTACTAATGTATACTTGTTGTAGATTTTCGACAGGACACATCTTCTATTTTGATGACAGAAAATTCATATCGGCAAGAGAATTGTTATCGGTGTGAATCATAGCGAACTCATGTATGTCTCACCGACTAGTGCATGGAGTGATGTATCAGCCAAACAAAAGACTATCGAAGTAATGTCTTACCGAAAGTATTGGGTCTTGCCGATAAGGCACAAGGGGTTTCATCAAAAATCTATTGGGAAGAAGCCATGTAGTTTTTCCAACTCAAATGTCACACTAATAGAGAATTGCATCGGCGAGAGAATAAGTCTTCAGTGTGAGTTCTGTCAAAAATTGAAGGTTACACCAAAATAATACTTCAGGAGAGTCTCATTGAATAGAGTAATCTGGAGGAACGGGTTCGGCGAGACATTTGGCATCAGTATGAGTCTTTTCAAAGATTCATAAATCTTGCCAATGAAATTTATTTCATCGTTAAGATTGTTTTCATCGGTAAGAGAATAATATTGTCAAGACAACAAGAAGTAAACTTAAGGAGATTTTTCAGCGAGACATAAGATATCTATGGGATGTCTCCCCAACAACAAAATGTTACAGCGACCCACATGAGACAAAAGAATACATTTCGGCAAGAAAAATTATTGTCTATGAGACTTCTCCCTGAATCTAAGGGTCACAACAAAACACAAAGAACTAAAGGATGATTGTCGATGAGACATTGGCCTTCGGTGTGACTACAGGATGCTTCGGTGAAAGATCTAATGAACCTTGCAAAAAAGATTTCACCCCAAATTTGAAAATCTCTCACCGACAAAACATTTGATGTGACAGTGCAAGTTTCAAATAACTATTCATTCTTGCTTTAGCTGACATATTAATGGCGCGATGGGATATAACAGGGTAATTGTAATCAAACGCATTTGTGTTAAATTTATTGCAGAAGAGTCAGCAGTGCGAATAGAGAACCAAGATATCTTCCAGCCTTAGGAGCTTGAGTAATATACTGTAAGTGACTGCATCACAACTTTCCAAATTTTAGCTTCTGTAACTTTGAAGAAATGGATTCCCCTAGTTTTGGAAAAATTAAAAATAGAAAATAGGGTGAAAGTTGTCAATCGAAAGGGAAGAAATAGAAAATTGATAGAGAACATGAGGGCACTGAACGAAGATTAAATTAGGACCTCATTGATCAATTACTTGGTTCAGGGCCTAGAGGCAGAAGGTCTGCACAACTTAAGGCAGAGATTGATAAACTAGATGAAAAATGCAAATTCATAGGAGACGTCTGGACTACCATAAGGGGGTATGAATTGTTTAATTTTCATTATCATCAGAGAAGTCATTTTGAACCAGTATGCAATCCATGGAAGCTGAATTTGGGAAAACTGGTGTGCCCTAAAGTGTTTGTGAATGTCGAATTGGTAAAATTGTTAGCTTATCACTATGACCCGAAGCATAAAGCTATATGTGACCCGTCTGGAATGCCACAAATATATCTATCAAAAGAGGCAATTGGGCAGGTTTTCAATTTAGAAGGGTTTTGCAATGAGGAGATCATACATGATGAATTGGAGAAGGAATTCTCGAGAAGGGATATAATCTATAAGGGTTGGAGGTTGCCAATTCATAGATTTAAACAAGGCAACAAGCCAAATCCTCAGCAGGATAGTTAGGGCCCCCTTATCATGTGGACTTGTTTGAAACCTATATGAAATACACCTATTTTTCAGTGTGTCAGGTATTGTGAATGGATGCCCTGGAGTATATGCCAATTGTGCCCATGATTATCACAACAGATATCTAGTATCATAATTCTCGGCCATTTGACTATGCCTCATACATTCCTAGGGGGCTTGATTTAGGACTAATGGCTATAAAGGGTGGATCATATACTTTATGCCTCAGGCATTATTCATTGTTGATGCACCTAGTACTATATTTTGGATAGGAGTTGGGAGTATGGCCTCCAAAAATGAGAATTTCTCAGCTTGGTAAAGATGGTGAAGTATTACCTATTCAATTGTGGACTACTATTTGGGATAGCAGGTTTGCTAATGCTAGTTTCATTAATTTTGAAGAATATTTTGTGAAAACATTGTACAGATTGTATAAATATCCCTGTAATTATTCATTATCAAATGAGATAAAGAGATTTCTTTGGCCAAAAGATTTCAATGGGCCAATTGATCATAACTTGGGAAATTGGTATTGGTTGGAGGGAGCTACAATGATCAGAGTCTATGGGTTTGAAGAGGCCCCTTTCATTCTGCCAAAGATAGTTCCAAATAGGATTGCATATCTAGAGATTGTCAGACAGATGGATTATTGCACTGTAATGAATTTCAGCTATTTTGGGAAGCGGGCTTTTATGCCTAACTCATTGTGCTTTGGTGATTTCATTGTTATGGCCAAGGAAGGATATAATTTGATCGTTGACAAACTACTTTAGTACAATATGTAGAGAGGACCACCCAGGAAGAGCTTTGACCCAAAAGGGTATATCAATTCAGCCAAATTGAAGATAAACATTAGAAAGTATCAGCATGTGCCCTATCCCTTTGATGATATGATTCAGAATCTAGAGAAAGATGAAGTTGAAATGGTGGTTGAAAGATATAACCAAGGTATGCATGATGCAGAGCAATTTTCTTCAGGGAAAGAGACACCACAAGATAATGTGCCACAAAGCCAACCAAAAAAGGTATCCAGATTGAGAACTCAACAATATGTTTTCCCAACTAGAGAGCTGAGTGTTGAAAGTGGTGATGCAAATGCAAGGAATATTGAGTATAGATCATTTTTTTTAGATGATGAGTTCATAAACTCCCCAGAATTCAAAGAATTTTTGTATAAACAGAAGGGGAAGGAAATAAGAGAAAAGGTTGATGATGTCACTACAGGAAATAAAGAACAATTGTTGAATGAATTGAGGAAATGTGTGGATGATGAAATGACAAATATGACCCTTGAAAAGGGGAGGAAAATGTTGCAAGATGTTGGTGTCATGATCTTTCTTGGACTAGATCTCAATTTAGCCCTTGTTTTTTATAGTTTCTTGAGGGACAACAATGCTACACATAAGCTTGACAAAGAAAGTGTAATAGAGGTCTATCCTGGATCAAAGTACAATACAGATGAAGGGTCATTGATGATTTGGGCCTTATACCCACCCATAGGAAATCAGTAGTTATTGATACAAAAAAGGCATTTGGCCATGTCATGAACCTAAAGGTTGCAGAGGCTGATCTTGTGGCTACCACAGAAATTGGAATAAATTTTGCAAAGCTGAACAAAGCCCAAATTCAGATGTTGATAATGGAAAGGGAGATGTACAAAGAAAATAATGAAAAAATGTTAAGAGAAAATGATAGATTAAAAGATTTGGTAGGAATTTCAATGGGGCCAACCAAGATGCTCACTCAAGGAAAAAGCTCTCAAACAAAGCATCATTGGGTTAGATCAAGTGCTTATTCCCAAGGAAATTATGATGCAATTGTTGCAATAATCAAGAAAAGTTAGGATAGTTTAACACCTTGGTTGAATAAACTTTGGGGCAAACATTCACATACTCTTGCTTCATTAAAGGAGCATGAAAGGATGGATGCACGGATTATGGAGAAGTTTCATGAAATAGATCAAAGAGATGCTTCTAACAGTGCAGTAATTGAAGCTGCAAATCATATTACAAATCAACATCGAAACTTCTACAATGAGTTGCAAGGGGACAAACAGGGTTTGATAAATGCTGCCAAGAAAACATTGATTGCATTCTCTGATGACAAAGGTGAACTGAAATAAGCTACCAAATGGGGTACAATGGTAGAAGAAGTGAGCAAGCAGAATGAGAAGATGATAAAGATGGAAATCACGATCCAGAATGCGGTTGGAGATGCAGATACATACGAGCGTTGGGATTATTCGGATCATCTTGCTAAAACTCACTTGTGGCTAAATAGAGCTTAATTATCCTCTAATATTTATGTTTTATAAAACTTGTGACATTCTAATTTCCGAAAGGATGCATCCTTTCATATTCTCAATGTATAAATATCTGTTTTGGAAACAAAATGTGGAAATGATAAGTAGAATAGGATAGAGGATAGAAAATATATAGTGTAATACAATGTTTTGCCAATATGAGACTATGTTGCATGTTTCAAATCATGGAGATATCAATTGATATCTAATAATATGGTGCAGTTGTTTCTGGTATCAGTTGTTTATGGTGTTTGTTGAAAGCATTATTGAAGTTGTCTCCAATATGGTGTTTTCTGGTTATTTAAATTGGTGTAACAAGTTTACATTCGATTTGTCAATGCACATTTGCTGCATCTGTATGGTCAATTGATTGGTTCTTTCCAGTAAAGATTAAATCCTTTAAATTGATCATACTAATTAGAAATTCTCAATTGGATCACTAAGAAGAACTCGGTAATCATAACCTTGCATGTTTATACAAGTTATAAACTAAATCAAATGCTAAACAACTTGAATGTCTACTAGAACAAATTACTTTTTTCAGATTTCTCTTGACTCCGCATACCCTATAAGGCACTAGTCTCCATAGTTTCATCATTCAATTTTATTCAATCCTTTTTACATCTTTTAACTGAGCATATTATGATTTAGTCTTGAATATTGATATACAATTTATATCAAATTTAATTTCATTTGTCCGCTTCCATCTGCCATCATGGAAAAATCATTGCAAGAGAGAAGATCATAAGTCAAGTCTACCCAATTCATATAGGTACACCCGCCTAGGTCTAGCAGCACTTGAAGAGTATAAGGTCTAAATATTTTGACCTTGTATGTTACCCTAAAATGTTGTGAAATCTTGGCAACCTTTTGTGGTTCAAACCTATTTTTTTGAGAGCTAACATGCCCCACCTCCTTTGTAGCTCTGAACATCTAAGTGACCTCATCTTCCCACATTGTGGAATCCACCTAGACCATTTCTCTAGAAAAATTCAATGAAAAAACTAAGTTTGGTGGCCATGCAGACCGTTCCTTGCGGGCGGCCATCTATGGCCCATCATTTTTTGATTGCCATTTGTTGATAGCAATTCCTTCTCTTCTACCCATGGTGCAAAATCCACATCCTCCTTTGCCATCCTAGCTCAACTGAAACAAAGTGGCTAGTTTTACGTGCTCTGTAGGTCCATCTATGCAGACTACCTCATGCAGACCACCATCTCATCTTCACCATTCCTAACATTTGTCCATCACACAACGATCATACACCAGTTCCACCCCACACCTTCCAACTTGATCAAACCTTGTGGTAGCAAGCCTAAAGCATCCAATGATCCTGTGCATCCCATATCACAAATTTCTCCCTCCATGGCACCATCGTCATTGTTTAATGATAGAGCTCAAAAATCCTTCCAACCTCCCACTTATGCATGCCCTAGGATTGCACAAGCATAATGAACAATCATATCACTCCAAAGACCTTATAATTCATCTCCTCATGTGCCAAGTGATCTCCTAAAGACTTTGACTATCAAGATCCTAGTTGTGGAATTGTGGCTATGGGTGGGTGTCTGCAGGTTGCCATGAACCCAGTTTTGTCCTACTCCCGGTCACTCCTGATGGCCACCATCCCATGGAAACCCACATCCCTAGGCCTGCATTCCTATATTGGATCCAAGCAAGCCTTGAATGATGAATATTGATGAATTTTATGATCTCCTAGTAATGAATTGTTTGATCTGACCCTCATTTTACAATATTTAACTAACACTTCCTTTATTTTTATATGAATGCACTTATGACATTATTGTATGCAGGATTTATGGAATCTAATGTAGGTCCATTAGGGAAGTCTACTGAGAAAGAGAAGGGAAAGAAACCTACACGCTTGTCGAGAGGGAAGGAGGAGAAGGATCAGATGAAGTACCAGTTCTATGGGGTGGAGTGCACCTCTAAGATCACTTCCACCTGGGATTCAGTGTCAAATACCCATCTTGGGCATGTAGATATAGATGAGTTTTTATGAATAGTAATGATTCACCCCACAACTAAAAATGCATGAAAAATCAGAGCGAATGGTCTCACTAAGGCAACTGACTTTCCTCTCACACTCATTACTCCATAATTGGTTATGGTCTACCATTAATGCTACCACAATAATAGGAAAATCATTGATCATGATGGTAGGGTGTTAGCATATTTGTCCACCAAGTCTATAGGTGAGACATTCCATATCAATACATTTAATGCAATGGAGGAGACCAAGAAGGGATATGCAAATAATATGTGTAAGGTGGACCCCCTAGCATGCAAGAAATTGATCAACCAACATTAGTTGAAGGAAAAGATGGGAAGTTCCACCAAGGTGCCTCAGGAGCTATTCAAAAGTGATTTCCATGAAGAATACCATGAGTTGCTTACCCTATTGAGTAGGGTAATGGGCCTCCCTACTGCTACCTTCTTTGAAGAGTGGATTTTTTACTTCATCAAGGAGGTCATATAAGGAAACACAAAGTTTCACTGAGCTAAAATCATTAGTGACAATATGCACAACCAACTTATGGCTGTGAAGAAAACATCCAAGTTCTACATGACCTCCTACCTAGTATACCTCCTAGCAGAGCAGTTCTTGTACAAGGGCCTCTTTATTGTAAACAATATAGAACCAAGGAAAGGAGACCTCAAATAGTACAATCGCTACCCTTAGTTGTAGTATTGGAACTTCAAGAGGGAATATCAGAGGGTAAATGATTCCTTCATTGGGCACATCATCAAGCTCCTGGGAGGGGACTCTAAGAGAAGAGTGTCACACTGTGTCAGAGCCTTCATCCTGCTCTTTGAGTATCTGTTCATATAGTCCCCAAAGTTTACATATATCACAACATAAAGGTTCTCTAAAAGGCTCTATAGGTTGCCAGGTTACCCCAATGACTGCGTTATTCTATTGGAGGTCTCTCGACAATTGCAAAATACCCATTCCCTAATGAGTGACAAACATAGAGCAGGGATCCCATATCCCCTGACCTTCAAGAAAGTAATTTATGCTTGTCTCACTACCCAGTTTGTGGAGTATTCAGAAAAGGAATTGGTAGTATATAATCTAGACCTCCACACAGCTCAAGGGAGAATGAACCAATACAAAAAATTAAAGAAATGGGTTGGAAGATGGTATGCTCATCAACCTCAAGTCAGGGACTTCCGGGCCAATTTCTAGGATGATAAAGAAGTGTGGATGAGGCACTACATGAGGATGACAACCTAGTTCATAAGGTCACTGAATTAATTTCTAGTGCCTGACCAAATAGTAGAAGAATATGATACCATTATTGATGAAAGGTTCAATGTTTTGGCTAACTTTCCTCTACCATTGATTGATTGTATTGAAGAAGAGGTCACCGACCTCAATATATTGACAAGGCCTATTAAGAACAAAATGAACAGTGGGTAAATGCCCAAATTGATTAGCTCAAAGTGTAGGGAACAATATTGAATTATGGCAAGCTCAAGGATGAGCTTGAGAGTGAAATAGATAGTGGAGCAACTACTACCCAAATCCCCTCTAGCAATAAGATCAAAGAAAACAGGGGTATTCATAAGTGAAATGCATATAATTCAAGAGGATCCATAACATGAAGGAGAAGAAGAAACTCAGTGGCCACAATCACCACCTACCACCTCCGCTCCTACTACTACTACTACAATTTCCACACCACCTCCTGCATCTTAGGAATTTCCCATTTCATCTCCACCTACCCTAGAAATCCAATTCTACCTCACTTCCACCTCACTAATGACCCTGATAATGGTATTAGACTCTTCCTTAGCCACTATGTCCCCATTATCATCCTCCTCACTCCCTCCTCCACTAACCACTCTATCTTCCCCAATACTTATAGTTTCCACTACTACTATACAAACTCTCACTTTGCTAGATGCCTTTGTGAAATACATGAAAGGTATACCTACTGATATTTCTGGGGTGATCATGAACCCTACAGTTGAGGCCTCGATGGCCTAGATTGTCACTACCCTAATCCTTCCTCTACCACCTAAAGATCCAACAAAGATGGAGGCTACTATGAAAATATCTAAACAAATGGATAAATACCAAAGGGAGTCTGCTAAAGGTATAGTTGAAGATCCTGAGGACCCTTTCCAAGATGATTACTTTGAACACCTGAAGGAGGGATAAACATAAAATTGGATAAGGTGGAATCTAACGAGGATATATAACACTCTTTAGAGGAGGATACTAAGGCCTTTAATGAATGATACATAATAGAAACCTCAGATCAAGAGTTGGAAGAGGAGCTATCCCAACAGATCAAATATGTAGGCGAAAAGGCTAACTATGAGAAGCATCTTTCTAAGGAAAAAGCTAATACTGGTATCAATGTGGAGATACTCAAAGAGCCTCCACTAATTGGCCAGGATAAGGGCCCCATCCAAGAAGAATAAGTGCCTCCAAAAAAGGAAGAAGAAGAGAAAGGATAAGATGCACCAAATAAGATCCATAAGCTTGAGCATCATGTTGAGCTTGAACAAGAAGAAGAGGGGGCATCTAGAAAGAAAGAATAGCCTCCACTAAGTCAAGTAAGGAAAAGGCTATACAGATTGAGGACTCAAATGAAGAAGAGATAATATATCAAGATTCCCCAGGACATGAAGAGGAACAACCTCAAAATGAATGAAGAGTGGAAGGTGATGATGAATCACCCAAAGGGGAAACCAAGGCACCCAATTGGCTAGAGTAGAAACTACAAAAGAAGACTCTAGTGGCTGCTAATCCAAAGGATATACTTGAAGCCATATTGGTCAGGGTATAGAAAAAGAAAAGAAAGGAGAAGAAGCCTAGATTCCCCTCTCATATCATGGTTGATTCCTTCAAATCAAGAATAATATAGATTGTTTCCCCTATGATGGATAAGGATGCAGGAACTAGTTAGAATATCTTGACAATCAACTTGGGTTCACCAACTAGAGAACAAAAGATTGATGAATTCCAAGTGTTGGTGGAAATAATCAGGAAACAAATGAACAAGGATTAGTCTTCTAAGGAGGAACTAAGGGCACAAGTGGAAGATCTCACTGCCTACATTCAACAATGGAAATCCTTAGAAGAATAGGCTCTCACAACATCAATCATGCCCCCCCTTCTCTCCCAAGAAGAGCTCAATTGACTTGAAAAGTTGAAGAATTGAATCAAGGCCATAGTGGATTGGTTCCAATGGGTGATCTAAAATGGTAACATGGGCATCCATCATGTTGCATGAATGTTCAATCAATTTTGGGATTTTAAAAGCATCTATAAGCCACTAAGAAAACATGTTATAGGTTCACCATAGTATATAGGATCACATATCCTAAGCTCGAAAGAATTCTCAATCTTCCTAAGAAGACATGGGAAAAGGAATTGGGGCTCATAAAAGATGATCACTGGCTAGTGGAGACCTAGAAGATGGGCTTCGATCATAGAAAGGAGGTCCTAGAGAGGGTCTTCCATGAAGATGAACTCAAGCTTGAATGGGTTATGGAGCATAGGATTGACAGTGAGGACTACCTCAAGATGATGATAGACTATGACATGCCTGTCTTAGAGCTAGACCTGGAGAAAATTAATCCATAATTCCATAAGAAGATGGAGCAAGGGGCTATGGATGCACTAATGTTGTATTTCATGGACTTCACTACAAGGACATTTACTCAATCTGAGAAATTCATCAAGGCCACAATCAAGTGCACCAAGCACTAGGAATAGATCACTATAAGATTCAAAAGGATGAACTTTTAAATCCTCCAATCGGACATCATGGAATGGGACAAAAGGCTTTGATTGGAAAATTTGTGGAATATTCCACCCTTCAAAAAAGGGTAGGGAAGCCAGTGATTGATGATGAATTTCTAATAATATAGCTAAAAAGAGAAGGCAGTCACTAGAAGACAAAACTACTACAATGTCCAAACCACTAGAGGAAAAAATAGAGAAAAGACAAAAAGTGTATTTTATAATGTTATATTTTGGTGCTAGGTGAAATCCTAATGTAAAATGAATCTTGGCCACACAATGAAAGTAAATCTTGGCCATTCATTTCAGTTTTTGAAAACTATAAATAGAGGTCTCCTCTCATTTTCAAAGAGAGAGTTGAGTTGTTGTGTAAAGAAATGTTGCATAAATTTTAATAAGAATTACATTATTTTGGTGGATTCTTTTGTTGCATGATTCATCTTCTCAATAGTAGATTTTAACTTTGTTGTTCTAAGTTTTTAAGTTGCTTTCACTAGTCAATTCATGCTGCACATTCATAGTGAATAATGTTATGGTGTTGACACCTTTCATGTTCATGCTTTTTTCTATTTGTTGATGGTGAACAATAGTGCAAAGCTAGTATGAGCATTAATTTATTGCTACAATTGAAATTACTCTATTATTCATGCTTCATGGTGAATGAATAGCTTAAAATATATAGACCTTAGAAGATAGCACTAGTTTCATGAGACTATAAGCTATTTTGGTTAATTGGAACTTGATTTTAGGAAGGCTATCCATTGTAGCATCCTCCATTGTTATTGTTCAACATTAGTTTTAGGTTTAGGAAATATTCTATCCATTTTCCATTTTGACTTTTTTTTGAAACTAAAGTTAAGGAAAAGTTCCAAAATCATTCCAAAGCCAGATCTGATGCCAAATATGAAGTTTTAGACTGTTGTTTTGAACTTGCAGCAATTGCACCTCATTTTAGAATCTCACAAAACTCCATTTGCAAATCCAATTCCTTCCAAAATTAGTTAACCATAAATTCCCTTTGTGATTACTAGAAAATCACATTAATCAGCTGAGCTATTTTTACAAGTCATGACTTGACACTTGAGAGACCTTGGGATAGTTTTCTAGAGATTTTTTGTAGGAAGTTGTCTTTCAAGAGAGGTAGTGCACTTGTGTGCTTCCTATGTTGAGAAGTGAAAAAAAACCCATCAACATGTACTAGAATGTATGAAAAAAAAAAAAAAATTCTCTAAAAACACTTATAAAGAAGAGAACTAAAGTGAATGCAATAGATAATGGATTGGTTGAAGAGATTCTAACTAGTCTTGGGAACTTGTCGATGGGTGTGTAGGCTATCTAATCATAAAAAATAAAGGAGAGTGAAAGAATGTTGTGTATTGTTGTCTTTGGTGGTTTTTCACACCATGTGCTACCATCAATGACAAAGGGGAAGATTGTTGAAAGTATGGATGAGTAGGGTGGTTTTTTCATTAATGTTGCCACTGATGTGAACATTGTATAGGTTGTTACAGAGAAAGGAAACAACTGATTGTAGGTTGTGCATGTAAATTTGAGATGTTGTGAGTACATGGAGCTATATTTATGGTGTTGCAGGTGTGCTGATATGATGAGTTATCAAGTGTTTTTGAGATAGTGAAGACAAAGTTTTGTGTATGTTCAAAATGTGCTTTGGTATGTGCTCCACATTTCTTCTATGTTGATCATATGCTTGTGCAGATCTATAGTATTGTTTATGGATAGCCAAGGGTGATATATCCTATATTATAGCTTTCAGTTTGATGTAGAGTGAAAGTTGTGTTCACTGGTGTGTGAACTAGTTTGGTAGATTTGTTTGTCTATGGACTGGGAGAAATGTATCTAATCTATAGTCCTCTGCTAGGTTGTTTCAGGTCTTGTAGATCTAAAATAAGGCTTGTAATGGTGGTATCTATGTTCTATCAAGAGTGTTTGTGGTTTGGTACTCCGAAAGACTAGTTTCAGAGTTGTGTATGTTTGTGTAGTTCAGATGGACTAATGGAAAGTATTTTGTGTATGAAGATTATTGCAATTTTTGTGGATGAATGTAAATGCATCTAAGATTTGTTCTAGTGTATGGTGAAGGATGTTATGTTGTTCGCATTTTATATCCTTGGTGTGGAAGCGTGCACTTCAAATATCATTGGTGTTTTCATTAGGTTTGGATGATCTAGTGTTTACACATCATACGAAGGATAAATATCAATTAAGGAAGCATGTGGTTGATCCAAGATGTTTTTTTGGGTCTTAGTTAAGTGTTAGTTTGGTCCTCTCTTTCTTATCCACCATGGGAATGTTGATTTTCTGACCTAATTTGAATTAATAAAATGGAGAGTGTATAGCCAACACTAGAGAAAGCTTCAAATATTGAAGGTCATATAAATACAAGTCAAGATTTTGAGGATAGTAACAAAACAAGTGTGAGAAGCAAGATAGATGTGAGAAAGTGTGCAAAAGTAAGCAGAGGCAGTGAATAATTCAATGTGTTAGACTCTTGAAGGAAGTGAGTTGATGGTGTCTGTAGTTATTTGATCAAGGCTACGAATGTATGCAAGTTGCAGTGGTGTATTTTTTGTTGCATGCAAATAATGTTCTTTGTGTAACATTCTTCTTTCTATCATTCTTTATCCATAGGTAGTGAGCCTCCATTTTGGATAGTGAGTCCTATCATAGGTAGTGAGCCCTCTGGCAGTGAGTCTCTTGTAATTGGTTTTGCAATTACTCTTATATTGTGAGTTAATCCTCATCGTGGTTTTTCCCTTATTGGATTTTTCACATAAATATGGTGTTTCTTGTGTTGATATTGCTTTCTATTATTTGCACTTCATGTTCATACTTAATAACATATTAAAGTGGATGTGGAACTAATAATTGTTTAAGGTATTTTTTACAACTAATTCACCCCCCATCTTAGTTGTTTTGTGCATTTCAACAATTGGTATCAGAGCTTTGATTCCTAGAAGAAGAGCTTAACCTCTTGAGGTAGATCTAATGGCACACAAATTGTCACTTCCTATGTTTGATGGATCTGACTACAATTTCTAGAAAGTGTAGATGAGAGGTTACCTAATCTTTCTTAGGTATAAGACTTGGAAAGTTGTTGAGACAAAATATGTTGAGCCTGCCAGTTGTCCCTCTTCTCTAGATGAGATATCTGCTTATGAAGATAATGAAAAGGAAAGGTATGCTATCTACAACTCTATATCTAAGACTAAGCTAACAAAAGTTGTTTCATTGCGAACTTCTTATGAAGTTTGGGAAAAGTTGAAAGATATCTATGAAGAAAATGATAGAGTGAAATTATCAAAGAAGTTGACAACTCAGCGTAGATATGATAACTTGAAAATGGAAGAAGGTAAATACATAACAAGCTACTTTCATAGGGTTGATAGTGCAGTAAATGAAGTCAAAAATCATGGAGGTACTCTAACTAATGAAGATGTAATGGACAAAATCCCAATGACCCTACTGAAGAGTTACAGTGACAAGGTCTCTTCTATTGAAAAATTATATGATCCAAAGAAATTCACTAGAGAACAACTATTTGGCACCTTGATCGCATTTGACATAAGAAAAGTTGGAAAAGAAAAAAGATAAATCAAAAATAGTCTTTAAAGTTACAAAAATAGAAGATAATCCAAATTGTGAAAGTTCACAAGAGTTGGAGGAAAACTTCAAAAGGAAGTTGAAGAAAGGTACCATTAAATACAAATTTATGTTACCCTTTAAATGTTTTAGTTGTGGAAACATTAGTCACTATGCTTCAAGATTCCCAAATAGATCCGTTCACAAGAAGAGAGATAATAAAGATGAAAAGTTCAAGAAATTGTACTATGTTAGAGAGGATGTTGGAATTTCTGATGATGAATCTAACATTGAGGATAATTAAAATGAATGCATGTTTCTAGCCATATAGAATAAATTAGTGTCTGCTAACCATGAAATATATGCAAAGGAATGTAGTCTAGAAAACAAGAAGGAAGAGAAGGAAGGTAGTTTGGTTTTTTCCTTTCATACTAGACAAGACAAAGACTACTAGGCAATTGATAGTGGCTGCTCAAATCACATGTCTGGAGACAAAATTAAGTTTACTAAACTTGAAAAATATGATGGAGGATTATTTATGTTTGGAGATAATTCAAGTGCAAAGATTGTTGAAAAAGGAATGATTAGTTTTGATGGAAAACACAATATTGATGATGTCTATTATGTTAAGGGCTTAAGGCATAATCTGTTGAGTGTTGAATGAATGTGTAGTAAACAATTTAATCTTGTGTTTCAAGATAATACTTGTGAGATCATAAAAGGGTTCAAAACAATGATAGCTATAGGAAGAAGAACATATGGAAACATTTATCAGCTTAAGGGTGTTGATGGTCAGTGTTTTATGTCTCATGTTAATGAAAGTTGGCTATGGCACTGAAGGATGGGACATGTAAATTTTGACAATCTAATCAAGATTACTTCAAGAGAAGCTGTTAGAGATCTGTTGTGCAATTTTTGCACACACTAAGTCTAGATTGGTTTGATGAGGACAATATTTTGAGGCTCCAGGAGAAATTTGCCTATCTTGGAATTTGAAAATGGGGATTTTGACATGAATTTTCAATGTTATATGTAAATATTTTTTGCACCTGTGGATAGAGGACAAAAAATTAGGCTCGGTTGCTTTTTGAATTTTTTGAAAATTCCTTCTACAAAAAAGTTTAAGGAGTTTAGGAGATTTTGACCCTGCGGGGAATTCGGGAATTTCTGTCCCTGAAGGAAAATCCCAAAATTTCCATTTTTGGAAAATTCCAAGACCCCTCAAAATCCCAAAATTTTCCAAATTTTTTTTTCTTTTTTGCACCTGGATAGAGGACAAAAAATTAGGTAGGGTTGCTTTTTGAACTTTTTGAAAATTCCTTCTAGAAAAAAAGTTATGAGGTTTTGGGGATTTTGACCTTGCAAGGAATTTGAGAATTTTCGTCCCTGATGGAAAATCCCAAAAATTCCATTTTTGGAAAATTCCAAGCCCCCATCAAAACCCAAAATTTTCCAAAATGGAATTTTTTTTCTTGAAATGAAAATTTTTCCCGAAATGCAATTTTTCCAAAAATGGAAATTTTTTTAAAATGATTTTTTTTCCCAAAATGGAAATTTTTCTCGAAATGTAATTTTTTTCCTTGAATTTTTAAAATGTTCCTGAAAATGAAATTCTTGAGATGGATTTTTAACATGTGAGATACTAATGATGATATCTATTTTTTAGGATTAAATAAATATTAAAAAGGGAACTTGCATATGGATTCATGCCAAAAGGGAAATATGGAAGAGTTCAATTCAAATTTTATAAGAGGGGCTTGCATAAGAATCTATGCCCAAACTGTTTACAGCAGGAAGGAGTTTCTGGAAGACATGTGAAGCTGATTTCATCATCCAATCAAAATTTTCATTAATAACAGGCTGGCATAATATTGTTTTCTCATTATTCCATGATGTAACTACTTTAATGCAATTGGATGATGATGTACCATGAGCTCCCAAATTAAATGTAACTGCTAGATGCTTCTAGAGGTGTAATTTGTTCTGTTGGATTGATTTAATCCTAGCTTTTGATTCAAAATGTAATTTTCTATAAAAGGCCAATGCCTTCTCATTTGTAATGGGTTAGACTAGATTAGAAGAGCTTATTAGAGGCTGCAAAAGCTAGAATTGGCTAAGTTAGAGAAGTCAGTAGCTATAGGAGAGAGGGGAGACTGGAAATTGTTATGTAATGCTGGAGAAGTTAATGCAATTGGATTGTTGATTTGGAAAGCTTTGTGTTACACTTTGACAATTTATGGTTTCTTATTCTCAATTCTCAATGTTAGATATTAGATTTCAGTTCTTTTGCAATAATGGTAGAATGTTAATGATGTTGATCAATCTTCAGTTGATACTTTTAGCAATTTATTGATTGTAATTTGTTGTGTAAAGTTAGTCTGGGCCTTATTTTGTGGTAAATTCAACTATGGATGCTTGTTTACATTGTGTCAGTTATTGGGTATGTGGATGAATATTCATGGTCTAGAAATCTTCAATTTCCTTAGAAGATTGCACCATTTATGCAGAGTTGTGGGCTTGTCCTTGATCAAGCAGAGATTGGTTTTATTGGAGATCTATCCATTTACAACATTCATCATTATTGTGATTGATCTTAGGAGTTAGTTTAAAGTTGAATATCTCTAAAACCCTTATCTATTTTTCTATTTATTTTGAATCACGGGGTTAGTTTTAGGACTGAAAGCATCACCATATTGTTGCATCTGATGAAAGTACACTTTCAAAATTGTTCATTTGTAAGGCCCCCTATGATTACCAACAATTTCTCGTTTATCACTGAGTTGTTTATGCATTGTCAAGACCTGACATTAGAGACCTTGAGGTTATCTCTTGAGGCTTGCTGATAGAGATTTACCTTTCAAAAGAGATAGGATTTCATATTCTATCTGAGTTGTTGCTATGCAGAAAACACCATCAACAATATCTTCCAAGAAACTCAAAGATTACCAATGTTGTTTGCAAAAGTTGTTAGTTGGGAAAACAAATAAGTTGAAATTTTAAAGGAAAAGAGAAATCAACTACCAAAATGTTGGAATTGATTCATATAGACCTTTGTGGTCCTACAAGAACAAGAAGTCTTAATGGTGGTAGGTATTTTATGCTTTTAATTGATGATTATTCTAGAATAACATGGGTTACTTTTCTTAGGAAGAAATCTCAAGCTCTAGATAGATTCAAAGTTATGGTAGAGAGTGAAGTTAACTTGAAAATAAAATATTTAAGCTGTGATAGAGGTGAATAATTCACCTCCAATGATTTTAATATGTTTTTTGAAGAGCATGGTATAAAGAGGAATTTTTCTACTCCTAGAACTCCTCAGCGGAATGGAGTTGTTTAGAGAAAGAACCAAACAGTTCAAGAAGCTACAAGGACTATGATGAAAGAGGAAAATATACTAGATATATACAAGAGAGAAGCAATTCACACTGCTCTCTATATTCTTAACAAAGTTTAGATCAGAGGCAACAATACAAATACTCCTTATGAGCTATGGCATGGTAAAATTCTTACTATTAAGTACTTTAAGGTGTTTGGAAGCAAATATTGCATTAAAAGAGATGATGAGAATCTAGGAAAGTTCGATGCAAGATGTGATGAAGGAATTTTCCTTGGATGCAACCCAAAGCAAAGCATATAAATGCTACAATAAAAGATTGAGAAAGATTGTTGAGAGTGCAAATGTAGAAGTTGATGAAAATATGCATAGTTCAATTGAAACAAGTGAAGATGAAACATATGAACCTATTTGTGGACAAGAGAAAGATAAGAATGAGGAAGAAGAAGAAGCTCTGAAACATGTTCCAAAACCTACTCCTAAGACTCCAAAATATGTAAATAAGAATCACCTAGAAGAATAGATAATTGGAGACAAAGGCAAAAGTGTAATGACAAGAAGTAGAGTGGCAAAAATTGAGGTAAATTTGTGTCTACTTTCAAAGTTAGAACCTAAAACATGTATAAAGTATGCAAAGATGAAAATTGGGTTAGAGCAATGAAAGAGGAATTACAATAGATAGAGAAGAATTAGACATGAGAGTTGGTTCCTAGACCAATAAACAAGAATGTAATCAGTGTAAAATAGATATTTAGGAACAAGCTAAATGAAAATGGTGAAGTAGTAAGAAACAAAGGAAGTCTTGTGTGCAAAGGTTATTCATAGGTTGAAGGAATAGAATTTGAAGAGACATTTTCTCTAATCACAAGAATGGAAGCTATTCAGATGTTTTTGGCATTTTTTGCTCATAAATATTTCAAGGTATACTAGATGGATGTTAAGTCTGCATTCCTCAATGGAGAATTGGAAGAAGAAGTCTACATGGAAAAAAATAGAAGGATATTAGTTATCAAATCAACCGTACATGGTCTATAAGTTGAAAAAGGCACTGTATGGACTTAAACAGGCTCCCAAAGCATGGAATGCAAGGTTGGATAGGTATTTGACTCAGCAAAGGTTCAAAAAGGGCTCGACAGATAGTAATCTCTATTTCAAGGTTGAAGGAAACTAAATTTTGATAGTGGTAGTGTATGCTGATGATATTATCTTTGGAGGAAATGAAGATATGTGCAAGAAATTTGTAGAGGAGATGCAAAAAGATTTTGAAATGTCAATGATTGGTGAGTTGAATTTCTTCCTTAGACTTCAAGTGAATCAAACTAATAAGGGAATATTCATTTCACAATCAAAGTATGTTAAAGAATTGTTGAAGTTTGGAATGGATGACTCCAAACTGAAGTGCACCCCTATGGTGACTGGATGCAAACTAATAAGGATGATGAATCTCCTAAAGTTGATTAGAGAAAGTATATATTTATGATTGGTGAACTATTATATCTTACTGCTACTAGACTAGATATCATGCATGCAGTATGTTTGGTTGCTAGATTTCAAGAAGAACCTAAAGAAACACATGTTACAGCTGTGAAAAGGATATTTAGATATCCAAAAGGGATTTTGAATTATGGTTTGTGGTATCCTAAGGATACTGATTTTACATTAAGTTCTTACGCTAATGCAAATTAGGTTAGTTGTGTAGATGATCAAAAGAGTACAAGTGGTGGTGCATTATTTCTTGGATGTAGATTGGTTTCATGGCTAAGAATGAAACGTGATTCAATATCTTTATCCATTGCAGAGGTTGAGTACATTATAGCAACATCTTGCTGCACACAGGTACTATCGATGAAGAAAACATTGAAGGATATAAGAGAGATGTGTGATGATCCTATCTCTATTTTTTGCAATAATATAAGTGCAACAAACATTTCCTAGAATATGATAGTGCATTCAAGGACAAATCATATATAATCATATATCTATCAGATATCATTTCTTGAGAAAGAAATTATTGGAGAATAAAGTCAAGGTTGAATATGTTCCTACAAAGGATTAGATTGCTAATATATTTACTAAGGCTCTTCCTAAGGATACTTTTGAGTAACTTTAGGAGAAGTTGGGGATCACTGCCCCTCCTTTGAACTAGGTGCACATAGAGGTGCATTAGTCTAGTGGATCTACTCATTCATCATTTTTCTACACTGATGATTGGTGTCTACTCCTCAAGGGGAGTAGGAAATATCATTGTTGCACTATGAGATGTGTACTCCTAAGGGGGAGTGATCTGAGCTATATATGTAAAAAAATAATTATTTTCCATTGATGTCAAAGTGGGAGATAAATCATGTGAAAAATTCTATCCATATAGGAGGAGAGAGAAAACATGTGGAAAATATAGTGCAAGAAAAGTTGTGTAGGTTGTCTAATCATAAAAATAAAGGAAAGTGCAAGAATGTTGTGTATTGTTGTCTTTGGCAGTTTTTCAAATTATGTGTTTCCATCAATGACAAATGGGGAGATTGTGGTGTTTTCATTAATGTTGTAATTTATTTCAACACTGTATAGGTTGTTCCAGAGAAATGAAATAAGTGATTGCAGGTTGTGCATGTATAGTTCAGATATTGTAGAGATATTTTGAGTACATGGAGCTATCTTTATGGTGTTGCAGGTGTGTTGATATTGTAGACACCTAAATTTGGACACTTAATTTATCCAAATTTATCCCTTTTCATCTAAACATCCCCTTATATGCATTAATTAAGTAATATCACTATTATTTAATTAATACCTCTAAAGTTCTTCTAATCCCTAAGGTATCTAGTTAAATAATTTAATACCTTCCCCCTTTCATCAAATGAATTAAATAAATATGACATTTATTTAATTCCTCACAAGTCACATCCCTTAATCTTCATCAACCTCCTAATTCCATCATTAGGAATGTGCACATGCCTAATCCTTGATTAGGATGTGCCACATCCTCCAACTTTTGCAAGTTGGCCCCTAATATTTCTTAGCCACCTAACCCTCTAATCCTTCATTAACTAGCCTAGTCAACCTCTCAAGGAATTTTTAATTCCTTTTATCCTTCCAAAGAATCTTAAAATATTTTTTCTCTTCCCCATGTGATCTTTGACTTGTCACATCAAGTCACATGTGAACTCTTCCCCATCGAATTTTTGATTTGTCACATCAAGTTACATGTGGCAAGTGCTTACATTTTTAGGCACCTTGTCTTATCCAAGGTACTTTCTACCTCTCCATTTGAAACTTTTCCTTATCCACAAGATTCCCCAATAATGTCAATTTTAAATTCACTTTTTATTCCTCCAAAGAATCTTCTTATCCCCCAAGGTACTTGCAAAGTACTTGTCCTTCTTTCACATCATGTACCCTCCTTCCACCTCATTTACACATCATCATTTCCAAGCCACTTCACATGCCACATGTCAAGATGTGAGGGATTGTGATTTCTCAACTCACAATAGCCCTACATCTTGGCCTTGTTGATTTAATCTCAACCATTCATTTCTCTAGAGAATTCAAAATTCTCTATAAATACCCCCTCTTTTCTCTCATTTAGGGACCTTTGCATGCCATATTCAAACTCTTGTAGTTTTATCATTTCAAGCCACACTTAGCCATATTCTCACATCTTAGCATTTGCATCCATTATCATACAACTCCAACCATCATGCATCCCCACCTACTTGCCATCCAAGGAGCATACAACATCATGAATCAAGGGCCAACCAAAGAACAACTTGACAAGGTGAAATTTTCTATTTTTTTTGTTAAGCTAATCATTTGCCCAATCTTCAAGTGTAAGGTGTTAATTTTTTTTTTTTGCACTCTTTTGTTTTCTACTCATTTTCTAACATATATTTTCACTTGTTCACATTTCTGGCATGCCTAGTAGGACCCACATGATGGGTCTATATCTTTCACGTTTGTTTCTTTTTTCACTTTTTGTAGGTGCAGGTTGTAAAGGGGCTGACCCGACCTAACAGAAGGACAAACCCGACCATCTAGGGGTGGACCTGACTTGACAAATAGGAGAACCTGACCTCTAAAGGCATACCCGACCTTGCCCAGGGGTGGACCTACCCTCCACAGAGTCTAGAAACTAAAAATTTATAGATTTTTCATAGAGAGGTAGACCTAACCTAGAAGATAGGTAGACTTGACCTCCAAAGGTGGACCCAACCTTGCCCAGAGGCGGACCTGTCCTCCATAGACTCCAAAAACTAAATTTTTTTAGTTTTTATTTTATAGAGGGGTAGACCTGACCTTTAGGGGTGGACCTGACCAAGTTAAGGGGCAGACCTGACCTCTTCCAAGGGTGTACCTAACCTTTAGGGGCAGACCTGACCTGTACAACTCTTTTCAAAAGGTCAAATTTGAGTTTTTAGCACTCTTTTTGGCTGTTTTAAGTGTTTTTGACCTCCTAATGTGTTTTGATTGTGTCTATGCAAGCACCTAATCAAAATTTGGCAAGAAACAAGGAGAAAAATCACTAACAAATTTTCCTTGTACGGTTATTTATTTATCAATTGCTGATTATTGTTTTTGGATAACTTAGGCACATAGTTTAACTAGGGGTGTCAATTAATCTTATGAATCATGCTTGTTGGTAGGCTATTTGACATATCCAATCCCCTTGCACTATTTGGTGATCCTAGGTGATGAGAAATTGTAGCTTACCAAGTCTTTATGTCTCCTATTTTTTCTTTTTATTAGGGGACCTGCTTGAGGATTTCATCACCCCAAGGAACGATCCCAGCCACACATACCAGTGGGGTATATAAAGGGTGGAGAGCCAAATATATATCCCAATCCAACCATGTTGTAATGGGAAAATCATTGGGATGACGTGAAGAGTTGGTTTGAGCCTCTAGTATCTCGTTAAGGTTCCCGACTCACGCTTGTAACGGGTTGGTGTTCATGGTTTGGGCATCACATACCAGGTGTATATCGATGACTCCTTAAGAACCATGTTCATCCTAGAATGGAAGAATTTGTTGTCCATACCCCATTCTACTAGTCTTAGGATTTTGCTACTTGAACTATTTTCTTTGTGTGAAACTAGTAATTTTTCGTTCAATTGATTTAGTTGTATCCTTTGATTGATGCTTACTATCTTTTGGGTCCTTTGCCTTAGTCTTCTTTTTAAAAATAAAGTTTAGACCTATCTAGGGGTGGATCTATCCTCTAAGGGCAGACTTGACCTATTCCAAGGGTAGACCTAACCTCTGAACCAACCCCTTTTTAGCCTGTTTTAGCCAATTTTGACCAACTTTTGTCAAATAGGCATAATTGACCTCTAGGGGCAAACTTGACCTCCTTGAGGGGTGGACCTGACATTTTCCAGAGCCATAATTTCCCTTTAGAGCCATACCTAACTTTGAGAGCCATACCTGACCTTTTCAAAGCCATACCTACCCTTCCAGAGCCATACCTGACCTTTTCCAGAGACATACCTAACCCTTTCTAGAGCCATACCTGCCCTTCTAGAGCCATACATGCCCTTCTAGAGCCCTACTTGACCTTTTCCAGAGCCAACCTACCCTCTAGAGCCATACCTAACCTTTTCCAGAGCCATACCTAACCTTTTTCTAAGCCATACTTGACCTTTTCCAGAGCCATACCCGACCTCCAGAGCCATACTTGCCCTCCTTTAGAGCCATATGTGCCCTTTGGAGCCATACCCTCCCTCCAGGGGTGGACCTACCCCTTTCCAGGGGCATACCTACCCTATTAGGGGAAGACTTGACCTTGGAGGGGTGGACTTGCCCTTGGATAGGCTTCTTGGACCCTAAAGGAATTGTTTTTGCTTGCGTTTTTAGCTGTTTTGTCTTCGTTTTTCATTGTTTTCAGTTGTTTTCACCTGTTCTTCTTTGGAGTAGTGGACCTACCCTAGTAGGGGTGGAATTGACCACGGAGGGGCAGACTTTCCCTTGGATAGGCTTCCTAGACCCTTAAACAACTATTTTTACTTACTTTTTTTGACTGTTTTGTCTTCATTTTTCATTGTTTTCAGTTATTTTCACCCATTCTTCCTTGGAGGGGTGGACCTGCCCTAGAAGGGGAAAAATTGACTTTGTATGGGTGGACTTGCCCTTGTATAGGCTTCAAAGACCCTAAAACACTAATTTTTACTTTCTTTTTCGGCTGTTTTGTCTTCATTTTTAATCATTTTTAGATGTTTTCACCCATTCTTCTTTGGAGGAGTAGACCTGCCCTAGTAGGGGCAGACTTGACCTTGGAGGGGTAGAATTTCCCATATATAGACTTCTCAGACCCTAAAACAGTCACTTTTGCTTTCTTTTTTGGCTATTTTTTCTTTGTTTTTCATCGCTTTCGATTGTTTTTGTCTATTCTTCTTTGGAGGGGAGGACTTGACCTCGAGGGGCAGACCTTCCCCTTTCTAGGGGTGGACTTGACCTTTAGACAACTTTTTTGATCCTCCATTTGGTCATTTTAGGTGTTGTTTCTTCATTTTGATTGACTATTTTCCTATTTCAGATGATCGTTCATCCATTCTAATCATTCATTCACTCGTTTTGATTAATCATCCATCCAGACTAAACACTCCTATCATTTCGAGCTCTCGTTCAATGGTTCTGATCGATCATTTATTCGTTATGAGTAATCATTCATCCGTTTCAAGCACTCGTTCACTCATTCTGAGCTTCCATCTCCTCATTCTAAGAATTAACTAGCCTATTCAACCTCTCAAGGAATTTTTGCAAGTTGGCCCCTAATCTCTCTTAGCCACCTAACCCTCCTCTAATCCTTCTTTAACTAGCCTAATCAACCTCTCAAGGAATTTTTAATTCCTTTTATCCTTCCAAGGAATATTAAATCCTTTTTCTCTTCCCCGTGTGATCTTTGACTTGTCTAAACAAGTCACATGTGAACTCGTACCCATGGAATCTTTGATTTGTCACATCAAGTTACATGTGGCAAGTGCTTACATTTTTAGGCACCTTGTCTTATCCAAGGTACTTTCTACCTCTCCATTTGGAACTTTGTCTTATCCACAAGATTCCCAAATCATGTCAATTTTAAATTCACTTTTTATTCCTCCAAACAATCGTCTCATCCACCAAGATACTTGCAAAGTACTTGTCCTTCTTTCACATCATGTACCCTCCTTCCACCTCATTTACACATCATCATTTCCAAGCCACTTTACATGCCACATGTCAAGATGTGAGGGATTGTGAGTTCTCAACTCACCATAGCCCTACATCTTGGCCTTTTTTGTTTAATCTCAACCATCCATTTCTCTAGAGAATTCAAAATTCTCTATAAATACCCCCTCTTTTCTCTCATTTAGGGACCTTTGCATGCCATAGCCAAACTCTTGCAATTTTATCATTTGAAGCCACACTTAGCCATATTCTCACATCTTAACATTTGCATCCATTATCATACAACTCCAACCATCATGCGACCCAACCTACTTGCCATCCAAGGAGCATAGAACATCACGAATCAAGGGCCAACCAAAGAATAGCTCGACAAGGTGAAATTTTCCATTTTGTTTTGTTAAGCTAACCATTTTGCCAATCTTGAGGTGTAAGGTGTTAATATTTTTTTTTTGCAGTCTTTTATTTTCTACTCATTTTCTAACATATATTTTACCTCGTTCACATTTTTGGCATGCCTAGTGGGACCCACATGATGGGTATGTATCTTTCACGTTTGTTTCTTTTTTCACTTTTTGTAGGTGCAAGTTGTAGAGGGGTTGACCCGGCCTAACAAAGGGATGAACCCAACCATCCAGGGGTGGACCTGACCTTGAGGGGTGGACTTGACTTGACAGACAGGCAGACCTAACCTTTAGAGGCAGACTCGACCTTGTCTAGGGGTGAACCTACCCTCCACAGACTCTAGAAACTAAAAATTTATAGATTTTTCATAGAGAGGAAGACCTAACCTGGAAGATAAGAAAACTTGACCTCCAGATGTGGACCCGACCTTGACTAGAGGCGAACCTATCCTCCACTGACTCCAAAAACTAAAAATTTTAGTTTTATTTTTACAGAGGGGTAGACCTGACCTTTAGGGGAGGACCTGGCCAAGTTGAGGGGAAAACCTTACCTCTTCCAAGGGTGTACCTAACGTCTAGGGGTAGACCTGACCTGTACAACTTTTTTCAAAATGTGAAATTTGAGTTTTTAGCACTCTTTTTGGCTATTTTAAGTGTAACTAGGGGTGTCAATTAATCTTGTGAGTCATGCTTGTTGGTAGGCTATTTGACGTATCCAATCCCCTTGCACCATTTGGTGATCCTAGGTGATGAGAAATTGTATCTTACCAAGTCTTTGTGTCTCCCTTTTTTCTTTTTATTAGGGGACCTACTTGAGGATTTCATCACCCCAAGGGATGATCCCAACCACACGTACCATCAGGGTATATAAAGGGGGCAGGGCCAAAGCTATATCCCAATCCAACCATGTTGTAATGGGAAAATCATTGGGATGATGTGAAGAGTTGGTTTGAGCCTCTAGTATCTCGCTAAGGTTCCCGACTCATGCTTGTAACAAGTTGGTGTTCATGGTTTGGGCCTCATGTACCAGGTGTATATCGATGACCCCTTAGAAACCATGTTCATCCTAGAATGGAATACTTTATTGGCCATACCCCATTCTACTAGTCTTAGGATTGTGCTACTTGAACTATTTTCTTTGTGTGAAACTATTAATTTTTTGTTTAGTTGATTCAGTTGTATCCTTTGATTGATGCTTACTACATTTTGGGTCCTTTTCCTTAGCCTTCTTTTCAAAAATCAAGTTTAGACCTATCTAGGGGTGGATCTTCCCTCCAAGGGTTTACTTGACCTATTCCAAGGGTGGACCTGACCTCTGAACCAACCCCTTTTCAGCCTATTTTAACCACTTTTGACCAACTTTTGTCAAACATGCGTAATTGACCTCTAGGGGCGGACTTGACCTCCTTGAGGGGTGGACCTAACATTTTCCAAAGCCATACTTGCCCTTCAGAGCCATGCATGACTTCTAGAGCCATACCTGACCTTTTCAGAGCCATACCTACCCTTCTAGAGCCATACCTGACCTTTTTCAGAGCCATACCTAACACTTTTCAGAGCCATACCAGCCCTTCTAGAGCCATGCCTAACCTTTTCCAGAGCCATACGTGACCTTTTCCAGAGCCATACCCACCCTCTAGAGCCATACTTAACCTTTTTTAGAGCCATACCTGACCTTTTCTAGAGTCATACCCGATCTCTAGAGCCATACTTGCCCTCCTTCACAGCCATACATTCCCTCTTGAGCCATACCCACCATCTAGGGGTGGACCTGCTCCTTTCTAAAGGTATACCTTCCCTAGTAGGGGTATACTTGCCTTGGAGGGGCAGAATTTCCCTTGTATAGGCTTCTCGGACCCTAAAATAGTTATTTTTGCTTGCTTTTTCAGCTGTTTTGTCTTCGTTTTTCATTGTTTTCAGTCGTTTTCACCTTTTCTTCTTTGGAGTAGTGGACCTACCCTAGTAGGGGTGGACTTGACCTTGGAGGGGAAAACTTTCCCTTGGATAGGCTTCCCAAACCCTTAAACAACTATTTTTACTTGCTTTTTTTGACTATTTTGTCTTCATTTTTCATCGTTTTTAGTTGTTTTCACCCATTCTTCTTTGGAGGGGTGCACCTACCCTAGTAGGGGAAAAATTGACTTTGGAGGGGTGGACTTTCCCTTGGATAGGCTTCACAGACCCTAAAACACTCATTTTTACTTTCTTTTTCAGCTGTTTTATCTTCATTTTTAATTATTTTCAGTTGTTTTCACCTTTTCTTCTTTGGAGGAGTAGACCTGCCCTAGTAGGGGTAGACTTGAACTTGGAGGGGTATAATTTCCCCTAGATAGAATTCTCAAACCCTAAAACAGTCACTTTTGCTTGCTTTTTCGGTTGTTTTGTCTTTGTTTTTCATCATTTTTGATCATTTTCACCCATTCTTCTTTGGAGGGGAGGACTTGACCTCAAGGGGCAAACCTTCCCCTTTCCAGGGGTGGACTTGGCCTTTAGACATCTTTTTCAATCCTCCATTTGGTCATCCTATGTGTCATTTCTTCATTCGGATTGATTATTTTCTTGTTTCGGATGATCGTTCATCCATTCTAATCATCTGTTCACTCATTCTAATTAAATGTCCATCCATTCTAAACCTCCTTCTATCATTTTGATCTCTTGTTCAACCATTTTGATCAGTCATTTACTCATTCACTCATTTTGAGCTTCCATCTCCTCGTTCTGAGAATTTTTCATCCATTCTTAGCAGTCATTTTCTTATTCTAAGTAGCCATTGATCCATTCCAAACATTTTTTCTCCTCATTTTGAACTCTTGTCACCCATTTTCGATCACTTGTTCATTCATTTCAAGTAAACATTCATCCATTTTGAACCTTCTTCTATCATTTTGAACTCTCATTCACTCATTTTTAGCCTTCATCTCTCCATTTTGATGACTATTCATCCATTTTGATCATCCATTCACTCATTCTGAGTAAATTTTTAGTCATTTTGAGCCTTCATCTCTCTATTCTAAGGGTCTTTCTTCCATTCCAATCATCCGTTCACTCATTCTGAGTAAACGTTCATTCATTTTGAGAGTCATTCATTCATTCTTAGTAGTGGTTTACTCATTCTGAGTAGTCATTCATCCCTCTCGATCATCCGTTTACTCATTTCAAGTAATCTTTCATCTATTTTGAACCTCCTCTCATTCTGAGCAGTTGTTCGTCCATTTCTATCATCCATTTCATCATTTTCCCCATTCGAATCCCCTAAACTTTGTTTCAGGTTATTATCTGAATTGACCTAAGTGTCTGAATTGATCATCATCATCAACATCTACTTAGGATTGTCATCCATCCTAAGTTAATCATCATCATTAGCCCAATCAATTCACTTTCAATATCAAGGTGGATTTGGTGCCGTAGTCATCCATTTATCCTTTTATCTGATCAATCAGTATCCTAAGTCATCGAGGGTAACCTCTGAATGGGGTTTTCCAATCCCTTTCATCATCCTATCCAATCCATCGGTCGATCTTATCAATCATTGATCAATCTTATTCGATCCAATCCAATCACATCCCTATCCAATCACCTTCGACCCACTCAATCTACATCCATCTCAAAGCAGATTCAATGTCAAGATCATCCTTTGGTAATCAAATCCAATCTTTGAAATCAATCTCATTGAATCCTGATCTGAGCTTGACCTAAATCTTGACTTGAGCTTTAGTCTATTTCCATCTAAAATATTTAATCCATCCTCTTTATCTTTTCATCATCATGAATCCTTATCCTCCATCAATAGTAGTAAAGGGAAACCCTAATTACGTCAATGACGATGATGCAGAAGGAGGTGGAGACCTTCTCTAAATGACTCACAAATGAACATCAAATCAATTTCAAAATGGGTTTCAAAGAACTTATCAAAATTCCACCATATAGCATGCCCTCCCTTGTAGCATAGGCAACCTGGTTTAAGCCACTTTACACTCAAGCTTTCCAAACACTTAACAAATAAAATATGGATTGAGATACCCTTTTAGGGCCTACACAACATATCTAAAAACCAATAGTGATTCCTTTGGACCAACATATACTTTCAATACACCTACCTTGCTCAAGGCGAATCAATTAGCCTACTTTTACAAAGCAACCCCTCTCTAACTTTATCCCCTGACTAAGAAATTTTCAACAGTGTCTCAAATTATCTCAAAACCAAGGATTTTCAAGGTCCTAACCTTCTGTGATACCTCTAAGATCCCTGATCACCAAACCCTCCATAAAATGTCTCAAAACTAGGGCTTCTTGGATCTTGGCTTTGCACACAATTCCAAAACTTGTTTATTGACCCTACACCATTAGGACAACATATTTAGACTATCCCAACTCAAAAAAATACCCATCCTTAAGGCATATTTTCCACTGCTATACTCTAGCCTCCATCTTCAAGCACTTTGCACTGTGAAATCTTGGTGTACACCATTTGATTCTTCTTTCTTGCACTTTATCCTGTTAGATTGGTATGATACATGTTAAATAGGATCCATTTCACAAGTTTCAGTCACAAACTCTCATGAAATGGATCATGACTTCATGATGACTCTCAAAATCAATGAAAAAATAGAGTTTTCCTAAGGATAGTCAATATATGATGCAAAGAAATTAATTAATACTGCTTTCAAAGCCTTCAATGGTGTTGAAACATGTAAAATAAAATTCCTAAAGTATCCTACTAGACATAAATTCAATAGAGATCAAGTATTCAACAAAAGAACACCATAAAAATGCAAGAAAACTGTGTTTTTCACTATTACCAGAAAACAGTCCGTACAATGCTTTCCAAAACTGATCAACCTCCGTACAAATGAATTATAAAACTTTGTATAACCTTTCCCCAACTGATCCAACCGTTTTGGATTGATTACAATGCATAATTACCTCTAAAACACCTAAAACTCATTTTCCCACCTAAAGTGGATTTTCAAATATTTGAAT
This sequence comes from Sequoia sempervirens, assembly GCA_007258455.2. NCBI lineage: Eukaryota > Viridiplantae > Streptophyta > Pinopsida > Cupressales > Cupressaceae > Sequoia > Sequoia sempervirens. The sequence goes on along the minus strand of VDFB02193867.1, from coordinate 115,588,546 downwards.
TTACAAACTTGAAATTTATTAAATTCTACTATCTAAAAATCATTGGATCTTCAATATCCAACCTTATTTGACCTAATTAAAGTATTATGTTACTAATCAAATCCCTATAACATGACTGTCCCATTTATACTACCTTTTGGTCCTAGGGTCCTTATCAGGACCTGTATCTATGGAAATTTAGATAGGTTAGCTTATTAAATAATAAACATCAAAATCCAATGAAATAACAAAGCACAAAGGAAATATAATGAAAATAAAAGGAGTAATACTACCAGAAATCTTCATCTTCCATGGTTCACCTTTGTCACACCTAGTTTGCAGCAAGTCAATGAGGCCCTCAGATTTCAAATTGAGCAACTTGTAATAATGCCAAAGTCCTATGCAAATGTTGAAGGATTTGATAAAATTATGCCTGTGTCTATGACAATATGATAAATAAAAATAATGACTACCAATGCTAAAATGACTATATTACCTATATTAAAAATGACAGGTTCCGAAATTATGAGCAAAATTGTCTTTTATACAAAACACAATTTCGAGTGGACGGATGAGATTAAATTCTAAGAAAGACCTAGAATGAGAGGTCCAGATTAAACCTGAGAATCCCTAATTAGGGTTATGAAAAATTCATTAATCGAACGGTCAAGATAAAACCTCAGATAAATGGATCGACGGTGGAGAATAAATGAGACAAATTAATTAGAAAATAAAGATTTTTGAAAATCAAGAAGATAAAGATTGTCTGATTTGTGAGATTCAAAAAATCAAGAAGATAAGATTTGAACTGAAAATCAGATTTCAAAAATCAAGAATCTACTCGATTACTTAATTTTTGGAAGATTAGTTACCAATTTGAATTAAATTAATTCAAATTATGGATTTAATGAGACAATAAATAATCTTTTTTCAGATTATTTACCAAAATGGACTGACAGTTAGGATTGTGATGACATTTTAAATAATTAATTTATTTAAAATGAGAGGAATATTAAATTGGCAATTAAATAATTAAAGATAATTATTTAATTTAGAAGATAAGATTAATTAATTAAATAAATTAACCAATTCATTTAATTATGACAGTTAGTGACATATTAAATAAATAAATGTAATTCATTTATTTAATAATTAGGAAGAATTAATGAATAAGGATAATTAAACAAATTTAGAAATTTATTTAATTATAGGGAGACTTAGAGAATTAGTGACGTATTTAATAAAAAATAGAATTTATTTATTTAATAATCATGAAGAATAAAAGGACATGAATTAATTAAATAATTTATGAATTATTTAATCAATAGTCGAATGTGGACCAAGGACATAATTAAATGCCATAATTATACTGGGATGAAAGTGGTAAAAATGAAGCTTGCAGGTCTAGGTCATTTTTAGGTGTCTACATTTTTCCCCTCTTTGTCATAATATAGCATGTCGCATTGTGACAAAGAAAATAAGTCAAAAATATGCCCTAGTGAAGGTACGGAGTATCATTGCCCCCTCGGGAAATTTTTCCAATTTTGAGCCAGCGCTAGAAAATTTTGAAAAGGATCCCGATAAGTCAATTTGGTGCCTAGAAAAAAAATGGCGCAATTGGTTTTGGATTCAGACATGTTTAGGACAGCCCACGAGGTGGTCACACTTGGTCAAATGACCTTCCAGTATTAACCTTGTTTGAAAAATGTCATTTTGACCTTATAAATAGGTTGACAAAGGGGTAAAATTCAATTCATTTCCACTATTTACTTTGCATATTTCGAGAGCCTAGAGTAAAAAGGAGCATAGCGAGGATGGTGATTCCAGTGACAGAGCACCGTGGTGAGATCGTCCAGACCTTCAGACTGCCAGAGGGTTCGAAGCCAGCAATACATACCCTTGTCCCTCTTTGTAATTTTTTCGTTTTGCGTGTCAAATTTTAGTTTCTAGGACGAACAACGAATGCGCCCCGATGCATATGCGTTTGCGTTCGACGCATTTGATGTGTCGCAATGCAAGTGTGAAAAAAATTAGCATAGAACGGTAGTTTGCACCACATTTGACACATAGTGTGACACATGTGACCTATCGAGTCGCATTTGACTACTGAAATGCCGCAATCGCGAAGTTGCAACGTATTTGCTGTTTTGACCGATGCAATTGTTATGGTGCAACGCATTTGCCTTGTTGTGATGCAATTGTCAAATTTCTTGACGCAAGTGTGATAATATGACACATTTGAGGAATCAAACGACGCATCTGCAATGTTGAGTTGCATTTGATGTACGGAACGACGTAGTTGACTTTTTGAGACGCAATTGCTTTACTGCAATGCATTTTCCTTTCACTTGTCTAGAGCTTGTTTTAATGTTTGGGTAACCTTAGATGCATTTTGATAATATTAACCAATTTGCTCAAAGTGTTATGATGACTTGCTTGATGTTTTGTAGAGGCAGCTTGCCCCGATTTATACCCGCGAGAGCAGACCGACGACGTTTCAGTTTGCTGACTAGTTGAGCCTGCGAGAGCGGTGATGATTGATGCGATTAGGATTATTCTATGTTGCTTTCATGCCTGCCATTCAGGCAAACAGGGGACTACTAACAGTGCTGTGTGAGTGGTGGCATTTAGAGACCTGCTCCTTCCACCTGCCGACAAGTGAGGCCACCATTACTTTAGAGGATGTCTACCATATTCTATGAGTGCCGATTCACAGGGAACAGATCGTCTATGACCCTCGACATGGCAAGCAGACCTTCCATGCCTACTATCGAGATCAGGGTGTTGGATTGGGCATCCAGGATTATGAGATCAGGTGGGAGTTCCTGGTAGAGCATTATGGTCACTTTGATGCATTCCTTGCAACTCTTATTGTAGGTATTTTGGTTTTCGACCGGCGGGGACACAGATTCCCTATTAGCTGGGGAGATTTCTTGGTGGGCATGAGGTGAGATAGGACCATTTATGCTTGGTTCCTTGCTTACTTGGGACACTCTACCACTAGTTGCACAATGTTGCTTATAGGAGAGGAGAGAGCATCTCATGTGGAAGTACACTGATGATGATATGGGCCTAGGAGCACATATCAATATTCTAACCTCCCATTGACAGACCACAGTTGGCTAATGGTATGCCTTATGCCTATTACTATACCAATGCATTACAATAGAATCATATGGGTGAGACAGGTTGGTGGTGGCATCGTATCGACACGATGATATATTTTATCTAGAGACCGTACCGAGACTATGGATAGTGGGATGACAAGGATGAGCACTTGATTCTATGCAGGAAGTTCAAATATTTGATTGGCAGGAAAGTGCAGACTTCGTTGATTATTGAGATGTATTTACCACAGCATGTCCTAAGGCAGTTCAGAGAGCAGTAGGGTGTACCTGCGGGGACAACTAAGTATGCCAGATCATCCCGAGAGTATGCGTGGGGGCCAGCCATCCCAGTGGCATTTGTAGAGCAATAGATTGATGGGCTAGTAGCCCAGGCCTGGGGTTGGAGTGCGGGAGCAGCCAATCCTGGGATGACACCGAATAATGATTTATGGTGGAAAACACACAGGCCAGTGCCTTTGACGGATCCAGATGGGCCAACACCAGTTGACAAATGGCCAATGATTCCTCGTGTGCCACGGGCCAGGCGAGGTGGTAGGGGGAGAGGTAGAGGCAGAGACGAAGACAGGGGTGGGGATGGAGGCAGAGGTGGAGACAGAGGTAGGGGTGGAGACAGAGGTAGAGGTGGAGATGATGGTGGAGATGGAAAGAGGCAGAGGCGAGACGGTCAGAGACAGGGCTGGAGGGTACGATAGCGTGTAGCAAGGGTAGCATTAGATACTATCCTCGAGGTTAGTGAGGAGGAGGAGAGAGAAGAACAGCCCCAATAAGAGGGAGAGGTGGGGGTGGCAGGATAGTAGGAGGAGGTGGGGGTGGGAGGACAGGAGGTGGAGGTGGGGGTGGGAGGAAAGGAGGAGGAGTTGGAGGTGAGGGGACAGGAGGAGGAGGTGGCAAAGGATGATGATGAGGAGGACGACGCCATGGATGAGGTCGAGAGACTCCTCAGATGGCAGATGGTAGAGGGAGAGGAGGAGATACCCTCTAGTTCAGTGTTGCCTCAGGATGCCACGACAGATCAGAGAGTGGCTGACCTACAACAGAGATTAGATGAGAGCATGGCACAGGTCTGGGCACTACAGGGAGAGCTAGAGGTGGCTCGTGTAGAGCTAGATCAGGCAGCGATCTACCAGCATGATTTAGCTCAGTGGTGCACAGAGTTTGCAGTGTTATGCATAGGGCCTATAGGGGACATGGCTCATGAGTTGGCCAGAGTGAGCACGATATTGTGGTAGTATAGGACACTATGCGAGCAGGTAGTGCCACCAGAGCGATGAAATCCTACTTTGTCTCGGTCACAATCGAGGACAGGCAGTGGCCACAGATCAGGTAGTGCTAGTGGCAGTAGGAGTCATACCAGTGTCAGAGGATCTACCTCGACCCAGCACACATCAAGGCACAGGTCACATCAGTCACATCAGAACACCCTGAGTCACCATTCAGGTCACAGTCATGGGTCGTCTGGTTCGGTACAAAGGTCAGTACAGGTACAACTACCAGTGATAGATCCATCTATTTCTTAGAGTCCAGCAGCAGTGACCTCACAGATGTTCTCTACTATGGAGATGCCACCTTCATTCGCAATTCCACTAGTGGCATAGGCAGAGGTTGTGATAGGTCCACCTATCATTTCAGTGCCAGTGATAGAGCTTCTGCCTCCACATTCTTTGCCTCGAGGGGATGATGAGAGTCTACCCTAGGGGCATTTGTTATTATGACACACTATGTATATTATTGAGCCTGCAAGCTCCATTTTTGGGATATCCTAGAGACTTTATCTTGTGACATTGTACATTTTTGAGATGATACTATATAATGATGTAGTTTTGATGCAGCCTACATGTGTTATGTGGTGTTATTTGATTTAGTGTATTATGATATGTATGATGTATGATGTTGATTTATGATGCCATGTATGTCCTATGATGCTTATTTGTGATGTTAATGCCATGATAATGCAATTCTTATTTATATGAGATGATAATGATAATGATGTACATAATGTACTTTAGTAAAAGATGCAATGTTGATGATTATTTTAATGCAATGTTTGTGATTATGTATATGATTTGATACTATGGATGTATGTATGGACCTAATGCAATGTTTATATGATCATGTATGCACTTATGTTTTTGGATGTCACAGGATATCATCATGAGGTGGATGAGAGAAGACGATGAGAATGATGAGGGGAGATGACTAGACCGAAGAAGAGAAGATGACCAGACTAATGAAAAATGCATGTTAATTCCTAGACCAAATCCTTCAAAGCTTTACCATAGGACATTAGTATTTATTGCTCTTAATCATCATTGGGAAGACTATAGTAATGTCTAAGAAACACCATGATATGCCATAGATCAAGATGTGCAAGGTTGTACCATTACATAAGACAAGCAGTCACATACAAGGATGATCATGACTCATACTGAGAGCATGATTGCCCGAGTATTTTTGTCATAATCAACCACAAGCAGAGAAAGACAAAGACAAATCATGAAATGTCATTTCTTTTCTAAATCCTATTTCCAGGACATCCTTGAGAAACTAGCAGCATGATTGTCAAAATACAAAATAGAGCCCTTACCATGGTATGTTGTTGTTTTTCTAAATCCCAAAGTCAGGACCTCACTGAGAAACTAGTAGTCATGCATGTCAATCATCATGATATGTTGTTGTTTCTCTAAATCCTACGTAGTGGGATCTCATTGAAAAAATAATATCATGATAAAAATTAAAAGTCAATTGTCAAGTGTTTGCCAAGTGTGTCTGGATATCCATTGTTCAGATGTCAAGATGTCAGGTTTAATAATGATGAGATGTCTGAGTATTAAAGCTTTGATGTTGCTCAAACAACAAATGTCCAAATTTTCCAAATTCAGGAAGGACACATCCTGAATAATATGAATGTCAAGAGAATTGATCTCCAAATGCCATGTGACGGTGATGATGACGATGCCTAGGAAGGACACATCCTAAGGCATAGATGACACAGTTGGTTCTTCAGAAAGACATATCTGAAGAAAATTGATGATGCCTAGGAAAGACATCCTAAGGCATGGATGATAGGGGTTATCTTTCAGAAGGACACATCTGAAGATTAACCTAAAGTTGACAGTTTGACAGGTTATGATGATTTGACTTGCATTGACTGATTTTGACTTGTGTTTGACTATATGCCAATTTTATCATGATGATATGATTGACCTGCTGATGAGATTGTCATTCTGAATAAATGATTGTTTTATTTTGTTTTAGGAGTTTTTTTTTTCTGGAAAGTGATTCGCTTTGTCTTGAAGATATTCTAATGTGTGTGCCAGTGTAGTGTCATAAACCCTAATGGACTGACCTAGTGCGGCCTCGGGGGCTCATCGACAAATGACCTTGATTACATCATACACTCAGAGACCTCATAGTTCGACACGACCAATGACTTTGTCCAAAGAACAAAAGTTTGAATCATGATTTTATTCTAACAAACCTAAATGGACTGACCTAATGTCTCAGGGACTCAAATATGAGTCTTTCCTACATAGCAAATGGGCAAAGACAACGTAGTTCGGAAAAATGATAAAGACTGATGGATATGACTGACTATGACCATGTGTTTGCATTCCTCGAGCAGTTTGATGTTTTGATTGTGGTTTTCTTCTGGACGTTTTATAATTTTTAGGTCTTTCTTCAAGACATTTAATGATGTTTTTGTCTTTCTTCAGGACATTTTATGATATTTTTGGTCTTTCTTAGGACATTTTATGATGTTTTTGGTCTTTCTTTAGGACATTTTATGATGTTTTTGGTCTTTTTTCAAGACATTTTGCCATGTTTTTGGTCTTTTTTCAGGTTTTTTTTCCAATTTCCAAGATCATGTGTGACATCTAATGTAGTTTCATGATAAAAATTTTGCCCCCAGTCAGGTCCAAGACTTAGCCATTTTTAAGGAACATGGACGAGATGCTGCTAGTTTACTAGATGGATAGTCATCAGGACTTGATGTCAATCGTTTTATCCACTATGACAGGTAGAGTAGAATGTAGTGGCGATTTGCATAATAATGGCAATAATACCTTTCATCCTAAGTCAAGGCAGACAAAGTGACAGTAGATGGCAGAGCAATGATTGACTACACATGGCGCCTATTTACCAGGTTTTCACCATGGTACTTGTCCAAAGCACCTGTTTGCCAGGTTTTCACTATTGAACGAATCATTTTTCTCTTTACTATTTTCTTGAATTTTTTTTTTTTGGTGTCACCAAGATGCCTATTTTCCAGGTTTTCATCAAGGCAACAATTTTTTTATCATTTTTCAATTTTTTTGTATTTTGCGGTTTTCAACTGAATCCTCTGATGCTATGAGTAGAACCTTCGAAGATGTAAAATATTAATGGGATCTGTTAGTTATTCTCCATCTTGTGTGGCTAGCTGATAAGCTCTAGAACCGAAAGAAGATATGATAATGTAGGTACCCAACAAGTTTGGTTCAAATTTTCCCGACCTTTCTCTGTCAGCTTGTTCTTGGGGTTCTGCATGAAAACTAGGTCGCCAATGTCAAACTGTCTGACCATAACCTTCTTATTGTAGCTACGACAAAGACGGTTCTGATATGCTTGGAGATGGTTCAGTGAATTTTTCCTTCTTTCTTCCAGCATTTCCAGCTCATGCAAACGTGACTGTCAATACTCCTCTTCATTAGTTAGACCCTTCAGGGAGACTCATAACGAAAAAAATTTGACCTCAATGGGTAAGATGGCCTCAACGCTAAAGACTAGGGCAAATGGAGTGGCCCCTGTAGGCATACGAATGCTAGTTCGGTAAGCCCACAGAGCAGGGTTGAGTTGTATGTACCAATCATGGCCAGCATCATTGATAGTCTTTTTGAGGATTTTGACAATAGTTTTATTGGATACCTCAACTTGACCATTTCCTTGTGGGTAGTAGGGATATGAAAAATGGTGTTGAATGTGAAATCTCTCACAAATCCTGAACATCTTGGTTTTTAAACGAACGTCCATTGTCAGTGATGATGGATTGCGGAAGGCCATACTAGAAAATGATGTACTTAAGGATGAACTTTGATATTTGTTTGTTGGTAATATATTTCAATGGAATGGCTTCAATCCACTTCGTGAAATACTCAATGGCGGTGATAATGAATTTATGGCTGTTGGAGGAGGTTGGATGGATCTTACCCACGAGGTCAAGTCCCCATTGAGCGAAGGGCCAAGGAGAAATGATTGGTCTAAGTTCATGTGCTGGAGCATGGATCAGATTGCTATGAATCTGACATTTGTGACAAGTCCTCACATATTCAATTGCATCCTTTTCAATTGTTGGCCAATAATACCCTAGTCTCATTATTTTCTTAGCTAGAGTAGGACCACTTGAATGAGATCTGCATATACCATCGTGCACTTTGCGTAAGGTCGTACATGCTTCATTGGTGTCGAGACATCTAAGGAGGGTGTCATCAAAACTATGGTGGTATAGGGTGTCACTGACGATGGCATACTTTGTAGATTTTTAGATGGACTTCCTTTGGTTATTGGACAGGTTCAGTGGAATGGTTTGAGATTTTAGGTAGTCGTAAATATCCTGATACCAGGGAGAGTTGGGACCAACAAGTTTGCAAACCATTTCTGATTCTGGGATATCATATGCCGATATTAAAAGTTGTTCTATTAAGAACTCAAATTGTGACATATTTTGAGGGATGTCCAAGAGAGAACCAATAGTAGCCATTGCATCAGCTGCCTTATTTTGTATCTTGGGGATTTGTTCAAAAGAAATCACTAGGAAGTATGTTAGGAAACTATCCACCATCCTCTTGGAGGGAAGCAACTTCTCATCCCTTGTTTCATAATCATCATTCACTTGGTTGATAACAAGTTGGGAATCTCTGAATATGAGTAGTGTTTGAATTTTCCATTTAATTGCCATTTTGAGACATGTGTCTAGTGCTTCATATTCAGAAATGTTATTTGTACAAGGGAAAGCAATCCAGAATGCCTTAGGAATTGAATCCCACTATGGTGTGATAAACAAGATTCCAACACCTGAGCCATGACCAATATGAGACCCATCAAAATATAGCTTCCATGGTACCGCCTGTTCCACATGAAAAATGGACTCATCAGGAAAATCAGTTACTAGTGGATGGGTGACTTGAATCGGTGCATTTTCCAGTTGATCTGCTATTACTTGTCCTTTTATTGCCTTACTCTTAACATATTGTATGTCATACTCGTTTAGTATCATGACCCATTTTGCTAACTAGCCTGTTAACGCCACCCGACTTAAGAGATATTTCAGTGGATCAATCTTGACAACCAGCTATGTCTGGTGACTGAGCATATAGTGTCTTAATTTTTGGGATGCAAAGACAATAGCAAGGCATGCACATTCAATGTTTGTATAGTTCAACTCATACCCTATCAGTGTGCGGCTGATGTAATAGATGGTTTGTTCTTTTCCTTCATGATCATTTTGTGCTAGTAATGCCCCCAATGCTGAACTAGTAGTCGAGATGTATAGGATCAATGGATTTCCATGAATTGGAGGCATGAGGATTGGTGTTGATAGTAGGTAATTTTTGATTTGCTAGAAGGCTTCTTGACATTTATCTATCCATACAAAGGGAATACCTTTGCGCAACAGATACTGGAATGGGTGACACTTATCTACCAATTGGGCTATGAAATGTTGAATAGATTGTAACCTGCCTTGTAAAGTTCTTAATTCACTGATTCCTCTGGGTTAAGGCATGTCTATGATGGCTTTGACCTTTGTTGGATCAACCTCTATGCCTCTTCAGGAAACTATGTTTCCCAAGAGTTTTCCTGATGTGACCCCGAAAACATGCTTCTTGGGATTTAGCTAGACTTTGTACTCTTTGAGTCTCTTGAAAATTGTGTCAAGTACCTTCAGATGATCTTTCTTGGTTTCTGATTTGGCCAATAAGTCATCTACATAATCTTCCATAATTTTGTGCATCATGTCATGGAAGATTGTGGTCATAGCCCTTTGGTATGTGGCACCTGCATTTTTGAGACCGAATGGCATGACGTTCCAACAATATGTACCCCATGGGAAAGCAAATGTTATTTTGTGTTTATCTTCAAGAGCAATGAAGATTTGATTATAGCCAGAGAAACCATCCATGAGGGATAGCATCTCATATCCTACGGTAAGATCAACTATGATGTCAATGTTTGGCCAAGGAAACTCATCCTTTGGGCATGATTTATTTTGGTCTCGAAAGTTTGTACATACATGGATCAGCCCATTTGGATTTGTCACTGGCACCAGGTTGGAAATCCATTTAGCGTAATCAATTGACCATATGAATCTGGCGTCCAGTAATTTCTTTATCTCAGCTTTGACCAATAGAGCAACTTGAGGGTGCATTTTGTGCAACTTCTGCTTGACTGGTTTAGCATTAGGTAATAGCAGGAGATGGTGCAGAACTAGTTCTGGGTCCAATCTTGGCATGTCTGCATAGGACCACGCGAAGTTGATTTTTTGTTCTACAAAGAATTTATGAAATTATGGTCTCTCGTCTTCAGTTAATGATGCAGCAAAGAGGACCATCTTGGGATCTTCTATAGTTGATATGTTATCCTCTATTGTGTCTTCAATAAGCATAGCCGATTTCTCCTATTGCATGGGGAGAAAGTCCACTCCTCCATCTTTGGGCACCTCAGAGAGGTTTTCACCCATAGATACATCCTTTATTTTTACTATTTTATCATCAAGAGGTGCCTTTCAATTTTCACCTAGAGACGTTTCACTTTTTGATTTATTCTTATTTTTACTTTTGCGACTAGAGGACGAAGCAGTCTTGTCAAAGTATGTCGTGCAATCTAAATCAATGGTGAATCCTGATTTTTGGTCCCCACTAGGTATGCCTTCTTGTAATCCCATAAATTTAGCAATTGCCTCATCATTCTGAAATGTGTCCAGTGCCGGCAGTCCTTGTTGGTCCCAATCGACTAGTTCAGGGTAAACTAAGGTAATGCCATCATCAATACTAGTGAATTGGGGTGAGGATGCAGACAACATATAGACATATTCAGTGATGTTGTAGATGAGATTATCATCATCCAAATCGACATCGGACTCTATCCAATATTCTCCTTCACTAGTGTCATATTCATTGTCAAAATAAGGGGTGAAGGTTTTAGAGCCCTGGTTGTCAATGTCATCTGCTACTTCGGATGGATTGGATGGAATGGGTTCAGATGATGGGTGTTGGACATCATGGGAAGTGGTAATGGGACTTTGACTATTTGGTGCTTGTTCAATTTTGAATGTTTTCCAAAATTGTTGTTCAGAAGTCAGTTCCCCTGGTTTGACAAACAAATCATCAAGACAACAGTCACTTAGGGATGGTTTTGAGCCAAATTCTCACTCGTGGGAGTCCGTTTAGGTGAGGGTTTCCCTAGTAGTCTCGACACTATCTGAAGCATGTACTCGCTCATGTGAAAGTCTAGAGGTATGTCGATCGTCATTGTCAGGTGATCCAAACCCTAATCCAAGATATTTTAGAACTTGAGAAGTTTCTATGGGTTCCCTTCGGCTAGTTTTTTTTCTTCCTAGGCCACTATTACCATCGTAGCCTTTAGCCTTCATGATGTCATAACCTTTGCCATATTTTTGAACTAGTAATGGGGGTAGTGTGACAGTATCCTTATAGATCCATCCTATAATGTCAGTAAGGTCTTCCTTACTCATGTCTCCCCACTTGGTGAAAACTATTTTTAGTGGAACTTTGAATGTTTCCTGAGGTTTCATTCTGAAACATGGCCGACCATAGACCTTTGGAGACCTGGGCATTGTTGTTATGTTGTATGCTATGTGTAGTTTGAATTCTCCGTAGCCAAGGTCCTAGATTTTGACAGTGGATTCAGACTTAGGGCTAGTGGAAAGTGGTGGTATGGCGGAAGACGTGGATGGAGCGGATGTGGAAGATGGCATGAGTGTCGATGGGTCAATGTATTTGGATGATGAGGAGCCATGTGCTTCTCGATTAATAGGCACTCGGTTTTCCAAAATACCCCGTAGGTTGGTACAATATTGGAAAGGGTTGGGGTCTCCTTATATGGTTATTTATGTTCCGTCAAATGGAAACTTTAAGCATTGATGATATGTGGACAGAATGACTTTTAAGGCATGAATCCATGGACGGCCTAGTAAGATGTTATATTGTAGTTCCAAATCTAGGACCTGGCAGGTTGTGTCCACAATGACCAGTCCCACTTTGATAGGGAGAGAGATAACACCACGTGAAGAGCGTTCCTCATCATCGTATGCTTTGATCACTATACTCTTTGTTGGGTCTACGCACGCATCAGAGAACCCTAGAGCCTTAACCAATTTGAGGGAGAAAATATTCAATCCTGCTCTACCATCTACTAAAACCCATCTAACTTTGTGCTTGTGGACAAAAGTTTATATGTGCAATGCATCATTGTGATTGGTTGTAGGTGATGAATAATCTTGATCTGAGAAGGTGACGTGGTGAGGCGTAGTGAGATATCCCACCATGGTTTCAAATTGATTGACATCGATGTCCTTGGGGACCGACGAATCGAGCAAGGTTTTATCTAGGATATCTTTGTGCGTGGGGGATATACGAAGTAGCTCAAGTATAGAGATTTGTGCAGGAGTCTTTCCTAGCTGGTCGATGAGGTTGAATTGACTTTTGGGTTTCCATTGATTTGTGGTCAGGATAGGTTATGGCTTCTTAGCAAATGGGCCAGGTGTAGACACCTAAAAATGACCTAGGCCTGCAAGCTTCATTTTTACCACTTTCGTCCTAGCATAATTAGGACATTTAATTATGTCCTTGGTCCACATTCGACTATTGATTAAATAATTCATAATTATTTAATTAATTCATGTCTTTGTATTCTTCATGATTATTAAATAAATAAATTTTATTTATTTACTTAATATGTCACTAACTATCTTAATTAAATAAATTGATTAATTTATTTAATTAATTAATCTTATCTTCTCAATTAAATAATTAAATTTAATTATTTAATTGCCAATTTAATATTCCTCTCATCTTAAATAAATGAAATTATTTAAAATGTCATCACAATCTTAACTGTCAGTCAATTTTGGTAAATAATCTGAAAAAGATTATTTATTGTCTCATAAAATCCATAATTTGAATTAATTTAATTCAAATTAGTAACTAATCTTCCAAAAATCAAGTAATCGGGCATATTCTTGATTTTTCAAATTTGATCTTCAGTTCAGTCTTTATCTTCTCAATTTTGAAAATCTTTATTTTCTAATTAATTTGTCTCATTTATTCTCCATCGTCGATCTGATTATCTGAGATATTATCTTGACCGTTCGATTAATGATTTTACCCTAACCCTAATTAGGTATTCTCAGATTAAATCTAGACCTCTCATTTTAGGTTCTGATCATCAATTAATTTCGTCTGTCCATTCAAAATGACATTTTCTATAAAATTTCATTTTCCTCTCACTTTTCGATGAGACAATTACACGCTGACATTTTACATAGACACAGGCACACATTATATGCATTGCACTTCCACACTTACATTCTTAGATTTATCATAGCATTTATTATTTTAGTTTGGTCAAATCTTAGACATGGTTGAATAGGCATAGTCATTAGGCATATTTAAAATCCTCCAAAGCTTGGTGTAGGACTTAGATATTTGCAGATTGCTCGCATGACGAATCTGAGGGCCACATCATCCAACAAGAAAGAAGGTATTACAAAAGTGAATCATGGAGGTATCGACGATCAGGTATAATCGTTTTGTGTTTTACTTTGTGTTTTATAAGATCTTTGGGTTTCATTGTCATTTATTGATTTGTTGCTAACAACTTGAATCGAATTTAAAAGAAATCCCTTGATTACAGAGACCAAAAATGCAAGTGCCACATACCAAAGGGCTATGACCACAATCTTCCATGACATGATGCACAAAATAATGGAAGATTATGTAGATGACCTATTGGAAAAATCAGAAACCACAAAAAATCATCTGAAGGTACTCGACACAATTTTCAAGAGACTTGAAAAGTACAAAGTCCAGCTAAATCCTAAGAAGTGTGTTTTCGGGGTCACATCAGGAAAACTCTTAGGATACATAGTTTCCCGAAGAGGTATAGAGGTTGATCCCACAAAGGTCAAAGCTATAATAGACGTGCCACCACCTAGAGGAATCAGTGGACTCAGAACTTTACAAGGCAGAGTATAATCTATTCAGCGTTTCATAGCCCAATTGGCAGATAAGTGTCACCCATTCCAGTATATGTTGCGTAAGGGTATCCCTTTTGTCTGGACAAACAAATGTCAAGAAGCCTTTCAGCAAATCAAAGATTATCTACTATCAACACCAGTCCTCATGCCTCCAATTCATGGAAATCCATTGATACTCTACATCTCGACTACTAGTTCAGCACTGGGGGAATTACTGACACAAAATGATCACAAAGGAAAAGAACGAGCCATCTATTACATTAGCTGCACACTGATAGGGTATGAGTTGAACTATACAAATATTGAACGTGCGTGCCTTGCTGTTGTCTTTGCATCCCAGAAATTAAGACACTATATGCGCAGTCACCAGACACAGTTGGTCACCAAGATTGATCCACGGAAATATCTCTTAAGTCGGGTGGCATTAATAGGCTGATTGGCAAAATGGGTCATGATACTAAGTGAGTATGACATACAATATGTCAAGCGTAAGGCAATAAAAGGATAGGTAATAGTAGATCAACTGACAGATGCACCAATTCAAGTCACTCATTCGCTAGTCACCAATTTTTCCGATGAGTCCATTTTTCATGTGGAACCGGCAGTACCATGGAAGCTATATTTTGATGGGTCTCATACAGGTCATGGCTCGGGTGCTGGAATCTTGTTTATCACACCATAGGGGGATTCAATCCCTAAGGCATTCTGAATCGCTTTCCCTTGTACAAATAACATTGTTGAATATGAAGCACTAGTCACAGGTCTCAAAATGGCAATTAAATGGCAAATCCAAACATTCCTTATATTCAGGGATTCCCAGCTTGTTATCAACCAAGTGAATGATGACTATGAAACAAAGGATGAGAAGTTGCTTCCCTACAAGAGGATGGTGGATAGTTTCTTGACATACTTCCACTCAATTTCTTTTGAACAAATCTCCAGGACACAGAATAAGGCAGCTGATGCAATGGCTACTATTGGTTCTCTCTTGGACATCCATCAAAATGTGTCACAATTTGAGTTCTTAGTAGAAAAACTTTTAATCTCGGCATATGATATCCCAGAATTAGAAATGGTTTGCAAAATTGTTGGTCCCAACTCTCCTTGGTATTAGGACATTTACGACTACCTAAAATCCCAAACCCTTTCACTCAACCTGTCCAATAACCAAAGAAAGTCCTTCATCCAAAAATCTTCCAAGTATGCCATCGTCAGTGACACCCTGTACCACTGTAGTTTTGATGACACCCTCCTTAGATTTCTCAACACTGATGAAGTGCGTACGACCTTACATGAAGTGCACAACGATATATGCGTATCTCATTCGAGTGGTCCTACTCTAGCTAAGAAAGTAACAAGACTTAGGTATTATTGGCCAACAATTGAAAATGATGCAATTGAATATGTGGGGACTTGTCACAAATGTCAAATTCATAGCGACTTGATTCATGCTCCAGCACAGGAACTTTGACCAATCACTTCTCCTTGGCCCTTCGTTTAATGGGGACTTGACCTCATGGGTAAAATCCATCCAACCTCCTCCAACGGCCACAAATTCATTATCACTGCCACTGAGTATTTTACGAAGTGGATTGAAGCCATTCCATTGACATATATTACCTGCAAAAAAATATTGAAGTTCATCCTTAACTTCATCATTTGTTGGTATGGCCTTCTGCAATCCATCATCACTGACAACAGACGTTCATTTAAAAACCAAGACGTTCGGGAGTTATGTGAGCGATTTCACATTCAACACCATTTTTCATCTCCCTACTACCCACAAGGAAATGGTCAAGCTGAGGTATCCAATAAAACTATTATCAAAATCCTCAGAAAGATTGTCAATGACACTGGCCATGACTGGCACATATAACTCAACCCTGGTCTATGGGCTTACCAAACTAGCATTTGTACGCCTATAGGAGCCACTCCATTTGCCCTAGTCTTTGGCGCTGAGGCCATCTTACACATTGAGGTTGAAATTCCTTTGTTACAAGTCTCCCTGAAGGGTCTAACCAATGAAGAGGAGTATCGACAGTCACACTTGCACGAGCTAGAAATGCTAGAAGAAAGAAGGAAAAACTCACTGAACCATCTCTAAGCATATTAGAACCATCTTTGTCACAGCTACAATAAGAAGGTTATGGTCAAAATTTTTGACATTAGCGACCTAGTTCTCATGCAGAATCCCAAGAATCAAGTCGACAGAGAAAAGTCGAGAAAGTTTGAACCAGACTGGTTGGGTCCCTACATTATCATATCTTCTTTTGGTTATGGAGCTTATCAGCTGGCCACACTAGATGGAGAACAACTGACAGAGCCCATCAACAGTTTACATCTCTAAAGGTTCTACGCATAGCATCAGAGGATTTAGTTGAAAACCGCAAAATACAAAAAAAATTGAAAGATGATAAAAAAATTGTTGCCTTGATGAAAACCTGGCAAATAGGCATCTTGGTGACACCAAAAAAATCAAAAATTCAAGAAAATAGTAAATAAAAAAATGATTCATCCAATAGTGAAAACCTAGAAAACAGGTGCTTTGGACAAGTACCATGGTGAAAACCTGGCAAACAGGCGCATGCATAATCAATCATTGCTTTGCCATCTACTGTCACTTTGTCTACCTTGGCTTAGGATGAAAGGTATTATTGCCATTATTAGGCAAATCGCCACCACATTCTACCCTACCTGTCATAGTGGATAAACGATTGACATAAAGTCCTGACGACTGTCCATTTAGTAAACCAACAGCATCTCGTCCATGTTCCCTTAAAAATGGCTAAGTCTTGGACCTGACTGGGGGAAAAAAATTTATCATGAAACTACAGTGGATGTCGCATATGATCTTGAAAATTGGAAAAAAGTCCTGAAAAAGGACAAAAACATCATAAAATCTCCTGAAAAAAAGACAAAAACATTGTAAAAAGTCCTGAAAAAAGACCAAAAACATCATAAAATGTCCTGAAAAAAGACAAAAACATTGTAAAAAGTCCTGAAAAAGGACCAAAAACATCATAAAATATCCTAAAGAAAGACTTAAAAATCATAAAATGTCCTGAAGAAAACCACAAACAACAATTCAGATTGCTCGAAGAACGTGAACACATTGTCATCTCTTGTCAAAATCAGTCATATCAATCAGTCTTTCTCATTTGTCCGAACTACGTGGTCTCTGCGCATTTGCTACGTAGGCAAGACTCACATTTGAGTCCCCGAGACATTAGGTTAGTTCATTTAGGTTTTTCAGAATAAAATCATGACACAATCTTTGGTCACCAAGACAAAGTCATTGGTCGTGTTGAACTACAAGGTCTCTGAGTGTATGACATAGACAAGGCCATCTGTCGATGAGCCCCCGAGGCCGCACTAGGTCAGTCCATTAGGGTTCATGACACTACACTGGCACACATGTCAAAATATCCTCAAGACAAAGAAAATCATTTTCCATATGGGAAAACTCCTAAACCAAAGTAGAACATTCATTTCTTTAGCATGACAAAATCGACATATAACACAAGTCAAAATTGGGCAAAGCAAGTCAAATCATCATAACTTGTCAAACTGTCAAACTTTAGGTTAATCTTCAGATGAGTCCTTCTAAATGATAACCTCTGTCATTTATGCCTTAGGATGTGTCTTTCCTAGGCATTGTCATTGTCATTCGACATTTTGAGTGATCCTCTTGACATCTAAAGATCACTCTTCGTGACATCAGTATTCTTCAGATGTGTCCTTCTGAAGAACCAACTCTGTCATTTATGCCTTAGGATGTGTCCTTCCTAGGCATTGTCATCATTTGGAGGGACCCCTTACGACTATTAGGGATCAAATCCTCCTAGTATTAGCATTATTTAGGATGAGTCCTTCCTGAATTCACCAATTCTCAACATTTTTCAAGGTCATAAAAAATTCGAACATTTTGACATCTTGACATTATCAAACATGGCATCTTGGCATCAAAATAATGGATATCCAGACACACTTGGAAAAAACTTGACAATTGTCTTTTAGTTTTTACCATGATATTAGTTTTTTAGCGAGATCCCACTAAGCAGGATTTAGAGAAGTAGCAATGTATCATGTCAATTGACACGCATGACTACTGGTTTCTCAGCGAGGTCCTGATTTTGGGATTTAGAAAAATGAAATATTGTGGTAAGGGATCTATTTTTATATTTTGACAATCATGCCACTAGTTTCTCAAGGATGTCCTGGAAATAGGATTTAGAGAAGCAACAACGTTTCATGATTTGTCCTTGTTTTTTTCTGCATGTGGTTGATTATGGAAAAAAGACTAGGGCAATCATGCTCTTAGTATGAGTCATGATCATCCTTGTCTGTGACTATTTGTTTTACGTGATGGTATGACCTTGCACACCTTGATCTATGTCATATCATGGTGTTTCTCAGCCATTACAACAATCTGCCCAATGATGATTAAGAGCAATAAATACTAATGTCCTATGGTAAAGCTTTGAAGGATTTGGTCTAGGAATTAACATGCATTTTCATTAGTCTGGTCATCTCCTCTTCTTTGGTCTGGTCATCTTCTCTCAGTAGTCTCATCGTCTTCTCTCGTCCACCTCACGATGATATCCTGTAATGTTCAAAAACATAAGTGCATACATGATCATATAAACATTGCATTAGGTCCATACATCCAACATCCATAGCATCAAATCATATACATAATCATAAACATTGCATTGAACACAATCGTCAACATTGCATCTATTACTAAAATACATTATGCACATCATTATCATTATCATCTCACAACAGTAAGCATTGCATCATCATAGCATCAACATCACAAATAAGTATCATAGGACATACATGGCATCATAAATCAACATCATACATAATATATATCACAATACATTAAATCAAAGAGCATCACATAACACATATAAGCCACATCAAAACTGCATCATCATATATAGTATCATCTCGAAAATGTACAAAGTCATAGGATAAAGTTATGGGATATCCCAAAAATAGAGCTCGCAGGCTCAATAATCTATACATAGTGTGTCATAATAACAAAACGCCCCTAGGGTAGACTCTCATCATCCCCTCAAGGAAAAGAATGTGGTGGTTGAAGCTTTGTCACTGGCACTAAAACAATAGGTGGACCTGTTGCAACCTCTGTCTGTGCCACTACTAGAACTGTGAAGGACGGTGTAATCTCAACGATAACAAACATCTATGATGTCAATACAGCCGAACTCTGAGAAGTAGAGGGATCAACCACTGGCAACTGTACCTGTCCTAACCTCTGCACTGAACTAGTTGACCCATGACTATGACCCGAATGAGGACTTAGGGTGTGCCTGTGTGAATGATGTGACCTGTGCCCTGAAGTGTGTCTTGTCGAGGTGGACCCGCTGATACTAGTCTAACTCCTACTGCCACTGGCACTGCCTGATCTATGGCCACTACCTGTCCCTGACTATGACTGAGACAAAGTAGGATCTCATCGCTCTGGTAGCACTGCCTGCTCATACAAAGTCCTGTACTGCCCCAGTCACGTGCTCACCCTAGCCAACTCACGAGCCATGTCTCCCATGGGCCCTGTACATAATGCTGCAAAATCTATGCACCACTAAGCTGCATCCTACTGGCGGATCACCGCCTGATCCTACTCCACCTGGGCTACCTCTAGAGCTAACTGCAATGACCTGACCTATGCCATACTGGCATCTAATATCTGTTGTAGGTCCACCACCCTCTGATCTATTGTGACATCCTGAGGCAAACCTAAGCTAGAGGGTGTCTCCTCCTCTCCCTCTACCATTCACCATTTGAGGAGCCTCTCGGCCTCATTGATGGCATCGTCCTCATCGTCATCATTGTCACCCACCTCCACATCCTCCTACCCTCTGACCTCCACCTGCACATCCTCATGCCTCTCCTCCTCTACCTCCTCCTCTTGTCCTCCCACCTCTGTCTCCTCATGCCTCTCCTCTTCTGCCTCCTCCTGTCTCCCATCCTCCACCTCCTCTGCCACATCCTCTGCCACACCCACATCCATCTCCTCCTCTCGTCTCTCCTCACCCTCCCCCTCCTGTCTGGGCTGCTCCTCTCTCTTTGCCTCCTCGGCAAACCTCGGGGATAGCATATAATGCTACCCTTGCCATGCGCTGTAGCACCCTGCGGCCCTGTCTCTGACCGTCTCACCTCTGCCTCCAGCCGTCTCGACCATCATCTCCTCCTCTGCCTCTATCTCACCCCCTACCTCCATCTCCACCCCTGCCATCATCTCCTCCCCTACCTCTATTTATGCCTCCATCTCTACCCCTGCCTCCATCCCTGCCCCGGCCTCTGCCCTTGTCTCTGCCTCTACCTCCCCATCTGGCCCTCGGCACATGAGGAATAACTGAATGTCTGTCAACTAGTGCTGGTCCATCTGGATCTATTAATGGCACTAGTCTGCATGCCTGCCACCATAAATCATAATCTGGTGTCGTCCTAGGATCAGCTACTCCGCCCCTCCATCCCCATGCCTGGGCTACTAGCCCGTCAATATGCTGCTCAACAAAGGCCACTAGAAAGGTTGGACCCCAAGCATACTCTCTGGAAGACCTGGCATACTTAGCTATCCCTACAGGTACACCCTATTTCTCTTCAAACTGCCTCAAGACACGCTGTGGTAGGTACATCTCAATGATCAGTGATGTCTGCACTATCCTACCAATTAGATACCTGTATTGTTTACAGAGGCTGAGGTGCTCGTCCTCATCATCCCACACCTCACAGTCTCTGTATGGCCTCCAGATAAATGTCACCATGGTGTTTATCCTATGCCGCCACCAACCGGTCTCACCCATCTGTGTCTGTTGTAGTGCATCGACGTAGTAATAGGCATAGGGTATCCCCTCAGCCAACTATGGTCTCTCAATGGGAGGGTGAAATATGGCAATATGCTCCCATGCCCAGATCATCATCAGTGTGGTCCTGCAAGAGATACTCTCTCCTCTCCTATAAGTAACATCATGTAACTGATGGTAAAGTGTCCCCAATAAGTAGGGACCCCAAGCATAAACAGTCATGTCTCACCTCATACCCACCAAGACGTCTCCCTAACCAATCGGAAATCCATGTCCCCGACGGTCAGGAACTAGGATCCCCCCAATCAGAGTCGCAAGGAATGCATCAAAGTGCCCGTAATGATCTACCAGGAACTCCCACCTAATCTCATAACCCTAAATACCCAGTCTAGTACCCTGATCTCGATAGTAGGCATGGAAGGTCTGCTCACCATGTCGCGGGTGATAGACAATCTGCTCCCCTCGGATAGGCACCCAAAGAATCCAGTAGACATCCTCCAAGGTAATTGTGGCCTCACCTATTGGCAGGTGGAACAAACAAGTCTCTAAATGCCACCGCTCGCACAACAACGTCAGTAGTCCCCTATTCACCTGAATGGCGAGCATGAAAGCAGCATAGAATAATCTTAACCACATCAATCATCGCTGCTCCCGAGGGCTCAACTGGTCAACAAACTGAAACGTCGTCAGTCTACTCTTGCAGGTATAAATAGGGGCAAGCTGCCTCTGCAAAACATCAAGCAAGTCGTCAGAACACTTTGAGCAAATTGGTTAATAGTATCAAAGGGCATCTAAGGTGGTGCAAACATCAAACAAGCTATAGACAAGTGGAAATCAAATGCGTCGCAGTAAAGCAATTGCGTCTCAAACAGTCAATTGCATCATTCCACACGTCAAATGTAGTCCAATTTGGCAAATGCATCTCTTTGTAGCACTTGCGTCATGAATTTTATCACTTGAGTCACATATCAGCGAATGCGTCACACATTTTCAATTGCATCGAAATAGTAGGCGAATGCGTTTTAATTGCACAATTGCGGCATTCAGACATTCAATTTTGACAAAATAAGTCAAATGCGTTGCATAATTTCTCAAAATTGGCACCTCTCTACCCTAATTTGTCTTTGCACTTGCGTTGCGACGCAATAAATGCATTGACCGCGAAGGCGATTGTGGCTTACGCGAATGCAGTTGTGTCACGGCGCAAATATTATTTGTCCTAGAAAGCTAAAAATGACACGTAAAACAAGAAAATCACAAAGTAAGGCAGGGATACATACCGCTGGCTCTGAGCCCTCTGGCCATCTGAAGGTCCGCATGATCTCTCCGCGATGCTCTGACACTGGAATCACCATCATTGCTGCTATGCCTTTCGCTCCGAGCTCTCCAATTTTGCGAGGTAAATAGTGAAAATGAATTGACTTTTACCCCTTTGTCAACCTATTTATAAGGTCAAAATGACATTTTTCTTAGGTGAGTTACTACTGGAGGATCATTTGACCATGCTTGACTTCCCCGTGGACTGTCTTAAACATGTCCGAACTCGAAACCGACTGCGCCATTATTTTTCTGGTCATCAGATTGATTTATTGGGACCCTTTACAAATTTTTCTGTCACCGACCCAAATTTTGAAAAATTTCCTGAGGGGGAAATGATACTCTGTACCTTTACTGGGGAA
Organism: Sequoia sempervirens; assembly: GCA_007258455.2. NCBI lineage: Eukaryota > Viridiplantae > Streptophyta > Pinopsida > Cupressales > Cupressaceae > Sequoia > Sequoia sempervirens. The sequence goes on along the minus strand of VDFB02193867.1, from coordinate 115,565,673 downwards.
TTTCTTTGACTTATTATCTTTGTCACAATGCGACATGCTACATTATGACAAAGAGGGGCAAAATGTAGACACCTAAAAATGACCTAGGCCTGCAAGCTTCATTTTTACCACTTTCGTCCTAGCATAATTAGGACATTTAATTATGTCCTTGGTCCACATTCGACTATTGATTAAATAATTTATAATTATTTAATTAATTCATGTCTTTGTATTCTTCATGATTATTAAATAAATAAATTTTATTTATTTATTAAATATGTCATTAATTGTCTAAGTCTTCCCTAATTAAATAAATTTCTTAATTTATTTAATTTATCTTTGTCATATATTTCTTCCTGATTATTAAATAAATAAATTTTATTTATTTACTTAATATGTCACTAACTGTCTTAATTAAATAAATTGATTAATTTATTTAATTAATTAATCTTATCTTCTCAATTAAATAATTAAATTTAATTATTTAATTGCCAATTTAATATTTCTCTCATTTTAAATAAATGAAATTATTTAAAATGTCATCACAATCTTAACTGTCTGTCGATTTTGGTAAATAATCTGAAAAAGATTATTTATTGTCTCATAAAATCCATAATTTGAATTAATTTAATTCAAATTAGTAACTAATCTTCCAAAAATCAAGTAATCGGGCAAATTCTTGATTTTCCAAATCTGATCTTTAGTTCAGTCTTTATCTTCTCAATTTTGAAAATCTTTATTTTCTAATTAATTTCTCATTTATTCTCCACCGTCGATCCGATTATCTGAGATATTATCTTGACCATTCGATTAATGATTTTTCCCTAACCCTAATTAGGGATTCCCAGATTAAATTTGGACCTCTCATTTTAGGTTCTGATCATCAATTAATCTCATTTGTCCATTCAAAATGACATTTTCTATAAAATGTCATTTTCCTCTCACTTTTCGATCAGACAATTACACGTTGACATTTTACATAGACGCAGGCACACATTATAGGCATTGCACTTCCACACTTGCATTCTTAGATTTATCATAGCATTTATTATTTTAGTTTGGTCAAATCTTAGACATGGTCATAGGCATAGTCATTAGGCATATTTAAAATCCTCCAAAGCTTGGTGTAGGACTTAGACATTTGCAGATTGCTCGCATGACGAATCTGAGGGCCGCATCATCCAACAAGCAAGAAGGTATTACAAAAGTGAATCATGGAGGTATCGGCGATCAGGTATAATCATTTTGTGTTTTACTTTGTGTTTTGTAAGATCTTTGGGTTTCATTATCATTTATTGATTTGTTGCTAACAACTTGAATCGAATCTAAAAGAAATCCCTTGATTACACTAGGTATGATTATTTTGGGTTGTCTAGTGGGAGGCGAACTAGCTATAGTAACCTTGCCACTCTGAGTAGTAGTGTTACATTTGGGTGCTCTTCTGACTGTAATGGTATTGATGTATTCATTGTCAGTTCAGACATTGTTTATGATAGGTCCACTATAATAGTCATATTTGACTTGAGAAAAGTTGGCTTGATTATTGTGCATCTGTGGACCTGATATGGAAGCCTTATGAGAACCATGGTCCTACAGTGGATTCTTATGGATAGTATGATCTGAATTGGAGGAAAATTGAGATCCACCTACTTCAATGACATGACTTTTGATAAGATCTTGTATTAGGTTTTTCAATTGTCGACAGTTAGAAGTTGTATGTCCTTTTCCTCAATGGTATTCACAAAATGCATTGTCATTCCACCATGCTAGTTTGAATTGTCCTGGGTCATATGGTTTTGGTTCTTGGAGTGTAATGACCCCATTTTGGATACATTTCTTAAGGAATTCTTCAATGGGTTCACCCAAAGGAGTGTATGTGTGACCTTTAGGAAATTGTCTCATCTGACGGTATTGTCCCTGGTTATTTTGACTCTTCTGATTGTTGAAAGGGACATTAGGAGGGGGTGTCGATGTCGTTGTTGGTTGGTGTTGTTGTTAAACCCCTTTTAGGGCCAGTATAGGACCCACAACGTTTGTAGTCTTGGCATCAACAACACTGTCATTTGTAACGTGTTTATTTTTTACCCAGTATTTATTCTTATCGGTGGTTGGATTGACATTTGTGTTTTTGGAACCATATTGTAATTCTCCCTTTGTGATAAGGGCTTTCTCAACCTGGACCCCTTTTTCGACTAAATCTATGAATTTTGTGCAACAATGTATTTGCAATGCATATTTTAGAGGTCCCCGAAGTGTTTGAACAAACATGTCAACTTTCTCCCTTTCGGGGATGTCAATGTGACATCGACTAGCAAGGCTTCTTCATTTTTGAAAAAAAGGGATAAATGTCTCTCCAGCATCCTCTTACATGAGATTGCACAAGCTAGTGATGGAGGTGTCCATGTCGATGTTGTACGTGTAGTTTTTGATGAATTTTCGTTTAAGCTCATCCCATGTCTGGATATCCTTTTGTGTGGAAAACCATTCAAGGGCTTGACCCACTAGACTTTTAGAAAAAGCCCCATCAAGTATGTTTGTTCATAGGCGATGTCCATACAATTGGTTGCAAATTCGCGAACATGTTCAATGGGGTTTGTCTTGCCTCTTTATTTTGTGAAATTTGGTGACACATATCCTGGAGGAAATGGAGGCATGTATATGCTCATGTCGAATGGCTATACATTTAGGTCATATGATATTTCTGATTTCTGGCCTGAAATGTATATGTTTTGAATAGTTTTTTCTACCCCCATCAGTCTTGTTTGGAGGGCATCCATAACAGGATCATTTGTGTTTCTATATGTTGTACTGCTTGGTACACCATAGGGTCCCATTTATTGTGCGTGAATATTGGTGTATTATGGCAGTATGGATTGTTGTGGTATATAGGACGTTTGTGGATTGCCGTGTTGTTGATATTGAAGGTTATGATTGTGTGCGTGTTGGTGAGTATGAATGTTAGATGAGTAGGTTGGGATGTGTCCCCTAGCCATGTGTGTCATTATTTGGGGAATGTGATGACCATGAATGCTATGATGCGTGAATGGTGCCATGGATTGTGTTACCTAGCCACCTTGTGCAAATTGTTGGGTTTGCACAAGGGGAATGTTTGTATTTGTACCTTGGGAGGCAATGACATGTGACTGTGTTGTCATGTTAACATTTGGTTGTTGTCCTTTGATGAAAATGCGCCCCTTGCCCCCTCCTAAAGGATTTTTTGAAACACCACTGAGCGGATATGTCAAAGGTGTACTCATGGTAGTAGATGGAGCTATCAAGGGGGGGTTGTTATGACTTGATGATGCCCCCATGGCATTTATCGTAGTGGTGAAAAGAGGGTTGGAGTAATTTTCCCATATTGTTGAGGAGCCAAGAATGGTTCCAGCTGATTGGGATAGTGTTGTGGTTGTTGTGGGCATTGTGGATGATTGTGATCCTCCAATAGATGTAGTATTTATTGTGTTGGAGGTGTTTGGGATGGTGGAGGTAGCATGCACTTTCGTTGTGGTGTCAAAGAAGGTATTGCTCATAGTGTTTGGAGGTTGATCACTATGTGACATGTCATGTGCATTGTTGTTATTAGGGTTAGGAGGTGTCACATTTATTGTGTTAATGTCAAATACTTGAGGTAATTTGGCTCCTTCACTCAAGAGTATAGCCAACTATCTATCTCTATCGTAATGGACCATTGTTTCAATGAATTGAGAGGCCTCTAGATTTTGTGCTATTGCCTCTAAGTTTTCCTCAAGTATTTGACCATATTCATCTTTTTGCAATAATTGGTCAAATGCACTGTTTGATGAGTGTGGTGTCATCGTTAGAGGTTGATTGTTTGTTTTGCTAAATGGATCATCAAGGTCCAGTTTGGGTCATACATTGGATTGTTGATAGTGGATGTGGGGTCTTGCCGAGGATTTTCCATTTGTCTTTGTTGTTTTTGAAGTCTAGTTTCCACCATAAATGAGATTTCTCAAATGAAAAGGAATGACAACTAATTGTAGTGATGATGTTATGCAAGGTCTAAATTCCAAATGACGACTAGGATGGCTAATGTTTTTTTGAATTTTTGTGAATAGGATATGCAATGTGAAAACCTAAAATGCAATTCAAGACAAGGGTACCTAAGCACTTCTAAGCTCAAACTTTTTTTTCAATTTTGGTTACTAGAGGACTTTAATGAAAATGACAAGGTGACAAGGTCGATATGACTAGTGAATTTTCCTAACTAGACTTTTGAGTTGGAAAATTTTACAAAAGAGGACAATGACTGAAAAAGGGGGTTGATAAATTATTCCAAAAGAGCCTAGTTTTGAAAACAATGATGTTGCAAATTGTGTTGAGGTTTATCTAATCCTAAAGATGCAAACATGTGAACCTAGGGACAACCTAATGTCGAATGTATGCAACTAAAATAATGAAGGATGCAACCTATGGTAATGAATGCAAACTAGTGGTCAAGACTTTAAGCAATTTCAAGTTTGGTTTCTGATAGAATCTTCTAGGAAATAGTGTTTGACAAATTATTGATAAGATGAAGACTTCAGATTTGACTTTGGATGAAGTTTTAAAATGTGATAGGCAAATGTGTCGTTTGAGGTGTCAGTTGCATCTGGGTTTTGCATATGCAACTCTATTTGTCAAATGCGACTTGGAAACAGACAAATGTGACTCTGTTTGTCAAATGTGACTTAATGACAGTCAGTTGCATCTCAGTTTTGCATATGCAGCTCTGCAATGTTTAGATGTGTCTAGACGCATACAGATGTGGCATTTTAAATGTCAACTATAGTTTAATAGAGCGATTGAGGTGCAGAAAATCAATTGCGATTCAACAGATGTGACATAGTTTTGTTTCAAATTTATTTTCTTATCATTTGCAAGTTTGATCTTTTTGGTGTTGAATGTTTTGTTTGGAGCTGTAGATTTGATAATTCTAGAAAACACTTGACAAGCACAGTGTTTTAAAAGTAACCAAACACACATCAGATAAGCACAATCCTAGGTTAGGCCATGACAGTATTCACTAGATTCCACGCAGGTTTCCCCAACTACATATCTGTAGCGTGTGAATTCAGATGCTTGGCTACACAAGATCCCCCTTATAGTGCACTCTCTTCTCAAGCCAACCAAGCTTCCAACCCCCATGAAACTCCCATGGTGAGCTGATCACCTCTACTACAAACTGCGAAGGTGTGGATAACTTCACACCAACCAGTGTTGCGCTAGCAAATAGAAGGATTTTGGCTTACTACACAAATTTTTTTAGTTAGGGACCCCCGTTTGAGTGGCCATACATGGGGCAAGAGATTAATCACCATTAAGGTGGCACTCTAGCCTGAAGAGGTTAAGCTCAATAGGGTTTAAGGGAGTACAACTTCATCTGTATGACACATCTGCACAAGCAACATTAGGTTTTCCCTTAAGGTTTACATTTATATATTGGTCGGGGGTAGCTTGGCTTTAGCTCCATTGCCGGTTTGAGTCATGTTGGGGTGATGAAATCCCCAGGCAGGCCCAATTTCTAGAGTTGGTAACCGTTTCTCTTACACCCAAGATTGCCTGAAAGCGCGAGGGGAGACGATACTTCAATATACCAAGTCAGGGTAATAACAGATAAAAAAATGGGTCTGGTTTTTTGATCACAAGGTTTTCACCAAGTGAGAGCATACTCACCTACCATTTTGCAAACACAATCAAATAGAAACAAACACACATCTATTTTAAAAGCACCAACATGAAGTGTTTTCTACACTAGAAATCACAAACATGTTGTTTGAAAAATGAGTCTTTGACAAGCGTAGTTGCAAAACCACAAGTTAGTAGTTTTATCCACCAGTCTTGGACCAACGAGACGTAACCGCCACACACTGTGAAACACGATTAGTAACATGACAACCCCTACTGGGTAGAATGCAAAAAATAAACTAGAATGCTAAAAGAAAATAGAAAGAATAGAACAAACTTAAAAATCCGAATGCAAATGATAAGAAAAATTTACCAAGAAAATGCGTCATGACAGAGCAAATGCATCACTTGGTTCATCAAATGCGGCTCTGTATTTCAACTGCGGCTTTCTGGACTATGATTGCAGCTTTCCTGTTTGCGAATGCGTCATGATTTAAAAAAAAATAGTTGCATCGCTCCATTCCTGTACCTTCAAAAACAACAGAAAACACCAAACCGTACGGAAATAATAGCAAATAACAAAGTCGTGTTCACGTCAGGTTCACCAAATGTATCTATGGAAATTTAGATAGGTTAGCTTCTTAAATAGTAAACATCAAAATCCAATGAAATAACAAACCACAAAGGAAATATAATGAAAATAAAAGGAGTAATACTACCAGAAATCTTCATCTTCCATGGTTCACCTTTGTTACACCTTCTAGTTTGCAGCAAGTCAATGAGGCCCTCAGATTTCAAATTGAGCAACCTGTAATAATGCCAAAGTCCTATGCAAATGTTGAAGGATTTGATAAAATTTTTCCTATGTTTATGACAATATGATAAATAAAAATAATGACTACCAATGCTAAAATGACTATAATGCTTATATTAAAAATGACGTGTCCCAAAATTATGAGCAAAATTGTCTTTTATAGAAAACACAATTTCGAGTGGACAGATGAGATTAAATTCTAAGAAAGACCTAGAATGAGAGGTCCAGATTAAACTTGAGAATCCCTAATTAGGGTTAGGGAAAATTCATTAATCAAATAGTCAAGATAAAACCTTAGATAAATGGATTGACGGTGGAGAATAAATGAGAAAAATTAATTAGAAAATAAAGATTTTCGAAAATCAAGAAGATAAAGATTGTCTAATTTGCGAGATTCAAAAAATCAAGAAGATAAGAATTGAACTAAAAAGTAGATTTGGAAAATCAAGAATCTACCCGATTAATTGATTTTTGGAAGATTAGTTACCAATTTGAATTAAATTAATTCAAATTATGGATTTTATGAGATAATAAATAATTTTTTTCAAATTATTTACCAAAATGGACCAACAGTTAGGATTGTGATGACATTTTAAATAATTGATTTTTTTAAAATGAAAGGAATATTAAATTGGCAATTAAATAATTAAAGATAATTATTTAATTTAGAAGATAAGATTAATTAATTAAATAAATTAACCAATTCATTTAATTATGACAGTTAGTGGCATATTAAATAAATAAATATAATTCATTTATTTAATAATCAGGAAGAATTAATGAATAAGGATAATTAAACAAATTTAGAAATTTATTTAATTATAGGGAGACTTAGAGAATTACTGACATATTTAATAAATAAATAGAATTTATTTATTTAATAATCATGAAGAATAAAAGGACATGAATTAATTAAATAATTTATGAATTATTTAATCAATAATCAAATGTGGACCAAGGACATAATTAAATGCCATAATTATGCTAGGACGAAAGTGGTAAAAATGAAGCTTGCAGGCCTAGGTCATTTTTAGGTGTCTACAGGACCCTTAGGACAGTTGACTCCTTTCAAGTTCTTTACCATTTCAAAAGCCATTATAGGCTTCAAAAGATTATAATTGATGTTTTGATTTGATGGAAAGGTCCTCCTGACCCCTACAACCTCCTGACCTCTCAGGCATTCCTTAAGAAGCTTGGGTGCTCCTGCACCAGACGATAACAAAAGTCTTATTGATCAAGAGGTATATGACATAGATCCCCTTGACGCTATCATTGCTAGTAAATTTTCTCCACCTGCTTTCCAAAATCCAATCACCCCTTCAAACTATCTCGTTATGTCTTCATCGATGCCTGATCACGTTCCTTATGCTACCTTTGACTAGGGATATCCAGTAACTTCCCTGTCTGGATATTTGTCATATCCTTCATCTACATCATCCTTTTATCCAACACCCACATCCTCTTATCCTAATATGCCATCCCAGTATTCCTATCACAATCCCCCATCCATGTCCCCTTATCATAATCCTCCTTACTATTCTTCTCATCCTAATCCAACATCCACACCTTTTTATCTTAATCCTACACCCCCATCAACCTATCCTAATCCAACTTCCACATCTTCTTATCCTAATCTATTATCCACCTCTCCATATCTCAACCCATCTTCCCATCCTATTCCACCATCCCAATATCCTTACTAGAATCCTAATTCACCATTCCAATATCCTTACCTTAACCCTCCCTCCAATCCTAATCCTCCATCTACTACTAGTCTTCCATCCAATTTTGTTCCTCAATCTAATCCTAATCCACCAATCGATAGCCCTAATCCCCCATCTAATCCCAATCCTTCATCCACTCCTACCTCACCATCTAAACCTAGAATATGCAATTTTTTCACTCCTGAAGTTCTCCAAGGACTTATGACAAAGAAGACATCCCCCACTCCACACATTGCAATTGTGGAACCATGCCATCCCAATCCATCATCCATGGTCATTAATGATGATACCCCTCTCCAACCCACACCTATCACTGATGCTACCACCCCTAGGACCACTCAAACTTTCAAAATCATCAAATCCACTAAATCCATTGATCCCCTATCTCCTACTCCAAGGTTGGTCGAGCCCATTAAAAATAACCAAATCCAATCCACTCCTACACCTAGATCCTCCCAAGCCATCGCAGATCCGCAAATCCAATCCACTCCTCCCACTTGTAGTATTATCAAAATACATTCCCATGAACTTCATGAATCCTCCATCCTTCTATCTCCCTCACTTGAAGAGTCCCTTCAAGACTCCATTATCATCCCTCTCACACATGCCAAGAGCTTGATCCAAAGCATGCAATATCCCCTCCACATCAAGATCCTACCATCCCATCTAGTCCATCTCAAGATCATAGTCTCCCATCTATTCCATCCCATGATCCCTTTATCACTCAAGATCCAATCACTTCATCTCATGAGCCCTTATCTCCATCTCCATCACATGAACCCTTATCAACCACTACCACAAATCTAGATCCTATCATATCCCCTAATCCCTCTCCTGATATCACCCATCTAGATGTCACTATCCCATCATCTCCATCTCATGATCCTCCATCGTCACCTAAACCTACTATCCCCACATTTCTTGTATATCCCCTTGGTACCCTCACATTCTTCCATGGTGGTCTCCTTGAAGAAGAAAAACATAGCATATATACCACCCATCATCCTTCGCCTGATGATGGACTTGTGTCATGTTTTCAGAATAACAAAAAAAAATTCATGGATTGAATGCTTAAGAACATGAACTATCAAGGAAAAGGTTTAGGCCTTCATGAGCAAGGTATTTTAGAGCCCATCCAGGTCAAAGAACAACTCTTCATGGAAGGTCTTAGACCTATTTCTCAAGACTCACAATCTAAAGATGTTGGTACAACCTCTAGACATCCTAAACAAGCCTCTTCCACAAGAAATATAGGCTCCTCCCATCTCTCCACTAGATCATTTGCTTCCATCCCTCCTCCTCCATCGTATTGCCTCAAAACAACTATCCATATTCCTCCTTCATTTACAACATCCATTTTGGGTCCTTATGTCCCTCCACCCACTACATCTATTTTGGGCCCTTATATCCCAAAATAACCTCTTTCATCTCATCCTATTCATCCTTTCATCAATTCATCACCTATCCATATCATCCATCATAAACATCCCACTTGCATGTCCCCTAATCAGGATCAGCAAAGGCACATACCTACACATAATCCCAAAAATCCTACCTCCGTCACTCCACATCATCCATCTCCTCCCACCCATCCCATTGCTACTAAAAGTGCTTTGGATGCAAAATTAAAAATGCATACATCTAAACATCCACATGAATCTAAAGCTTCCCATGTCCCCTCTCAAAAACATGGTGAAGAAAAGAAAAATCAAATACAAAATCATATCCATTGGCCACAAAGGCCCACCAAAGCAAAGATCAAAACTTTGTGGATCCCAAAGAAGAAAGATGCAATGCCTTCAAATGAAAAATCTATAACAACATTCAAAGTTTCTAATCCAAAAGCTAATCATACACCCCTTTCATCTCCTAAATTTTCTTTGGGTCCTTATGTCCCAAAATTCACTATCCTATCTCCTCCATTATCCCCACATTCTCCATCCATTAATACTCTTATCATTTCATGCCCATCACCATATGTACCAATGTTCATCCTGAACTCACCACCCCATCACACACCTACCCCATCATTCTATCCATAACTTTTCCATCCTCCCATATATTATCCCACATATCTCCCCCATCAAATCCCTCTAATTCATCCTCTTACATAATCCATTTATCCTAATATGGTTGTACCAATATCCAACAATCACTTTGAACATGGGCTCTTAACACCTTGTATGGAACTTGATGCTTGATTCATTCATCCATCTCCTTGTTGCATGTATTGTAAATCCTCTTAACCTCCTCCCTATCCTTATCCATCTCCTTCTGCATGCTATCCAAAAAATTAGAAAAATCCAAAAAAAAAAAGAAAAAAAGTAAAGACAAATAATTCATCCAATGGTGAAAACTTGGCAAACAAGTGCCTTGGATAAGTACCATGATGGAAACCTGGAAAAGAGGCGTCATGCATAAATCCCCATTTTTCCTTTTTCACACTTGGGGGTAGCTTCATGATATGCATCCCCTCCATCTGCTACGCTTCATGCTATGCTTCTTTCTACACACACATCTTCCTGCTATACATCCCCTACATCATTTTCCTCCATCCCACCTATCTTACACAACCTACTATCATTTATCATTTATCTCTCGTCCCTCCATCCTTGTGATCTTGATAAAAAAAATAGGGGCACCTATCTATGCATGCTTTAGACACCTCTTGGTGTACATTCCCTTCATATATGCTCTATTATATCCATTAGTCACCCATCCTATCCTGCTCCAGTTATCTCCTTCATTTTCCCATCTTCCATCCCTCATGCCTCATTATATATGACATATCTGGAGTGGGGGAATCTTCTTCCTTTGTGATATAGTCCTTGGAGATATCATTCATCCCTCAATCCACTAATCCTTTTTCACCTCCCCATCCTTGTCTTCCAAATCCCTCAATCCACTAATCCTTTTTCACCTCCACATAATCTTTTTTCACCTCCCCATCCTTGTCTTCAAAATCCCTCCACACAATCCTCAGTCCACTAATCCCTTTTCACCTCCCCATCCTTATCTTCCTATCTATTTATCTCTATCCACCTCCCATCTCATAATCTGTTGTTATTGGTATCTAGCTATAGGCTACTCCCCATGAAATCTAATGTTAGCTACCTTATTGCCATCACTTCCACTTCTTTTGCACATATTTTCAATCTCCTATCCTTTCTCATCATTCATCTCTCTGTCCTATCATCCTTCCAATTCATTTTGATGATTTGGATAACTATCCCATCCCTGAGCTTCATGTGATCATCATCATCCTATCCAACCCACTAGGTCTATCTTGTCTCATCATATTGGTCCCATCATTTTCTCCCCTTCTTAGGGTTATCTTCTCATCATCTTTTATCCATCATTTTTCTTTAGCCTTTTGTCAAACTACATTGCCCTTGCACTTTCACGTACACAAGGTCCATCATTTGATCCACCCCCAGGGCTTTGTCCATCATCCTCTTTCTGCTTTTATCCCAAGTCAATCATCCATCAATTTTCAAACTATGGGGGCTCTTCACTTTCACGTAGTCAAGGCTAATATTTGATCATCCCCCAAGCCCCTAGGTCTTTAGGGTGTGCCACTCTCGTGTCATGTCTTCCTTGTGATGTGTCATCAAGCTATGCCCTTATCTAGCTAGTTCTTCACAAATGATATCCACTTGTATCATCAGATCCAATCAGTTTTGAATCTCCTGCATCATACATATCTTTTAGCTTAGTATCCATCATCTTTGATCTCAACAAGATGCATCCTTCCTAATAAACCTCATCAATCCCATCCATCACCTTGATCCTATAGCAAAGGACATTTAAAATTAATTACAATCTTTTGATACTTTTGGATTTTGTTTATCACTTGAGCTCCCTATCATCACTTGTCATGGTCGCCTTGACCATCATATCATGGTGTGATTTGACTAGTAAACATAGGGGCATATCTTGATCTTTTCTTTGTTGTTTTCTTCTTGGTTGTCCTGTGTAGTACACACCAAGACTCCTACGGTTTTGTGCTATGTTCGGTAATCCTATGTGCTTGTGGTTATCTAAATACCTGGCCTAACCAAGGTCATTGCAACTTGGGGGTGTTAAGATACCTTTCTTGTTTGTTGTGTTTGTTTCATTCATTAGACACTAATCTACCTTGGTCCTTTATACCTTGGTGTATCGTGTCTTCTTCTATAGAAGAAATCAGTGCTCCGAAGATGGAAAATTGCATTAGGTTTGCATTTAATTTTCTATTCCATCGTCATGCATGTATCCCCCATCCATTCATCCTTCATCAACCTTTGTCCCCTATCCCTCCCATCTCTTGTTGTCACCTCTTCAATCTTCTTAGAATAATATTGATTATTTATTCTAAACATCTTGTCCCCCATCATTTTTATTCCTTTCATCCATCTCGCATCCTAATCCAATCCTCCTCCCTTCAATCTTCTTTTCCCCTTCCCTTGTCAGTCTCGCCCTACCTAGGGTGGACTCGCCCTAGCCGTGGGTGGACCCACCTTTTCCGTGTGTAGACTCACCCCTCGGATGTGGGCAGACCCACCCCTAGCTATGGTTAGACCCACCCAACTTGGGGTGGACCCACCCTAGCTATGGGAAAACTTTCCCTCAGCTATGGGTAGACCCGCCTAGCCTAGGGTAGACCTTCCATCGGTTGTGGGCGGACTTGCCCAGCCTAGGGAAGACCCATCCCTGGCTATGGGCAGACCTGCCCCTAGACGTGGGTGGACCCCCCCAACCTAGAGTGGACCCTCCCCTAGCTATGGATAGACTTGCCCCTAGATGTGGGCGGACCTGCCCTTGGGTAGGTGGATCTACACTAACAAGATCACCCCCTCTGAGGTGGGTACACCCCTCTATAGGGCCCACCCACCTTTATCCTTGTGCTTTTCCATGGGAGAACTCGCCCTATACTAGGGCATGTATGTCCCCTCCCACCCGACCTTTTTCCTATCGCCTTTAATAGGAAATTTTACCCACCCCTTCGTCCATCACTTTGCATCATCTTCCTCATCTCCCCTTCTAATCGTCTCATCCATTTCAAGAGCACACTTGTGTTTTCTTGAACCCACATGTCCTCTTGAGGGGGCATCATTCATCCCTAACCTTCATCTTCACCTCCATCATCTCCTTCACAGTTGATCCTTTAATGTCTAGGGCATCTTTTCCAATCTAACCATCTTCTTTCAGGTTCTATGTTTTAATATTCTTTGAAATGATGCTACTTCGTACCACTATCTCAAAGAGGGGAAAAATGTAGACACCTAAATTTTGACATTTAATTTATCCAAATTTATCCCTTTGCATCTAAACATCCCCTTATCCACATTAATTAAGTAATATCACTATTATTTAATTAATACCTCTAAAGTTCTTCTAATCCCTAAGGTATCTAGTTAAATAATTAATACCTTCCCCCTTTCATCAAATGAATTAAATAAATATGACATTTATTTAATTCCTCACATGTCACATCCGTTAATCTTCATCAAACTCCTAATTCCATCATTAGGAATTTCCACATTCCTAATCCTTGATTAGGATGTGTCATATCCTCCAAATTTTTCATGTTGGCCCCTAATCTCTCTTAGCCACCTAACCCTCCTCTAATCCTTCATTAACTAGCCTAATCAACCTCTCAAGGAATTTTTAATTCCTTTTATCCTTTCAAGGAATATTAAAATCCTTTTTCTCTACCACGTGTGATCTTTGACTTGTCACATCAAGTCACATGTGAACTCTTCCCCATGGAATCTTTGATTTGTCACATCAAGTTACATGTGACAAGTGCTTACCTTTATAGGCACCTTTTATTATCCAAGGTACTTTCTACCTCTCCCTTTGGAACCTTGTCTTATCCACAAGATTCCCCAATCATGTCAATTTTAAATTCACTTTTTATTCCTCCAAGGAATCTTCTCATCCCCCAAGGTACTTGCAACATACTTGTCCTTCTTCCACATCATGTACCCTCCCACCTCATTTACACATCATCATTTCCAAGCCACTTCACATGCCACATGTCAATATGTGAGGGCTTGTGAGTTCTCAACTCACCATAGCCCTACATCTTGGCCTTGTTGGTTTAATCTCAACCATCCATTTCTCTAGAGAATTCAAAATTCTCTATAAATACCCCCTCTTTTCTCTCATTTAGGGACCTTTGCATGCCATAGCCAAACTCTTGTAGTTTTATCATTTGAAGCCACACTTAGCCATATTCTCACATCTTAGAATTTGCACCCATTATCATACAACTCCAACCATCTTGCATCCCCACCTACTTTCCATCCAAGGAGCATACAACCTCACAAATCAAGGGCCAACCAAAGAACAACTCGACAAGGTGAAAGTTTCCATTTTGTTTTGTTAAGCTAATCATTTGGCCAATCTTTAGGTGTAGGGTGTTAATATTTGTTTTCTTGCACTCTTTTGTTTGCTTCTTGTTTTCTAACATATATTTTCACCCATTCACAGATATGATGAGTTATCAAGTGCTTTTGAGATAGTGAAGAAGAAGGGTATTATGACATAATAACCCGGCCACAATAATCCTAGACCAAGAAAAAGTTGTGTGTATGTTTAGAATGTTCTCTGGTATGTGCTCCACATTTCTTTTGTGTTGATCCTATGCTTGTGCAGATTTTTAGTGTTTCTTATGGTCACCCAAGGGTGATATATCCTATATTATAGCTTCTAGTTTGATGTATAATTAAATTTGTGTTCACCAGTGTGTGAATGGTTATAGGAAATAATAACTCAGCCAAAATAACCTTAGACTAAACATTTTGAACATACACATAACTTTTTTCTTGGTTATAAGACATTATGTTAGACTCTTGAAGGTAGTGAGTTGATGGTGTCTATAATTCTATGATCAAGGCTATGGATGTGTGCAAGTTGCAATGGTGGATTTTATGTTGCATTGAGATAATGTTCTCTATGTAACATTCTTCTTTCAATCTTTCTTTAACTATAGGCAGTGAGCCTCCCTTTTGGATAGTGAGTCCTATCTGGATAGTGAGTCATATCTTGGGCAGTGAGCCCTCTGGTAGTGAGCCTCTTGTAATCAATTTTTCAATTACTCTTATATTGTGAGTTAATACTGACCGTGGTTTTCCCATATTGGTTTTTCCACATAAATTTGGTGTTTCTTATGTTGATATTACTTTTTGTTATTTTCACTTCATGTTCATACTTAATAACAAATTAAAGTGGATGCGGAACCGATAATTGTTTAAGGGATTTGTTACAACTGATTCACCCCCTCTCAATTGTCTTGTGCATTTCAACACATTATGTGCAATGGGAAAATGGCAATGCAAAAGTGGATAATCTCGATAGGTTTTGTATTGCACAAGAATTTATGCATGCAAATAAAGTGAGAGATGATGCTATAAGTGGAGTTGAACAAATGAATTCAAACATTCTTGAAGTTAAGAATCTCATGAAATAAGTGCAATTTGAAATAGATGATAAGGAAAAGGAAAAATCAGATCTAAGTGTAGAAAAAGAGAATCAATTGGGTGGAGACATGAGATTCTTATCTAAAAACATCCTGATGATCAATTTGTAGATGCAAAAGAAATATTTGAAAGAGTTGAAAGTGAAGAAAAAAAACTAAAGACTAAAATCAACCAATTAGAAGAGGAATTAAAAGAAAATAAGAAGTTTTCATCATCAAAATAAAAGGATCCTAACGTTGTTCAGAGAGAGTTGCAATCTAAATGACAGGAAGTTGAGAAAACAAAGACAACAATGGAAGGTGTTTCTTATGAAGAAGGGTGCATGGAGACATTATAAAATGAGTGTTTCAAACAATTTGACGCATTTCAAAAGTTGAAGGTGTATATTAGGCTCCTCGAGGCTTAATTAGGAAATTTTCAATTTACCTATAATGATCTAGAAATCATTTTGATAGATAAAAATTCAATTTTTTTGTTACACAAGTTATAAAGTTAAAGATGGCTCAGCAATAATTGTGTTGGAGGTTACTACAAGAGAGAAGTTGTGTAATGTGGTAGTGGATATAAGAAAAATACAAAATCTACTACATGCAATAGAAAATTTACGAAAAAGAGTAATAAATATCCCTTTCAACAAAATCCAAGCCCATACCATTTTGTCAACAACTCAACAATCAGTAGCCAAGTTGGTTGGAAATGGAAAACCAAGGTTGGCACTATCGTTTGTTGCATACGAAGATGAAATTGAAGTAGCTATATTGCATTTTTATTTCATGGTACATTTATTTGCATCCATGTAGATGTTGCAAAGGAGATTCCTTTTCATAGAGATGATCTCCAACTATAACTCTTCAAGAAAAGGACATTTTTCAACAAAGTGGTCTTCTTACTATTGGAAGTCACAAGGGATGAGGTGAGTTGTTAAGGTGACTTAATGCATTGTCTGAGGTAGACTCTTAGCTTGTTATTCATTAGAATAAGCTAGAAAGAATTGAAGAAGAAATCACAACATTGTTTCCATTGGAAAATAATTTTTCACATTTGCAATCTTAGCTAGAGTTCAAGTCCTAAGATATTTCTCATATTTACAATATATCTCAAAAGAATGACCACCATATGTTGATTGAATTCATTTGTAGAATGGAAAAGGAGCTCAAAATGTACAAGATGAAAGTGATAACAAAAGATAAACTTCACAAGCCATGTGTTTCATAAGTTGATGCCCTTCATAAAGCAATGAAAGATTATAATTCCATTTCAAATATTGATATTTGAAAAATGTTACAATTAAAATATGAAACGTAAAACACTTCATATTGTACATAGAATTGGAGGTTTCTTTGGTAAATCATATTCAATAATCAATTATTCTTTCAGAAAAAGGAGCCTCTACAAAGCAAGGGGAAAATTTAGTTTTAGGAAAAGAGAGTGGTAGCTAGGATTTTCAAGCATGGCCTTTGTATAAAGAGAATGGAGTAGTTTGTCAAATTCCATTATATTAAATGAATGAAATCTTTGGAATCTTTGTACATTGCATAAAATCATCTACTAACAATCCACATTGTTTTTTCCAATTGGCAACTATTTAGTGCATTTACTTTACCATCATATGAGGAAATTTAAATGCCATATTTACTCTACCTAAGATTTGTGATACACTTTAAAGGTGCATTTCATTACATTTCTACTATGTAAATAAGATAAGTTTTTCATTACAACCATATTGTCTATGTATAATTCGAACTTTGAAAACACTAGGTGTTGTAAAACCTGCAACACACATATTATTGAAAAACCCTCTACACATAACAACCCAATCAGTTGCTCACTTATCAAATCAATTTTTCTATTTTTATGTATCCCCCACCTAGAAACCCTCCCCATTCTCTCGTCCCTTTATTTTTGAATATGAAGAATAAAATAACTAATAACTCACATTCTATTTTCCAGCCTACAATTATTCAATACTGAACAATAGGTGAAAAAGGTGATGGCCTAGGTCATAAAACACCACTATTTCACCTTTTCATTAAAATATACCCTAGGATCCCAAATTGTATTGACTAAAAACCCAAAGGTTAGTCAATTCTCAACAAGGACAGCCTAGGAGGGGTTCTTTTAGATTTTGAAGGGTTCATCACCAAGAAAAAGCTTAGAAAAGACAACTTAATATTCAACTCACAAAACCTAGTAATGCAATCCAAATAATGATTGTAAGGAAAAAAATAAGCAACAACAAGTTAGGGTATGTGTGCATGGGGAGTCTGGAAATGTTATGAGGATTTTGGAAATGTAAACATGCTGTCAAAATATGCTAGGTAGGACTAAGATGCCTTTACTATTGTCTTAGTCCCACTACTATATTTTGGGGGAAATGCAAAATATTTGAATGCCAGAATAGAATCTGAAAGAATCACTTCAAAATGTTGGAACGTAATGATCTACCAAGAGGGGAGTGAATCAATAGATATAAATTTTTTTACACTTTAAAACCTATTTGCAAATTCATCCTTACAACCCAGATGTGCAGATTAAAATATAAAGCAATTAAAAAAACACATGCACATGAAACAACTTATAACACCAGATATACTTGGAAAACCCAAGATGGGAAAAACCATCGTGACAAAAGTTGCTTGAGTCTAATCCTCAAATCTAGTGTCACAAATGACGTCTCTGTTACAAAGTTAAGGGCTACAACCCAAGGAAGCTTCAACTCCCTAATTTAGAAGCTACAATTTCAAGGATGCTAGTACACCTTGTTTTAGGAGCAACAACTCCAAGGAGACTACAATCTTGAGATACAACTCAATTCAATGAGGATACAACCTCAAAATAATTACAAGTTCATATGTGCATACAATTGGATTCTACTCAACCTGGAAATGCACCATTACATTCAATGAATTGTTGCACGCTCTGCAACAAACATTACTATTGTTGAAGCTGGACTCTCAGCAACATTCCCCTAAATGCAAAACTTAGATGATTGTATGTGTTGTATCTAGGTTACACACCTATATGCATTCACTTTCTACTCTCTCTTTTTTTATAGACTCAATACATCGACAATGCTTGATTATCTTCCTTTTTTCTTGACTCCATTGATTTGCAATTACTACCTCAAGATGTGTACCATTTTCTAGATCATCTCCTACTTACTATTATGGTTTTCTTCACATGCTAACTTCACCAGAAATCTTCCATTTCCTCGAGCCACACAAACCATTGTCCACATCATAATTAAGATATATGATAGAGTATCCCAGATATTTCCATATCTTACATTGATCCACCCAACATTTAATTCTATTATAGAGAATTTTCCCTCATTCTATTTGTCAAACCCTAAGAATGAGATATGTAGCAAATGTATTCTCTTGTCATTCGATCTAATTTGATATCGATCACTAGTTAGGGTGTTTTCTCAAAAGTCTTCATTACACAAACTCTACATTGATCCACACAAAATTTAATTCAAATGTAGAGAATTTTGTTGGAATAGAAAACTACACAACCCTAGAATCAGATATGCATTAAATTTGATGCAGGAGCATCCCTGGTTCTTTGCAATCTTGCATCAACCAAAAATATTCACATTTCAGTTTTGTTCTTGTTTAGTTCATATTGGTAGATTTAGTATATCATCATATCTACTCACTAGACCTTGTGGATCTATATGTGCATCATGGACATGTTCACTTCCCTTATCCAAAAATTTCAGATTGATTGGATAATTTTCTAGCAAGTTATCAATTTTGGATTATGTGACAGTATCTTGAATCAACACCAGAATAATTTTCAAACCTAACAGCTAGTTGGATCGCTCATGGATCTTTCCCGTATGTTGCAGATTCATGGTGATGATATTAAAATTATTCTATGGAGTGTCCTCTACCTTAATTTAGGTCCACACTTCATCTCATGCATTTACCGAGGAGTAATTCAAATTTGAGGCTGACCTATTCATGCACATGTTACATTTTCTTTCATCAAAGATTTTAATGATTTGTGGCCGACGTAGACGATTCTAGATCTCAAGACATGATATAAAACATTGTAATCGATCATTAGAAAGTAGTAAATTTAGAATAGAGGAATGATATGTAAAATTTCCCCTTGCATTAAGGAGCATATAGGAATATTATTTTTTGAGGATGTTGTAATAGGCCTATGCACTGAGTCTATAAGTGCAAATGTTGTCAGCTAGTTGTAATTGAATTTTTTGATAATAAGAATATTTGAATTTGCATTTTCCTCTAGCTTTTGTGTTGCTTCCATTATGTGACTCTTGTTGCATGGTCTAGATTCTTCTCTTTGAGAACCCTCCTACCATGGCTGCACCAAAATTCAATTCCTTCTTTGATCAATCTAATTTTGATCTTGATTGACATGACTATCTTTTCTATCACTTACTAGATCAAATATTCATTGACATTGGTCATAGATGCACTTGGACCAATAATTATTTCTCCTATGTCAGTTACCAATCAAAAAACTTAATCACACTATCATAGCCATTTTATATCTTCATATTTGAATCTAGGTTGTTGATCCTATTTCTTCATTCCATGATCCTCTGGCTCTCCATTCATCTTGGAAACATTAAAAAAATTCTTTCGATAAGCAGTCTTCAAATATCCATCATCAATCTCCACTACCTAATGATCACTTTTAGATCTCTTGCTTTTGATCTTTGTCATTGATCTCCTTAATATACCACTCACCATGGTTAGGTTCCACTATGACATGTTTCCAAAGTCTGCTATCCCTGCGAGCTCTAACCATAGGCCCACACAAACCTTGCAGGGTCTATGGGTTGTTACCATCTATCCTCCATGTCTCCGCAACACAACTCATAACAATGATGTGAGTTGGTTTACCAATCAAATCATCCATCACCTATTTTTGGCCTTCATCACAATCCTTTTGCTTTCTAAACCCTTTGTTACTATTGGGTCCCACATGGCTTATCACTCCATCAAAGCAACCTTCTTCAAGGTCCTAGTGATACCATATTGTCTCACCGATGGGAAGGTCATTGATGTATTGAAGAGACAATCATGATACTCCCTCCAATTTGCATCTCTCTTTGATCAAGCACATATCATAATATCGAAGAGACATCCGAATAGGTCTTGTCAACAACCAACAATCACATTGATGAGAACCCTTGATGACATCACTTTCCCACCCCATCTCCATGTCACTACATCTTAATCCACAACAAGGATGTGAATTACCATTTTCCCTATCTCTTCATTCCAAATTTCATCATCATCATCATCACCTTAGCTTCTTCCTTTTTTGGGTCCCACCAAATACACTATGGGCACTATCAGATCTTCTACTCTTAATCTCTACTATTCACCACTTCCAACAATTCATGGCATATGTTACCTTCCACTATTTGGTCCCACCAAACTCTATAGCAAGCACTGTCTAATCTCCAAGGATCAATCTTCACCATTCCCTGCTAGCCTCATGAGTCTTGATTGGGCCCCACTGAAATCTCAGTGGGGTATGCAGGCTACTACCAACTGTCAATGGTGACATCACCTTACTAGGTCCCACAATTGACATCCATTCTCGCATCTCCCTATCACTATGTTGCTAAAAGTTTGAACCTAAGAACCTCATGTTGGAGGTTATGAAATTTGACAACCTGCGAGTCACCGAGAACACTTCCATTTTTCTTATCACTCCATCAAAGGGAAAAATCCTAGATTCCTACTGATACACGAGAGTCCCGCGGAACTGATGGAAATATATAACCTTAAAATGCTAAGTAGAGGGGTTGGTCACCTCCATGGGATGAATGGCATAAGTTATTACTTATGTGACCTACAACCTACAATACTAAGTCACCGACAAAATAGAAACTATCTAAACAATGTGACTATAAAATCCTACATATGTAGGTTTTAATTGGTAAACCCTAGACTAAGAGCATGAACAAATGAGTATTGACATCTCCATTGACATCAAGACCTACACAATGCCTTTTTGGAAAGCTCTCAAGAAACCATATTTGAATTTTCCATCTAATTTTCCATCAAATCCACTACTCTCACACTCATCCTCTATCATTATGGCAACAATTCCTTTGCAGGATTTTCACTTTTGAAATGAATGACAACTATATGCCAACAATTTCACCATTTTGCATTGATGGAGAAACTTGAAGCACTTATACGAGATATAACATTGAAGCTTTGTACCAACTTGACTATTCACATTTCTCCCCCCTTGAAATCAATGGGAAAGGGTATACTCCCCCTGAGGAAATGCTCCAATTTTGAAAACTCTACAACTATCAAGTCATTAGAAAGTGTAAACCAAGATCTTACATGACTTGATCATACTATTCTTAACTACGGTTAAATACATGATCAGTGAAGCTCCCCTGGATATATCCCCTATCACTAATGTTTAATGATACGAGGTGGGAGAGACTACTCCCAACTTCTACCTCAAGTATTCAAACTACTTTGTAGGAAGAGGCTTTGTAAATATGCCAACCACTTGTTCCTTTGTTGGAACATACTCCATGCTAACTTCCTTATTTGCAACCTTCTCTCTGATGAACTAATACTTGATTGATATATGTTTGGTTTTGGAGTGTATTAATGGATTTTTTGATATGTTAATGGCACTGGAATTATCAGAAAGAATAGAGATAGGCTTATTGTACTCTACCTTGATGTCCTTTAATGTCTGCTTCATCCATAGGACTTGAGTGCAACAAGCAACTGTTGCAACATATTCTCCTTCTATTGTAGAAAGAGTGATAGAATCTTACTTTTTACTCATCCAAGAAACTAATCTATTTCCCAAAAAGAAAGCTCCTCCACTAGTACTCTTTTTGTCATCCACACTTATTTCCCAATTTGTATCTGTGTATCTTGTTAAAGTGAAATCTTTGCTTTTGGGATATCATAAACCATAATTAACAATACTTTTGTTGTATCTAAAGATTCTCTTCACTGCATTGACATGTGACTCTTTTGGTGCAGCCTAAAAACTTTCTACCATACAAACTGCTTGCATTATATCTAGCCTAGAATCAATTAAATATAGCAAACATCCAATCATTGATCTATACAAAGTCTGATTCACATCAAGTGACTCATCTGATTTTCTCAGCTTGCAACCAATAATCATAGGGGTAATAACTAGTCTACAATCTTCCATGCCAATTTTTTTTAGAATTTATTTTTCATACTTCATATTTGAGATATATATTGCTATCAAAACAACCTTTCTTGAATCCTTGTTCTAGATATTGATCCAACCTTGAATACCGATCCCTTGGTACTTACATCAAACCATACAATGTTTTCTCTATCTACAGACATAATCATCATCCTGTGACAGTTGAAAAACCTTTTGGCTACTCAATATATATTTCCTCTTCAAGGTTTCCATTTAGAAATGTAGATTTGACGTCCATTTGATATAATTTAAATCTCTTATACACATAAAATGAAAGAAACATCCTAATAGCTTCTAATCTTGCAATTGCAGAAATTTTTTCTTTAAAATCAATACCTTCAACTTGTGCATATCCTTTGCACACTAACCTTGCTTTGTTTCTGACCACAATTCCATCTTCATTTATCATATTTCTAAATACCCATTTGGTTCCAATTACATTCTTTCTTGATGGTCTAGGAACCAATTCCCATGTTTTTTTCTTTTCAATATGATTGAGTTCCTCATCCATTTCTTTCATCCAACTCTCATCTTTACTAGCTTCATTAAAAAAATTGGTTCAATTTGAGATAAGAGGGAAAAGTTCACTTGTTCCTTGTTCTTTGCAAGTCTGATGATCTTTTTGCACATTTTTTGTAGGTGCTCATTCAACCATTTCTTCAATCTATTCTTCTTGTTCCTCTTCTTCAACAGTTGCACCTATGGCATCCTCTTCTAACTCAGTTTCAAGGTTTTTTTTTCTAGCCTTACCTTGATCTATATTTTCATCAACCCTAATATGTACGATCTCTAAAATTTTATGGAATCTCTTGTCATAATATTTATAAGCTTTGCTTTGATTGGAGTACCCAAAAATATCCCTTCATCACATCTTGACTCAAAACTTCCTAAATCTTCATCATCATTTTTAATATAGCATTTACTGCCAAAAACTTTGAAATGCTTGATTGATGTAGGCCTACCAAACAAAAATTCATATGGTGTTCTCCCACTGTTAAATCCACTAAGAGCTTTGTTTTGAATGTATATAGAAGTTTGTATTGCTTCTTTCCATAATGTATCTGTCAAGTTTTCCTCATTTAACATGGCTCTAGCCATCTCTTTTACAATCCTATCTCTTCTCTCTACCACACCATTTTGTTGTGGTGTTCTTGGAGCTGAATACTGGAATTTTATTCCATGATATTTACAATATTCCATGAATTCACTTGAAATAAATTCTCTACCTTCGTTTGACCTAACACATTTGATTCTTCTCCTAGTCTTATTTTCTACCAGCTTCTTATAGAGTTTAAAATTTTCAAATGCTTCAACCTTCTCCTTCAAAAACATGACCCATGCCATTCTGGTATAATCATGAATCAGTGGCATGAAATATATTTCTCTTTGAATTTCCCTTGTCCTCATTGGACCACATAGATCAGTATGAATTATCTCCAAGGGTTTTGTAGATGAATAATGCTTTGTAGGAAACTTCAACATAGTTTTCATTCCTTGTTGGCATCCTTGATAGATGGTATTTTTAGGATTATAATCTTAGGTATATCTCTAACTAATCTTTTGAGCTTATCTTCAATAGATTTTCAAAATTTACATGTCCAAGTCTTTTATGCCACAACCAACTCTCATTTTTTGGCTAATTAGGCATGTTTGGCCTTCCACTTCACATAGATTATAGAGATTACTATCAGTCCCTATCTCTTCAGCAATTATCTTACCATTTCCCTTATTTTACACCTATATGAGTTAAACACAACCTTGTATCCATTATCACACATCTAGTTGACAATAAGAAGATTATTTTTCAAACCTTCAACATAGAGAAAATATTTAGTTTTTTTTATTAGATAAGTAGAATTTACAGGGTGTCGTAGCCTTTACTCTTCGAACCACTAGAGCCAAAAAGATCGGGTCCATAAAACATAACTAAAAACTACCAAAACAAAACACAATGATAGTGGACTAATAGCCAAAAGTCAAACAACCCAAAGGACAAACACAATAACAAAAAAACTAACTAGCTTTCTCCTAATTCTGGGAGAGGAGGCAAACAACATCCTCCCCAACCTAGTTATGGCCTTCCTCAATAGCCTTCTTATCCATTTCCTCCACAACAATGGAGAGGGAGTCAATTGCATGGTGGAACATCTTGACAGTGTGAAATTCTTCTTGAGCTTCTCCACCCATTTGTACGTAGTCTTCACAATGTCTTCCTACTCCATATCCTAGAGGTAAGAGGACTAAGAAGTCAAATTCTCCTTAAGTATTTTGTTGAATTAAGAAAAGTGGCTAGGCCCTTCAACAAATTCCTCCTCTTTTTCCTTTGTTTATGCCTCATCCCTATTGCCCTTGCTAGTAGACCACTCATCATCAGTAGAACTTTCCTTTATCTGCACAATCATGTGAAATTTCACAAGTTTGTCAGATCTCCTAATTTTGGTATTATCAACCTTAGTATCCACCATAGCAACAACCATAGTATCCCCCTTGGAGTCTCTCCCCACCACATCATTCTCATTGCTATCAGTAGTTGAAGACTCCACCTGACCTTTCCCTTCTTCTTTCAAATTTTTATTGTTTGTTGGTTTGTTGTTAGTCTTACTAGGGGAAAATTTGAGCTCATAGAGCCTAGCTATAGTATTCAACTGAGCAAGCCCCACACCCCCCTTTTTCTTTTTGGTTGGAAGTTTAGATCTTTGGGTTTTAGCATTCCCTAGTGGGGTTTTACTTTTGGGGCCCTTTGAATCAATGGGAGAGATATTGGTCTGAGCAGGGGGTTCGAATTCCTCAATGCAGACAATGGAGATGAGTTTGGATGGGTAGAGCATTAGGTGAAAATGATAAAGCCTCAAGATGAGGCCTTGATGGAGTAGTAGGTGAGGAGAATCTTTGAGGTTTTGGGCATCAACATCAAGGAATTTCTCAATACAGCTTTCTAAGTCAGTGAGCAAGAAAAATGGGAAACTCAACAACATTTAATGGCAGAGGTGATTTAAAAGAGGAAAATGATAGTAATAGTAAGTTTTATATCTACCCTCTAAAGTGACATGCTTCATGAGAGTGAGACAAACTTGGTCCTAAGGCCACATAAGAGCTTGTCTTTCAAAGCTAGACTGGGAGAGGATAAGTTTTTCATTACCAATAAAGAATTCATTTAGGTGTTCATTATCCTAAGCCTTGGTGTGCTTAGGATACTTCTTCCCAGTATAAGAGAGTCTCTTCATCTAAGATATCACCTCATCATTGACTTCAAAGGAGATACCACCCATGCTAACCCTTCTTTCTTTCTAGGAGCTCATGAATTGTGCCAACATCCACGGATCATGACCAACTAGGAATTCATTTAAAGGTGCTAGCCCTCCTTTGACATAGATGTGTCAAACTAGCAGGTCCTTATAGAATTCTCAAAAATTGTCTAGTTCTGTCCTCATCCTGTCACCATCCATTTCTCCACTCTTCACCCTATAAAACCAAGAAACCTGTGAGAGAAAAAGATTATATTTTTTGTTAATGTGAGAAGTTGTCCAAAAATTTCTTGTCTTAAGCCAACCAAGAAGATTATGGGTAATTAGAACGGTGTTCATATCACATGCTTTAGGAGTTAAATCCTAAAAGGAAATCTTCACAATCCCATTAATTAAAATATTTAAACACCTATGGCTAGGTTTGTGAAAAATGATAAAAATGGAAGGTTTTACTTCCACATGGCCATTGCACAAGTCCCAATGATAGTTGGCCATGGGGCCAAAATTAGGCTTCCCTAAATATCTACCTTTTAGCCTTATAAACTTTTTAGCAGAATTGATAAGACAAGGAAAGAACTTAATGCCATAACTATTAGTCACATCAAATTTGAATTTGGAAATTCATAAGTATATGTGAAGGCTAAGCCAAGAACCCTAATAAGGGTTACATAACACTTGATGCAACTTGGATGTTACCCTAATGTACTTCCCACTCCTCATAATTAGCTTCAAAATTCTTAACTTCTCCCCATTATTCAAAATTTTCCCCAAATTTGACACCTTAGCATTAATCTTCATCCGCATCACCAAAAAATTCAAAATTTGGACCACCCAAAAAGGCATGACAAATGGAAATTTAGACATCATTATGATAAACTAAATTTCCCTACTCCTTAAGGATTAAACCTTGAATCCTTGATGGTAGGTTCCCCATATTCCTCCAACACGTAGAGTCTCTCCAATGGGAGCCCAAATTAGCAAGGGCATTAGCAACTTGATTTCCTTGCTTTAAAATGTGAGTCACAATCTTCATATCCAACTTCAACACTAAGTGATTTATGTCTAAGAAGATTTCCCTAGTACTCCATCCCAAAAATCTACCCCTATTTACATAATCAACCACCAACTTAGAATCCCCTTTGATGTGCAGTTTCTTTATCCCCATAGTAATAGCTAATTGGATTCCCTTTAGCAGCATCCTTGCTTTCACAATCATGGGGGTCTAAATCCCTATACCTCTTGAGTACCCAGCCACCAAGCTACCCATATAGTCCCTGATAATACCCCCTATGCTCGCCCTGCCTGAGTTTCCTTTGGAAATTCCATCAAAATCAAGCTTATTCCATCCACAATTAGGGGATTTCTAGATAGTTTCCCATCTAGCCTAGGATAGAGAGTTGTCAAAGCAATTGGCCTCAAGATTCAAGTTCCAAGATTTAGCCACTTTAATCTCCCCTTTAGAAGAATCCTTTTCTAGGTTTTTCCCTTTAAAAATTGAAACATTTTTAGAAATTAGCTTTAGCCCTATACCAAAAACCTCCTTAGGATTCATCTCAATATTCTTAAATATATGGTTGTTCCTTTATTTCCATAAGCACAAACAAAAGATGGGGGGGATTCGTTCCAAATCTCTCTAGGTAAGGGGTGATGGAAGGGGCTAGAATAAAAAAATATTAAATATTTGATGTCCTTATACATAGTCCAATGAGTACCAAATTTCTCCAAAGCCACATCCTAGACACCAATAGTAAATGGGCAGTGCAAAATCAAGTGCTCCAATGAGTTTTCATTGCAATTGCATATCAAACAACTGTTGGGGATTTGAAATCCCCTTTTCCTTAGGTTATCCTAAGTGAGGATCCTATTGTGGTAGGATGTCCACCAAAAAAAAAATATTTCCAGAATCATGTACCTATCCCAAACCTATTTCCAAGGTCCATGCTCAACACCTTGAACCGACAATAGTTTGTAAGCTATTTTGACTAAAATATTGCCTTGCCTATCACTAGTCTAGTAGAATTCATCCTCCATATTAGATAAAGGTAATATGGTGAGGGAAACTAAGTCCTATAGCCTGGACTTAGCTAGAATTAACAACTCAGAGGACAAAGAACAATAAAGAAAAAAAATTCCACCTCCTAGCCACTAGCTAACTGAGAAGGTAGTCCCCAACATGCATACTGAAGAAGAATTATGCTGGTCTCATGAGATTCTTGAAATATGAGTGTGCAAGGTGGGTTTCAAACAACCAAGTGTCTTCCCAAAACCTAATGTTATTAACATTTTGAATCTTCCATTTCATCCTACTCATGAGTAGTCCCTACATTCTACAAATTTTCTTCCACTCCAAAGATCCTGAGGTGTGACCATCAGAGAGGAACTTAATCATAGGTCTATTGTGAAGCTACTTAGCATTAATAATCTTGAACTAGTCCTTTTTGTTCCTTCAATGGTCCCAAACCACCTTAGCAAGTAAGGCCTTGTTGGTGAAAATGATATTCTTGATTCCAAGCCCACGGCATGATTTAGGCTTATAGACCTTGTCCTAGCTAACCAAAGAAATTTTTTTATTTTCCTCAGTCTTGAACCATAAAAAAGTTCCTTTGAATTTTTTCAAACTTCTCAGTAATATATCTTGAGATATTGAAGATAGAGAGGAAGTAAATAGGGATCTGTTGAAGAGTAGAAGATAGGAGTTGTATTTTTCTAGCATGGCTTAGTATGGAGCCTTTCCACCCCGCCAACTTCCTTTAAATCATTTCACGAACAATGTTCCAAATGGAAGGAGTAATTTCCATAACTATAAGGGGTAACCCTAGATGCACCAATAGGAGAGAGCCACTCACACAACCTAGGACAACAGTCACATGATATTGTAGAGTAGGAGAGTTGTTGAAGAAGTAAATAATGCTTTTGTTATAATTTATACATTGACCAAAGCAAGCAACATAACTATTAAGACAAATTTTCCATTTCCTAGCTTCCTCCTCTGAGGCCTTCCCAAAGAGAATTGTATCATAAAAAAGTTGTTGGATAATAGTAGGCTCCAAGGAAGAAGCAGGTTTACCCCCCTTTAAAGACCCCTCCGAGAGCAGTTTAGAAATATTCCTACTCAACACATTCGCGACCATGATATATAAGTAGGGCAAGAGGGGTTCACCCTAATTGATACCTCTCCCAACTTTTAAGAACCTGAAGGAGGCCTCATTATCGAAGATAGAGTATATCACCATGGTAATGCACTCCATCAAGAGGTTGACCACCCCATAGTCAAAACAAAAATTAGCAAGGAATTTGAGGATGAAGTCCCATAACACCTTATCACAAGCTTTTGAAATATCCAACTTGAGGGACATACTTTCTTCTTTACATCTATCCATGGAGTGGAGGATTAAATGTGAAATTATGGTGGAATCCAATATATGACGATTAGGAAAAAAACCTTTTTGAGTAGGGCTAATTAATGGAGGGGTTTTAGATAGTTCACCAAAACTTTAGAGAAAATTTTGTAAATAGTGTTGCAAAGGCTAATGGGCCTGAAATCATTCATTGATCAAGGTTCAATAACCTTAGGAACTAGGAACATTTTTTTTTTCTTCTCATCTATGCTCAGAATTCCTTTACCATGAATCTTGCAGAAGTATTATCACCTAAGCTCACCAATCCTCCTTTTCTCATTTAAAGTTTAATGAATTTCTTTATATATCCAGTCACGTTATTAGAGAAAACACTATCAATTACTCATAAGTCTTGTTCCTTTGCATGCAATGTTGTTTGGGTAATCATCAATTGAGTAGGATTCTACCTTTTCAACTTCCATACCTTCTTAGATTTATTTTCAACTTATTTTTTTCCTTTTTCTCAAAAACCTCAATTTTCTTTTCAGCTTTGGGAGGTGTGTTTTCCTTCTTCTCAAAATGAGCATTTTCTCTTACAAATTTTTCTCTACAATTTCTAGCTATATGACCAAAATTATTGCAATTGAAACAAACTATATTCATATCAACCAATGGAGAAAATGGATTTTTACTTATGAAATTTGTATTTCTCCTTGGAATTACTTTACACTCTCTAGACCTATGACCAAAATTTTTACAAGTATAGTAATACCCATTAAAATATGATGAGTACTTGGTCATGGTGTTTCCTTTGATTGGATGAGGATATCTTCTTTGTCTAGGTGTACTTGGATAGTGTACTCTTCTAAAACCATCATTATCTCTTCTCTTAGTATTCTACTTTTGTTGCTGATCAGGAATCGACCTATTAAATTTCTTGTCTTCAATTGAATCCTTCTCTTTAACATATTTCTCAACCAAAAATAACTTCTTTTCACCTTTAGAGGCTTCACTCACTAGTAGAATTTAGAAAATAAATGACTAGGTGACTAAAACTTTTAGTTACAACAACTAAAAATGACTTAATTCTAATAATTTTTTGCAGCTCATCTATAAATGAGTAAATAAATGACTAATTTGGTCATTGAATAAAAATTATTTAGTCAAACAAGTAAAAATGACTAAATAGTTAGTCATTTATTTAGTCACAATCCATTGAATAAATCATTTAAGGAATCAAGAATATAGCCCACCAAAATACTTTAAAACTTTAATAAACATACTCTAAAACTTTTGTCAAAATCTTATTTTTAGGGGTAGCCTACTAGAATGGAGTTTTCATTTTAATAAACATACTCTAAAACCTTCATCAAAACCTTATTTTTCAGGCATAGCCTGCCAAAATGGAGAAGTGTTTCAGTAAATAATGACAGAGAATGGTAATGATATGTGTATGATAGGATTCATAGGATTCATTGTTGCTTATCTCATTCTTTCTCTACACAACAAGGGTTACATTTTTCACGCGACTGTTTGTAATCTAGGTATTTAATTGACATATATTTGCATAATCTCAAATTCCTTTAGATGCTTTTGAAGTATCAATGTATCCTATATAGGGTTTAGAATGACTTATTTTAATTTGAAAAAATAAATCATATGCTTTTGAAGTATCAATGTATCCTATATAGGGTTTATAATGATTTATTTTAATTTTAAAAAATAAATAAATGATGTGTTTTCCTATGATTAGATAATGTGGAGATCTCTTAAATATGCCCCACAACACTATCCTCTTTCTCACTGTATTCATTACTCTAGCTGCTAGGGTTTTGCATGTGACATATTTAATATCTTCATGATAGTGGCTTTTAAATAGATCTCAGTTTTTTCTTTAGTCTTTATCATGGTAACCCTTGAGTTCCATTTTGTACCTTCAATCTCTTCTAAGAATGTTGTCTTAAGCTAGACTACAGAGTATGCATATAAAGCAAGTCCTTCATACCTACCATTGTTCCAAACCACGACTCACTACCTTGCTTCAAATGTTCCCTCCATAATCACAATAACATGTTTTAAAATCATGGTTTCGAGTGATTGACCAATAAGTTCACTACATTCATCAAGATAGAATGAGATTTTGTCTTCAAACTCAAGGCATTATGCAAGATAAGATTGCAAATTGTTTGCTATGTATAATTTGATTTTATTGCACATTTACTGCTTTGCTAATAGCCTTTGAGACTAGATATTACACCCTCAGCTACAATCTCAAACAACTCACTCACTGTCTCTTGAAGATTCCTTTCATGTGAATCCTTCTATAAAATCAAACTATGCCCTATAGACTACCTACTTACTATAGGGGACTCATTATTTCGCGGTATTGTGGGTCTTAAGATTCTTCAACCTTATTGTCACTAATTCAAAGTCCACAAGGTATTATTCACTATTCTACCATCTTTGATGAGTCTCAAAACCCTTCTCAAACATGAAATCCACTACCTCCATTACACAATGGCTAAGAAGAAACATTGAACCTGTGATTACCACTATTACTTGATTTGGATAGTCATTCCCTGATTGCATTTTCCTTGTTTAACATTGCCAATAGCATTTGAAAAACCCTTAAGGTTAGGAAGGGATAAGGAGACTCACTATGAAAATCTCCACTTTACTATACAAGGTTTGAGCTTTATTATCTTGTCACTACTTAGCCTATTTTTGACTGTCACACCTCAAGTGACTATCATTCTTCTTACCATAGATTACACTTGCAAATGTCATTGAGCTACATAGTGTGATTTTTATTGGCTACAATCTTTATATTGTAAGATTTTGTTATTAGCTACAATTTCTCAATCTTTCTAGTATTGGAACCTCACTAATATGCTAGAGTTATGGTTTGTGTTTCTATGGAGTCCTAGGGTTTGTACCCTAGTCATGCTCTTACCAATGCTTCTATTGAGATTAAAAAAAACCTTAAATCTTGGGTAAAAAAAATAGCTTTCTTGGTAGGGTTGTGGTATGATTTTGGATTGTATCCTAGAGTGTGTAGGAATCTTGTGTTTGATCATTAAGGTATGTAAACCTGATCAATGAAATGTATCCTATAGAGCATGGGTCTTGCTTTAATACTATCCATAATGGTTATTGGAAGATCACATTATCATATTTTGTGGTAACCTAAGATTGCATTCAAGTATGTAACAAACTTGGTTTGTAGTTTAAGTTGTACGCTTTTAAGTAACATTCATAATGTTTAGAAAATCTTGATCAATCTCTAGAATAGCCCATTAAACATTGGTTGTGCTTGAATGCACTACATAATTGATATAACACAACCACTCTACATGTCAACTAGATTTATAGTCTCTTTATTGTAGCAAGAGGTAATCACTCTTGGACCATGATATCATTACATCGTAACCTGTTAAACTTGAGTCAACTTGAATGCACCCAATGATGATTGACACGTAATTGTGATGATAGTGATTTGTACATGAATTTTGCTCATATGAGTGCCTCCATTTCTATCACAACATAGCCACATTAAACTTGGTCACACATGAATACATCTTGTATTTGTTATAGTACAATTGTGCCACATGACCAATAGAGTTATGGATCACATAATTATAGTCAAAATAATTTGTTCCTTGATTGTGCTCTTATGGTGATTCCATGCTTGTTTTCTCTTTGGATGGATGGTTTCATGGATTTTTTGTGATTTATAAAGCTTTTGTTTTGATAGTAAATGACATCAGATTCTTTTTGAAGCTGAAATAATTTATTAATTATGGTTTTATGTTGATTTTTAGTTTTATTTAAAAGGGGCTAATATGTGGAATTTTTATGTGCAAGAATAATAGATTGTGATGCAACGTTCAGGTATGGTTGGTTCAGGAAAAATTGGATTGATATCGGTGACATAACTAGGATGGAGAGTACCTTAAGCCAGTTTGAAACACTTCTAGGTGTTTTTCTTGGGAAGCAGAACCTAGGTGTAGGAATGTTTGAATATCCGATAGAGGAAGTTCCTTTATTCTAAAGATAAAATCATAAATCTGTTGGCCCAATTTCAGATCCAATTTGAGGTCATGAAGCTCCAACATAGGAAGTTCCTACATTCTAAAGATAAAATCATAAATTTTATTGGTCCAATTGGAGATCCAATTTGAGGTTGTGAAGCTCCGATAGAGAAAGTTCCTACATTCTAAAGATAAGATCATCAATCTGCATGGTCCAATTTGAGGTCCAATTGTAAGGATTTTTCTTTTTAATTATACTTTCTGACATTTGGCTTGATACAAATTATTAATTTAGAATATCGCTATTTATTTTCTTCTAATGTTTTCAACCCTTGTTTCAGGGAAGAGCTCTGAAGATGGTTCCTTCAGATGGAGACTACACTATTTTGATATAGGTTCCGTCTAGAAACATTAGAAGCTCAAATACTCTCATACTTAGGTACAATAGAGTTTGAGGTGAATTTCACTTAGTATTTTATGCTGATATGAATATGTTCTATCCTGTAGTTAATTGTTATAGCATAATAGATAGGCTAATAGTTTTTCATATACCATTGTTTCAAATTATAAATTGCTATACCTTATTCTAGGAGAAAATCGTAGGGAAAGTCTATACATGATAAGACACCATTGTTTCAAATTCAAAAATTTTGGGTCTTTCACAGTTGTTTGATTCATTATTTCAGGATGACTGTTCAAAATCTTTCCGATCATAACAATGAACAAAAGCATCATTCATTAACCTGAACTTTGCAAGAGTTTCATCAAATTCTACTTTTCCACTCTCTTTTCCATTCTGATATTTATTCCCAATTTCATCCATGAAGAACTTCCTCAACCTATTGTTAGCCATAACTTTACCAGGTGTCAAGTATAGCTTCTAGATTTTACCCAAGCAACAATTGACAAAATTCAGCTTTACCAGATCAAAATATGGTAAGGCCGAATTTTGTCAATTGTTGCTTGGGTAAAAATTTGAAGCTATCCTCGACACCTGGTAAAGTTATGGATAACAACAAGATCTACAAGGTGAGGAAGTTCTTCATGGATGAAATTGGGAATAAAATTTAGAATGGAAAAGAGAGTGGAAAAGTAGAATTTGATGAAACTCTTGTAAAGTTCAGGTTAATGACTAATGCTTTTGTTCATTGTTATGATAGGAAAGATTTTGAATAGTCATCCCAGATTAAAGGATTTTATTGTGATTTTGAGAGAATCTTCTATACACTAGGTTGTCTTAGATCAAATAAATGAAGCAAACAATTGTGAAAGAGCCAAAAAAATTGAATTTGAAATAATGGTATATGAATAACTATTTAGCCTATCTATTATGCTACAAAAATTAATTATAGGTTAGAAAATATCCATATCAGCATAAAATAGCAGGTGCAATTCATCTCAAACTCTAATGTGGTAATTGCTTTGTAAGGAAGTTTTCACTCCATGAACATTCTCTATGCACATCAATATGTTGGTTATTATCTTGATCTGCTTTATGATCAAAAGAATAGTGAAGTTCATTGCATAACTCATGACCATTTTGCAGTGTTATGATCTAATGCTTTTTTAATTCTTACTCATTGTGTTCTCAATCACCATGTGCAAATGACTTAGAGGATAGATCTTTGTCACTATTTGATAGTAACTTTCATTATTTTTGGACTGTTATGATTCAATCATTGTTTGAAAATGTTCTTCCTTTCTCAGTCCTATAGGACAGAGGACAATTCACAGTTTGCAACTCTCTAACAATGGTAAATAGATACAATAAAGATATTAGAAGTGGGTTTTTCTTTGAATTACTAAAGCCTATTTATCAATTTTATAACATAAAATTATTTAAGCTATTTGAATATCTAAAGTTCATATTATAAGTATTTAAAGTACAATAGAATCAGGTACTTAAAATGATTATAGAGAAGTTGAATGAAAATGAGTAAATTAATACCAATTTAGCTTTTCCTTTTGTGTGTTTATAAGGTTATTTCTTCTAGCATTTGTTAAGCCTATTTTTGGATTCTATGGAAACAACAAAGGCAGTTCCACATCTAGGTCTAAATGAGGTGATGACCCATCCTTCTATGATGAAGTTTGCAAGATACACCTAAGAATAGATATAAAAATATCATATTTTTGAACATTTAGATCTTTGAGATCATTGTAGATTTGATTTGATTTTTGTTCAACTAGAAGGATCTAAAAAACTATTGCTTGAAAATGATGTAAATGAAAATGTTATTTTTTTAGAATAATCTAATGGTGTTATTTTTCACTTGCACAATTTTTTTTTGTCTACCTTAATATAACCATTAAAATTATGATTTTGTTAATCATATTATTTCATTAAATATTTTTTTATTTTGTTAGATTGTATTGGATAGTTAATGGTTAAGTTTTACAAAAAACAAAATTCAACATAAGATACTTTCCATGTACTTCTTTTCATCACTTGTAAATCTAATTTTTTGTTACTTTTTGTTACATTTTGTGATCATCAAAAGTAGAGATAATTCTAGTCTCTGTGAAATATTTTCATGCATGTTTGAGATCTCTACAAGGTGATGAAAAATTCCCTAGGATTTGGTAGGGTTTTGAGTATCCTTATTATTTTCATGGTAATGTTGTCACTAAGTTCTCTTCTTTCCCAAATATAGTCACCTAAGAAATTTCCATGATGCTCTTGACTATAAATTACTTTGTTGTCCCTACCTTCTCACTATAGGTCTGATTCTTCAACTCTACCAACTGCCCTTCCATCTCACTATCTTTTCATGTTCTTGCATCCATTCTTTTATGAATTTATTCTTATGACTTTGAAATCTATCACTAGGTCTATTATGATTTTTAGGTCTTTGAGGTTATATGATTTTATACTACAAACTCTTAGGTTATCATACTTTTGATGAAAATTCTCGAAGGATGTTTTCTCACTAACTTAACTCTTTGTATATTCTCCATTATGTATTGAAAATTCATGGTTTCTAGTTAACTATTTATTGGTGTAACCATTGCCATGCTTCTTGGGAATGTCATCCCTGTAGGATAGTTTCCTTATAGATCTAAATGTAATTTAAAAGGTGGCCACAAATATTGGCAAGTTTCATAAGGCTATTGTGTCAAGGTAGTAGATGGTCATGACAAGTTTCAAAAGACTGTTGTGAAAGTTTCATAATATTGCCATACCACAAGAGCCAAGAAGACACACTGAGGTGTAGCAGTAACATCTCAGATTACTACGAAGGCCAAACAATAAATGTGTGGTATGATGGTAAATCAAATACTTCTCTCGCATCCATGCAAGAGCCAAGAAGACACAGTGTGGTGTAGTGGTAACATCCCACATTACCATGAAGGCTAAGCAATAATGGTGCATTGTAGTGGTAACATCCCGCATCGCCACAAGGATCATGTCAAAATGGTGCAGTATCTTGGCCAGGGAAAACTTTAAGAACCCCCCCTAAGAGAAGCTATAAAATCCTGGTGAATCTTTCATACTTCCTGAAAAAAATATTAATTTTAGAGGAATTTTTTTTTGTTTTCATGAAAAAAAATCCTCATTGGCGAATCTTTTGTAATTGCTAGAAGTCTGTGAAAAATCCTAGCAAATTGCAATTTTTTTAAAACCACTAAAATATTTTCATTGGCGATTAAAATCTATTTTCAAACCAATAAAATATTTCCATTGGAGAATTAAACCTATTTTCAAACCAAAAAAAAAATTTTGTTAGCGATTTTTTTTTCAAACAAAAAAATAAAATTCATTGGTGAATTAAACCTATTTTCAAATGATTAAGAAAAAAACATTGGTGAATTAAACATAATATCAAACTAATAAAAAAATTCATTGGCCAATTAAATTCAGTGGTGACTCAACTACCGTTCAATGAATTTTCAATGGACAGTTGTACTTGCATTCTGGAAGTATATCTCTCAAGCACTAGATTTGTGAATGGAAACCTCTGGAATAACACTACAATCATTAGATGTGGACACATGGTGAGATCAAGGGTCATCATCATGGTAATTAATCCGATGGGTTGGATTTTGGTGATGAGTGATAAAAGAACTTATGTAGCAGAAATATGCATGTGTATTAAGTTTGTTTTAAAAGAGGGACTGCCTAGAAAGAACATAGGACCAAGGCTTAAAAACTTAAGAATGCTTTACAAAAAGGATGTGGTACATCAATCTAACCATGACTATTTGATGAACTTTTGATGGATGACTTTAGTTGCATTCTAGAAGTATATCTCTCAATCACTAGATTTGTGAATTGAAACCTCTGAAATAACAGTAGAACCATTAGATGCGGATGCATGGCAAGATCAAGGGTCATCATCATGGTAATGAACCTGATAGGTTGGATTTTGATGATGAGCAATAGCATAAAGTTTTTTTTAAAAGAGGGACCGCCTAGGAAGAACGTAGGACCAAGGCTTAAAAGTTTAAGAATGTTTTTTTTAATCAATGATACTTTTCTATTTTATTAATTATAAAGAAAAAGATATAGATTCTATAAAATTCACAACATCCAAAATCTACCAAAAAAGTTGATCGGTGGTACTTTTTTATTTTATTAATTATAAAGAAAAAGATATAGATTCTACAAACTTAGCAACATCCAAAAACTACCAAAAAAGCTGAATAACCAACTCAAAAACCAGAGTATTGGAACTTCCCTAAAGAGTTATGCCTTTGTAGTAGAGGCTAAAAACAAAACAAAAAACTACACTTTACGTTAACCATTATTATTCATTCTTCTTCGAAGACTCACCCATCTCCAGCGGTAGTATCTCCTTTAACGGTTTTGGCTTCTTCCACGGATGCAATCCCTTCTTTTTGTGCATCTCCTCTCTGGAAACTTCTTTTAGATTTTCTATTATTTCCTCTAATTCCATTAGCTCAGCACAAATTTTAAGTTCTTTCCACCCACACTCATTTCCTTCCCACCACCGGTCTTTAGTTTGAACCTCTGGCCATTTGATAAAGAGGTGATTTAAATCCGCAAGCTCTGGGCCCCCACCATCCATTCCTTCTATTTTAACCAACCCTACTCTTGGTATCGCCCATTGTAGAATGCTTTCCATGTCCACTAAAAAATATTTATGCACCAGAGTTTTCATTACTCTCCTCACCTCATTCACTAGTTCTCCTAAGTCTAAGCCCCAAGCCATGACCAACAAATAGATATCCATTATTGTTTTGAATCTATGTGTCAATTTTTTGAATCTATCCCCTGACATTATTTGAATTGCTTGCACCACTTGCTCTTCCTTGTAGAGAAATAAACTTGTCAGCCTCTGCACAGACATTTTACCCACAAAGGGGTCCAACTTCCTCCGTGATGTCATGGTGAAACTGGCCTCCATTGCTTTTCTATTTCACTGGCTTCCAACCTATCACCCACTGCTGAATGGATACAATCCTATTATCCTTACACTCAAACTCGAAGAAGCATCGAGGGTGATAGGTGAATGTCATTATAACACCTCATTTCGCCAACCTTCTCCATAAATGCACTGTGTGGCATGCTTGTCACCTTTCCTATCTTAGTTCACCAAAGTCGAGGTTTTGGTACTTTTCCTAACCTTACTACCTTAGTTTAACTTAGTTGCAAGTATGTCTTGGTCGTCTTTGTAGTCAGTGGGTCAAAAGTTTCAAAAATTTTGAAACTTCAAACTTTGGTTCTAAGGTTCCAAATTTTAGCAACCACGCGACATTATGGACCAAGACCATTCAATGAATTTTCGATGGATGACTATAGTTGCATTCCGGAAGTATATTTCTCAAGCACTAAATTTTTGAATGGAAACCTCTGAAATAACACTAGAACTGTTAGATGTGGACATGTGGCTAGATCAAGGGTCATCATCATGGTAATGAATCCGACAGGTTGGATTTTGGCGATGAGTGATAAAAGAACTTAAGTGGTAGAAATATGCACATGCATTAAGACTGTTTTAAAAGAGGGACCACCTAGGAAGAACATAGGACCAATGCTTGAAAACTTAAGAATGTTTTACACAAAGTATGTTGCAAATCAATCTAACCACAACCATTCGATGATTTTTTGATGGATGGTTGTAGGTGCATTTTGCAAGTAAATCTCTGAAGCAGTAGACGTGTGAATTGAAACCTCTAGAATAACACTAGAACTGTTAGATGTAGACACATGGTGAGATCAAGGCTCATTTCTCTCTTTTCAATGACTCGACGTATTACATTTCATTTAATTGAAATTCTCAATCCTTTTGAAGAACATGTGGTAGTCGTACTACTCGTGGCAATTAATGCCATATGTACATCCAAAGCAATTGATTGGACAACTTATGAGTCATAGCTTTAATGAAACAAGATTTGTAATGATTTCAAATTTTCATAATTCATATCATTTGAGTGACACTAGAGTCTAGTGATTTTGATAGCTTGTCACTTGTCAGCTTGAGGTATAGTTTGCATGTAGCCAGACATCAATCAAATTAAACATTTTAATTGTACATGTAAGGCTTGAGGTATAGTTTTTTTGTAGCAAAACATCAATAAAATTAAACATTTTAATTGTACATGTAAGGCTTAAGTTACTAGTACACAAATCGATTAAGTTAGTTTTTTGGTTTGCGTGAATCACCATTATGAATCATGAATATATAGTA
Organism: Sequoia sempervirens; assembly: GCA_007258455.2. Lineage (NCBI taxonomy): Eukaryota > Viridiplantae > Streptophyta > Pinopsida > Cupressales > Cupressaceae > Sequoia > Sequoia sempervirens. Next base: position 115,525,583 of record VDFB02193867.1, on the reverse strand, counting down.
TGCATAACCTCACAGTGCACACATGATAGGTGTGAGGTGTACATAGGAACCAGATTGGTAGTGGCACTATTGGGGGCACCATTGGCCCAGATATAACTAAATAAGGATAGTGACTAGTGAGCACAACTAAAATCATTCGTTGAAGGCTAAAGACTTTACTATTGAGTGAAACGTTTGAATTTTCATAAGGGTTTTCATTTTGTAGGGTTAATAAGGATTTAGGAAGAAGATCATGTGGCATTATTGGGGATACTCTAAATTCTCCTGCTTGCAGTTATGTAGTCATAGAGTCAACGACCAATTTGTTCAGGCTTCAAGTTTAGAATGAGTGAAATTGGAAAGAAGTTGATTTGGTTCACCTGACTTCTCAGACAGGTTTTGAACCAGGAGAGGTGCTCTGATGGGCATAACCGCTATTCCTATTGCATAGAAGTTGCAAGTGAAAGATGGGAGAAATTTTACAATCCCTCATCTTCTGCATGAATTTGATTTTCAAAGGGGAGAAGTACATTTTGTATCTTCACAGCTCCCATTTCCCCAATTTGATTGGCCCCCTTTCTCTATGCATTCATTTTCAAAGCTACTTCCTAATCTGAGAAGTCCCATACATTTATTTTCAGAGCCCATGGTTGACCCAGAAAGTCCCATTATTTCTAGACAAACATGTATTACATTTATATTTTCACCAGCGGTCTAGTAGAAGCTTGATGCTTGCACTTACATTTGTATTTGTACTATGTAATAATGTGACATTGTCATTCAATTGCAATAAAATAAATGGTTGTGCTATTAAAAAGCAATTGATGAAATCATAGCAATTGTGCTATTAAAAAGCATAGAAAAGCAATTGATGAATCTATTCATATCAGTTTTTTTTTCCTTTAAGAAATTATCTTTTTATGAAATAATTACATGCAGATTTAAAGCTTAAAAGTAAAACATAAAGCAATACAAATACTAAAGTTAAGTACTCGAATCGATTAAGTTGGTTTTTTGGTTTGTGCAAATCATGATTATCACTATAGTAACCCAACCTCACATGTGACACATGTGAGGTGTACATAGGGACCAGTTTGGTAGTGGCACTATTGGTAGCACCGTTGGCCCATAAATAAGGATAGTGAGCACAACTAAAATAATTCATTGAAGGATAAAGGCTATACTATTGACTCTCGAGTGCAATGTTTGAATTGTCATAAGGGTTTTCATTTTGTAGGGTTAATAAGGATTCAGGAAGAAGATGATCTGGTATTATTGGGGATACTCTAAATTATCCTTCCTACAGTTATGTAGTTACAGAGTATAAGACCAATTTCCTTCAAGTTCAAAATGGGTGGAATTGGAAAATATTTGATTTGGTTGACCAGACTTCTCAGACAGGTTTTGAGCTAGGATGGGGAGCTTTGATGGAGACAAATGCTCTCCAAGTCCATGGAAGCAAAAAATAGAAGATAGGAGTAGTTTTACAACCCCTCATCCTCTGCATGACTCTAATTTTCAAAGCGGATAAGTACTTGTTCTATCTTTAATAGCTCCCATTTCCCCCAAATGATTTTCCCCTCTTTCCCCATGCATATTTTTCAGAAACCATGATTAGCAATGGCCCTCATCCATGCATTTATTTTCAAATGACAGAGAGTCAGGACTCAGATACCATGGTAGAAGCTTGGTGCTTGTGCTTACATTTGTATTTGTACTATGTAATAATGTGAAATTGACAATTTTCATTCAATTGTAATAGAAATAAATGGTTGTGTTATTAATGTGATTATGTGACATTGTAATTCCTTTTATTAAGCTCTTTGAAATGTTAAGTGTTACTGTGCTATTAATGGTCATGCTATTAATGTGACATTGTAATTCATTTTATAAAGGAATTGATGTGAATTCTAGCACATTAAATGTTGAAAAAAACTTTAAAACACATGTTTACTATATATAATATATATCATAAATTACTCAACCATTCGATGAACATTTGATGTATGGCTGTAGTTACATTCCAGAATGAAATGCACGAAGTGCTAGGGTTGTGAACCTAAACATCTGGAATCACCCTATAACTGTTATATTTACAAAGATTAATGGTTTAGATTCTTTAGAATTTGTTGTCAATATAGGACTAAAAAAAAGCACTTTGAGTTTATACTGCTAAGTGATTTTATTTTTAAGTGAGAGGGTCAACACATTGGGAGATTTAAGTCTTCAGTTTTCTCATTGCAACACACCACGACACCACCATGTTCTGGGTTCCACAGTTCCACTTCCGACAAAGCCATTCCAGAAACCTAGTTTCCACGATTGTCGGCATTAATCTTTCCAAGAATCAAAAGTTAGGTACTTAGTGAAAGAATTCATGTGGCTATGTTTCATCATTTGAAGTTTCTTAAAATCTTATTTTGTCAAACTTTGAAGTTTGGATTTAGGGCTAAGAGACTTAAGAATTAATAAAAATTAAGGACTAATAGGGAATTCACAGTTTCACATTGTATAAGCATGTCTACCAACAATACCACCTGAGCAATGTCAGATAAAAAAATACATTATGTAAAATTGCTTTAAACCCCAAGTTTCACTGATGAATACCATGATATTTATGATCCTAAAACCTATGGTTGGTAGGTATACCTCAGAACTTATATTTTCATCTTAGAATAAGGCCTCAAATAAAATGCAATTTAATAGTACTAGTGCACCGTGGGTAACTATATTAGGGAGCATGATGTTACATGAGGCTTTCCCTTGCCCTGAATTTATCATGGTCTGTGCCCAAAATTATGATGATAAAAAAGAGAAATTGTTAATAAAGATAGAAAAGAAGAATTGTTATCCATTAATGCATAAGAACTTGGAAAAGTGTTTGGGTTTACGTTTACAACTGAAGGTGAAGAATTTGAAAAATGTCCACATTGACCTAGAAAAGCTTGCTAGTGATTATGAAGCAGTGGATGAAATGGAGAAAAAATATTTCTTAAACAGAATAGTTTAGGATAGAAATAAATTGAAAGGTGATCATAAGCCTCCTTATGATTTGGAAATTTTTAAACCATGGGTTCATGATACTATTTCCATGCTAGAATTTTTCCTCAAACTAGATAGCAATTTGGAAGTGGGTTCATGCCTCCTTCAAATGGTGTATAATATCCATTATGGTGTTCAACATGTCAAATATAAATTTATTGAGCACATTGTAGAATCCATGCACAAACAATTTTTAATGATTAAAGGAGGTTCCACCAAGACATTTAGGTTCACAACCTACTTGTGCTATCTTTTTCTATTGAAATTCAGAGGAATGTTTCAAACCAACAAGCTTTAGATTCATCCCTGTAGTAGTCCTGAGGAAAAGAGAATGGCTCCAGTATATGAATGGACCACTATTATAAGGATGCATGATTCTGGAAGGAACTAAAGTCATTTTGTAGTCTAATTTTTGGCTCCATTGCATCAATAAATTACAAATACTCCAATGCCTAGATTGACTATGTCATGTAGAAACTGCATTCAACTAGGAAAAGAAATACAATTGGCTGATTGATACTTAATGGAAGAATATACTATGCTAAGATTTTATGGATCGAGAGTACAACCATACAAACTTCCAATACATGTGACAAAAATGGTTTTTGCTTTAGAATATGTAAGGAAGATGTAGAGTACTGATGAACTGTACTTTACCAATCAGCAAAAGAAGACCTTATTTCCTTCTTTACCTTTTTCATGTGGAGGGATCACATTCGAGAGAAAAGCATTTAGTGTGGCACATAATCTTTTGAATTTTTTTTATTTTGATGCTATCTATCACTGGTAGTATGATCCATGTGACACCATTAAATCAATGATTGTGCTCAATAAGAATGTTGTAAGTAGAATTCAACATGAAAGTAAACCCTTGCTCGAAAACTTGAGAAACAAGAATTCTTGGGATAAGGTCAAAATTGCAATGGAGAAAAGTGCTACTAAGAATGGTATTTATTTTGAGCAATTATTAGCAGAAATTATGGCATTGCATCGAAAGACAATCAGGAGGTACAAAATTTTTTATCAAAAAAGTGCTAATCCATGTAGTAGAGTAAAAATGCCAGGTTCTCTAGAGAAGGAAGTTACAGAAAAAATTTGGTCATGATAAAAAATTACTACCTTTTGGTCTATGAGGAAGGAGCTAGGTGAACCAAGAGCTATTGTAGAGTATGGAGATAACGAGGAAGACAATGAGTTTAGAAAATTGTGGAATATAGAGCATCCAGATGAACAAGAAGATAAAGAAAGTGATCATGAATCTAATGATGATAGGGAAGAAGGAAGCCATGTCAATTTCAAACTTGGTTTAAGTGAGGCCACAAAAGAAGCATATACTACTAGAGCAGCCATAGCTGAAAAAATGGGTTATGAAGGTGGTCCTTTGGGATCCCAAATACAAGGACCTTGGATGGTAATAGATGTAGAGCATGGAAAAGAAAGTGATTTTTTTGGCCTTGGGATTGGAGGTGAAAAAGTAGACCTAGGGCATACAAGACAATTTTTTAGAGCTTCAAATCCTCATCCTCATGGTCAGACACAATCACAACTAGGACATGCCCATGGTGGAGAGCTTAGTGCAACTAGCACTACCTCTAGTGGTGATGGTATGGGTAGTAGTACTAGTAGTGGTCAACATGTGCTACAACAACAAACTACACACAAGAGGACAACAATATAATATACCACAAAAACACCAGGTGATCAAGGCATACAAAAGAGGCAAAAGATTTTGACAGGTCCAAGTCACACTACCAGTGGATCCACCACAAAGGAGTTATTTCCAGGCATCCCCCTAGTGCTAGTTAGTCTTGCTGCGACATCATTAGAAACTGCAAGTACTACTACTCCTATTCCTTCACCATTCAAGCATTTCATTGTTCCTATGTCCCTAGGTTTTGATTACATTGAAGAGTTTAAAAAGAAATTAAACATGAATAAAAAAGAAAAGAAGCAACTAATGGAGAGTGCATCTACTGTAACTTCAAAGCCTGTCACAACCATGGTATTACCCACATTTGACACAAATAAAGAAATCATGGAGTACACATTTCTTGTTCCCACAATTCAAGACAAACCAACAAATCAGATGGCTCGATTTGAATTCCAGGTGAACAATATTCAATTGTATTTTTTGGACTTAGAAATACTAATAAAATTAATGTATCAAAGAACAATGAATTGGTGTACACATCATTGCTAAAGAAAGATAGAGAGAAAAAAAGGTTTCAAAATCAAATTGAAAAGTTGCAGACAAACCTAGAAAATGAGAAAGCAAAGAGGAAAGCAATAGATAACAAGAGAAATGAATTAGAAAAAAGAATAAAAAAATTTGCCTCTGCATCAACAAGCAAAGAGGATAAGCAGAATGAGACTGCAGTGAATGAACTGAAGAAAAGGCTAGATGAGAGCAACAAGAAATATGATGAGGAAAAATCCACTTCATAAAAACTAAGAGTAAGCATTGTGAATGGAAATGCACAGTGGGAACAAAAAAAAGAGAAGAGAAAAAGAAATGAAAGATTGGTGGCAGAGGTGATGGAAGCAAAAAATTAAATTGAGACTTGTCAAAATAAGTTATGTGCATTTTGTAGAGAGATAATGAGCCATATGAAACAAAATATCTGTGATGAAATAATGTAGAGGATTGATCATTTGAGTGACATGTTTCAATTGATTGATGCTATTACACAACATCATAAGAAGCTCAACAAATATTTAGTGGACAACAAAAATGTGTTGGCATTAGAGAAATCTGCAAAAGAAATTCAACAAATAGTCTACAAAGCCAATGAAAATGTTTTGAAATCAAAAGGGATTACTAATCAGCTTGCTACATCAATTACATTGTCATCTATCATTGAAAAGTGTTTGAGAATGCGTGAAACAAAGGAATATTTGAATTTGGTTGCAGAAAAGATGAAGGTGGATGAAAAGTTAAGGAACTTCATAGAACTTGGTTTTCCGGAGGGTTTTGAGACAAATGAGTGATTCATTGGAAAGAATAATTTCATAAAGAAGATGGAGGATGCAATGAAGATTGATTTGGGATAGTTTCCTCATAACCTAGATGTGGTGAACTACATAGATTCCATCAAACCATTGCTAACCTTGAATGTAAAATTGACTAAAGAATGCAAGATAGGTTCCAATTTGAATCATGAATTGTTAACATATCTTCAAGTCAAACAACATCAGTTAGAACAAATGACAATTCCATCACCTGAATAGTGGAAGTTGCTAGAAAAGGTGTTGCAGTGATTTGATTTTTGATAATATGGGTTTCCAAGTTCTAACTCAGCTCTGTACAGAGTTGTCTTTGTTCCAACTCAGACTTTAGTAATGTGTCGATGTTAAATGATAAATTATTTTTATTATTTATTTTTTCACTTGAAGAAAAAGCCTGATAGTGGTTTCAACTACTAGATACACTTCAAACAATTGTTGATTTTCATTGTTGTATATGCTACTAAGACTATTGCTAATATGTTATTAAGCATTGAGCTGAGTGATGAATCACTTAGTACATGTTCAAGTTTTACTTTTAGCACAATTAAAATATGAACTATAAGGTGACTTTAATTCCAGGCATCCATAATCTTAGTTAAATTGCATTACAATTCATAGATTGATACTCAATCTCTATGACTAGTACTACTTATCAGATCCACTAAACATTTTTATGAATTCATGCTTTAATCAAGGTAATTTAACTAGTTCATTAAACTAGATCTAGAACTAAAACATACATCAATGCATAATGACAGAATATTAATGACATTTTGTGGTTACTATCACTCAAAGTCGCGGTTTTGGTGCTTTTCCTAGCCTTAGTCACTAGTCCTCAGAGATTTATAATTTATAACCTTATTGGTCGCTAGTCATCAGAGTTTTATAATTTATAACCTTGTCGCGGAGTTCTAAATTTTCATAACTTCCTAATTCCCTGAGTTCATTCACTTTGTTGAGTTGTAAACTTGCAAGTCTTTCTAGTTTCTTGGTCATCTTTGTAGTCGATGGGTCGGAGGTTTCGAAAACTTTGAAACTTTAGACTTTGATTTTAAGCTTCCTAGTTTCAGTGACCACGTGACATTATGGAGTTATGTACGGACTAAACTAGAATTTCATTTTGAGGAATTTCCAAAAGCATGCATGTTTCAAGGCTATCTTTTTGAGGAATGAAATTGAATTCTGCATTCAATGCACGTCCTATCAAAAATAATGAAATAAGTGGTGAACTTTTACTCAGACATCTAGCCTGCATTCTTGTTCTTTGGCAAGGCCAGTACTTCTCAAGTGCAAACATTTTTTTTACTTAGACATTTAGCCTACATTATCATTCTTTTCCAAGGCCAGTACTTTTGAGGTGCAAATAATCTTTCTTCGTGAATTTCATTTTGCACTCATGCAGAGTGAACGGATGGTCGGCGTAAGGGATATGGAGCTTGGACCTTTTAAGTTACAAGAATTTTGGGTGTGCCTAGAGAGGGATGACAAGTTTGAGCTAGATATAAAACTCTTAGAAAGTGGGCTACTCAGGCTGGAGGGTTTCTGAAAGTTGTGTTGAGTGTGGGCCTGATAAGTGCATGTGCGAGGAGGTACATTCTACATACATGGGAAATTAAAGCCACAGACAGCACTGCAATTGCAAAAATTTCTCCTGAAGCTGTTTCTTGAGTGTTGGGGATTTTAGAAAGGGAACCTCTAGCTGACATGTCTATCGCAGTGGCAGGTGAATTTTTTGAAGTGAATAAAGACTAGTGTAAGAACTCCATGGCCAAAACCTAGTTGAAGACTGAAAGGAAAGGTAAGTCGCAACTGCCAAATAAACTCAGAATATTGCATTTTAAGGGAGAAATTGTAGATGCTATTCATTTATTGCACCGGATTGCTGGGAATGCACAAGTTGAGTTATTTGAGGATTGGATGTACAAGTTTATCTTGATAGTTTGTGATGAGAACATTTTCATTGACTGGGCTAAAGTTTTTTGCTTCCATTTGAATGAGCAATTAATTAATTTCCATAAGACTGCTACTTTATGTATTTGTTCTTACCTAACCTACATTGTAGGTAGTTAGACGTTCTTTTGGCTAGGGTTGGAGCTGCAAGGAACCCCAGCTTTTGATATGCCTGTGTATAAACGCTTTCCTCAGTTCACTAAAAAAATTAGAATGGATGATTTTTGTCATGTTAATGATGCATTTTTAATGGAGGGTGTGAGGAAGTTGGATGGAAATCTAGAAATGCACCTTTCCCCTTAATCCATTTCTCTTGTATCAAAATATGGGAGATTTTATATCCAATTTGATAATTTTTCCTATTTGAGAATAGGGGATTTTGAGAAAGCCCCATTGAAATTACCTCGGTATCTTGAAGATTTAATGATATTTCTAGAAGTTTGTTGACAAATGGAAATGGTTAATATTAAGTATATGAACATGGGGAAATGAGGGTATGCTTTCCCATTAGAGACCCCTTCTTTTTTGTGCAAAACAAACTAGATGGCTAGGGGAGTTGAAGGACTTCTCAAGGAATATAACCTCTAGAATTTGTCTATGAGAGATAATTTTGATAGTAAAGGTTTTGTGAAGTAGAATCTCTATGGAGGGAGCTCATATCGGCATCATCTATCTGTCAAAGATTTCTTGGAAGATTGTGTCGATGAGAATGAAGTTTTGAGAAGAGATTATATGAGGTTAATGCTAAAATAGATACAGGCTTTTGATCTTCAATTTCACATTCTTGAAAATGTAGTTGAGGATTCAAAAATCTTAGATCCTGGATATGAAAAATTGCCTGATAAATCCCACCCTAGGGTTGATTGGAACTAAAGTGAAATTTCAGATATGAGGGTGCATGTTGCCCCAGTGCTTAAAAGAACCCAGGACTGGTCGGATGGGAAATTTTGCAAGTTGTTGGTCCTGTTCAGGAGCTGAAGTCATCACAGAAGAATGAACAGGGGTCTATGCAAGCATATGGTGCAAGTGTATCATCGAGGAAACCCTCTATTAGGTCATCTAGTGAAAATTATTAGTCAGGAGGTGATGGTGATAAGGCACAAGCAACAGTCGAGTTGAAGAGCATCTGTGAACAAGACAATGTGCTTTCTCCTACCCCTAAAAAGAATACCAATCAAGAAAAACTTCAACTTGTGGCTGTAGATTCTGAAGCTATCTTTAAACAGATCGCTGAAGATAATATATTTCCTCCTATATTTGAAGACTCTGAAATTCCCTCTTCTCTACTTGATAATCCACCTTTCACTCCTAATGTTCCTAAAGAAACTATTACTGGAAAAGAAGATTCTAGTCTGGTAGTAGCCTCCCCAGGATGGCTGAAAAAAGTAGTGGAGAAGAAGAGAAAGTATACTCCTACAATGACAGTTGGAGTGGATACAGTTGCAAATTTACTTCAAAGCTCTTCAAAACCTAATAAATCCAAGAGGATTTCAAGGATGGTGACTAATGCTACTTCTGGAAATAAAATGTTAGAAATTGTTGACCCTGTCAAGGATTTCAATGAAGATGAAATAATAGTGGTGGACTACAAAGTCACACATGTTGATATGGGGCCTCCAACACTGGAAGGTTATATGTACCATGCCAATTATTTAGTCATTACCTTGATTAAAGGAGTGAAAGAATAGGGGAAAGAAAATATAAAACTGCAATCTCAAGTCCTCGCATTCAGTAACTTTATTTCTTCCATGGCCACTCCTCCTACATCTGATGAAGCCTAAAGTTCTCAGCCTCAAGTAGAGGGAATTGATGTGCTCACCATAGAGAAAATTAAAAAGAATTTGAGCTATTCTAGAGCTGCTTGTGAGGGGATCGAAACAATATCTCAAGAGGCTATCTTCTTTCTAAATAAATCTTTGGAGTTTTACACTTGAGTTCTTGAAAAGAGGAAGGAGTTAGTAGGAGAACTTCAGGATGTTAGAAAAGATCAAACTAGTCTCTATGTGCTCTCTCAGGAAATGAAAGAATTGAACTCTATGGATGCAAAGATATTAATTGGTGAGCAAATTTTGAATAATCCTAAGGAGCTAGACCCTTCCTAGTTCGATTCATTAGAATTGAAATTGAATATATATGATAATCTGGTGAATGAAATTAAGAACACACTTGAAAAATATTATGAAATGTTGGAGGAAATTAAAAAATATTTTCATGTTTTGGGAGCAGAAATTACTAATGAGTTTGATGAAAGGATTCTAGATATAAGAGAGAACTCTCTAAAGTTTAGAGAGAAATTCAATAAAGAAATATCTGATCCTACTACAGTGACATGGGAGTCCTCGAAACTCAATGCAATGGAGCTCCACCTGAAGGCTTATAATTCTGGAGAAGAGAGAAGATCTCAGATGTTGTTTGATTCTGAAAAGGCTTTGGGAAAATGGAGAACCAGGTTACAGATTACTACAATGCCGAGGAGAAAAACTATCACCACAATTGTCACCAAGTATCAGGAATACATGAAAAGATTAAAGGAATAGGAGGCATTATTGAAGGAGAAGGAGGCAAAAAATATTGAAAGTGAAGGAGTTGGTGTTGTTTAGTTTTTAGTTTTTATGTTATTTTCTTTAATTTGGCTATCTTGATACTTCAAAGACTTTTTATTTTAATTTATAAAACGGTTTTCTACAAGGAACCATTATCAAGACAAAAAAAACTCTACTATTTTTATTTCTTTTCTGTTATTTCAATATAGAAAGACAATGGTGAAGTTCATGCATACGCAATCTTTGAGTTATGGTGTGTACTATGTGGATTTATTGTGCTTTTAATGAGTAGTTTGCCAATGGGTTGTCTATTATTGGAATGATAATTTTTTGGTTAATTTCATTGTTGTGGAATGTTTATCTGTGAATAAAGATTTTATGTTGATGGATGCGTAAGGAATTCTTTGAATAATTTAGGTGATTTGGTAGTTTAAGCTTTTATTATTTAAGTTGTGTGGATGTCTTTATAAGTTATTTATGTTGAACTGTTAGCTTATGTTAGCTTATAAGTTGTGGATGTTGAACTGTTAACTTCTGTTCAAGGAATGGATTAATATTCTTTGAGTTATTTATCAAAGATTTTGTGAATGGAAACGCAATAGGAATTTATGAGTTGAGTGATAAGTGTTCTTTAACAATGATGTAGAAACACATATCAAATTCAATAGTATGGAATACAATATAAAATATAAAATATCAGAGTTTCATGGGATAGAATATAAAATATCATCAACTAAAGTTTGGAATATGATTCATGAAGTGCAATATAAAATAAAATTTCATGAAGTGCAATGATTCACAATTTAAATTTTCATTCAATACAATATAAAATATCAACTACAGTTTGGAACAATGGAAACTGATTCATGAATCTTGTAGTGCAGTATAAATACCTAAAAGTTGTTAATTCTCTTCCAATTCCCAAATAGAGTTATGATCCTAAAACAGAAGTCCAACTTCAGATAGAGTAAAAGAGTCATCTTGAAGCTCTTGATTCTGATTCTTCTCTTCACCTTCTTTAGCATGTGTCTCAATTTCAACATTCACTGTCATTTTTGTCAATGTCATCTATCCCAGTCTTACTGCCCATGGCAGTGCCACCAATACTAGCCTTTGGAATTGGAGTGTTGCACACAAAGGTCCTTCTTCTTTCACATGTGGACCTCCAGATTGCGAGTGCCCTATCAAAAGGAAATTTTTTGATATTATATGCAGTTCCTTTTATCCTCAAGCAATTTTCCAATTTCTTGTCTAGTTTGTTTCTTAACTTTGATTTCAAAAACCCTAATGTACTGAAAACTCTCTCATCATCCATCGACCCCAATATCATTGTTTGACATAAATAAGTAAGTTTGAAATATTTTGATATCTTATCACGTAATATTTCACTCTGACCTAAGTTTCTCCAAACCCTTTTTATTGATCCCGGTTCAAAGGCCTTGTCCTTTCCCATGGATTTATACTGGTCCTTAATAGCTACCACAAAATCCATACATTTCTTTCTTAGCTTATCTTCATTTAAAATTCCTTCTATTTTTTGCTCATTAATTTTAACAGTTTTCAAAAATCGTTCGATCAAGAGTTTTACTTGAGCGTGAAAAAATCTTGGGTTAACTCAGTTTGCCCAAAATTGAGGATACACAATACTCATGGCTTCAAGTATTTCATCTCAAGGGAATCTTTCATGAATCTCTGAGGAAAGAGATTTTGCAATTTCCTTCAAATTATCACCAACAGATTTAACAATGTCTTGAAAATCTTCCTTGTTAACAGGTACTTCTCTACTAGAGCGCCTGGTAGTCTTACATCGGTAAATTTGTATCTCATATCCATGCACACATATACATAAGTTCCCACTTCCATTAAACTATAAATAATTATCAGGATCATTCAAATCAATAATTTTCCGCCACAAGTTATAATCTACACCATCTTTTGTTAAATCTAGATATAGATGATCGAGGGCCAAGCATGTATGTTTACGTAGATTGGCATATTCATTAATATACATAGCTCTATCTTGGGATTTCTTCACAAGTCTGTTCATTTCATCCAAAATGGGGAGAAGACTAGCTAAAGTCAAGAGTGTCTTTATATCACCTAACCTATGTAAGAGGTTAGGAGCTTTGTCTATCGTGCTATGGTTTTCGTACATCACTCCAATTAAGGATTGATATTCTGAAAGAACTAGTTGCGCTGGTCCATGCAGGGAGATCCATCTAGTATCAACATCCTTGAGAAGCTTGTTTCCTGGTGTTATTCCCTCAACAAAATTCTAAAATTCTGTGAAATGTTTGGGACTTCGGTAGAAGTATGCATGGATCTCGCGGACAAGATTTTCAACTTTTGATACTATAGGAAACTTGCTTACAATTTTGAATGCCAAATTTATTCAGTGGGGCATGTAGTGATGCTAAGCATGTATGGTGCACAAGTAGTTTGTAACTTTGTGCAAACACCGGTCCTTTGACCTTGCATCATTGCAGCTCCATCAACTCCTACACACACCATCTTTTTTGCAATTGTCAACTCATCCATACCTAAAATTTCATTTAAATATTTCTTGATTAGTTCAAATATATTATGCGATGTTGAACTATCCTTCATTTTATGAATATAGAGAAGATGAGCTTGGAAAACATGTTGTTGTATAGCATACAAATGCATACAGACCCAAGAATTATTGTCTACCGCAGTAACTTCATCTAAAGATAATGCAATGAAGTTTGACTCTTTTACTTTCTCCTTTAAATCTTCCTTTTCCACTGCAGCAAGACACTTTTCCCATTCCCATCTAGCATTTACTAACCAATGTGTGTAGGGATAGTGAGGAACATTCAAAAAAGATAATAAACCAGAATATTATGGGTAGTTTGTCATAGAATGCCCTCTAGACAAAATATGAAAAACAACACTCATCTGAACAGTTTTTGAAAAATTTGCTCCTTCCATTGCTTTTCCAAATTGAGCCTCAAGTGTACCTTTACTTGTAGCAAGCTTCGACATGCTTTTCTAATGCTCTTCATAATCCATGGAATACCTAACATGAAGACATTCTTCTTTTGATTTCCATCGTAAGACTGATTGTTCCTTTCCATCTATGATTTTTTTTCATAAAATTTACCGATATGCTTTTCTATAGTGTCAATATTTAGCTGCAATGTCTTGGGTTTTCCCAATTTCCAAGTACAAATCATACATTTGGCATGTGTTTCTTTTTCAATATCGTCTTATTCCCCCACTACTACAATGAATGGGTACTTTGACAACCAACCAAGTTGAAAATTCCTTGTCATTTCCCACTCACGCCCCCTTTTTGGTTTGTTTTTCCTTTTCTTGCTACCAACATCATCCTCATCCAATTCAATTATCTCATTTTGGCTAACCAGGGTATCCCTTGGAGCATCTTCTATGGTATTTCCATCCCCATTTGAATTTGATACATTTTGATTTAAATCAATGAAAATCTCAACTTGACCTTTCGTTGGCGCTGAGGTATTGTGAATGCTACCAATATTTGGTGGAAGAGTTGATGATGTTGCTCCATCTTGACCTGATCGATCAGAAGATTTGGCAATTCTAAAGTAAGAATATGTGGTACATCTAAGTTTTGGGCATTTTGACGGCCTCTGAGTCTCTTGATCTTCACCACACTAAGGGGTGGCAAGAGTATTTTCAACACCTTGAGGAGCGACATGAGTATTTTCACCACCCTAACTCTGAGGAGCAACAGGAGTAGTTTCACAACCCTAAGGAGTGACAAGAGTATTTTCAACACCCTGAGGAGCGGTACGAGTATTTTCACCACCCTGACCCTGAGGAGCGGCAGGAGTATTTTCACCACCCTGACCCTGAGGAGCGACAGGAGTATTTTCAACACCCTGAGGAGCGGCAAGAGTAGTTTCACCACCCTAAGGAGCAGCAGGAGCCTTACCATTGCTTCTCAAGTCACTCAACATATTCATCTCTCACTTCAAATAAAAAATTGGAAAAAAATTTCTTCTTGTTTAAGAAGGACAAAGAATAATAATATAGATCCCATTCCCTACTCAATATCATCTTTAATACTGAAGCAAGAATGGAAAAGAGATAAAGAAAACTTATTATTATAACTAATAACACTATGAATAAACGATCAATGATCATTAACCTTTAAGTCTATGTTTTTGGCTTTCGCTAACTTCCGAATTGAGAAGTAGAACCTCAAAACTGAACTAAATGTGTAAGAATAAATGAAACTTTCGATTCTATTTATATCAATACATGATTCCATATTTGGTGAATTCTGTGGGATTTTTACATGGTATATTAAAAATTTGGTGAATACATTGTAATTTTCAAGGTGAAATGTGTCCTCAAATTTAATTATTTTTTAATGTTATTGGTGAAATAGGTCCTCATAAGCAACTATTTATAAATTTTAATTAGCGAAATGAGTCTTCAAAAGAAACTATTTGTAAATTTTAATTCGCGAAATGGGTCCTGATACAATGTCATTTTAATAGTATTGGCAAATATGTGGGTGTTTTTTATTAAATGATTCCTAGATTCAAGAAAAAATATTAGTCATTCCATTTGAAATGCGTAGTTTGACAATGGAAAATTTGTTGCTTAAATATTCCTCATAAAAAAAATTATTAGAAAATTGACATGCATTGGACCTATGTTTCGTAAATTCTGGGCGATTTGGATACCGTGTGGGTGCGAGAAATTTGCCAATTTTGAGTTGACGGATTCCTAGAATTCGCCAATTGGTGAAGATTCACCACTAAAGTTTTCCCTAATCTTGGATAAACTATAAAAAGAAATATCACATTTCTTTGAGTTTTTTTTTTTGAAATAGTTTGCTTGCCTTGTGTATATTGCTTCCACATTTTTATGTATGTCTAGCAGGGCACTTGTAACTACAACATATCACAAAAACAATCCCTACTATTGTGCTTTGATGGATGTCCCTTCATTATTACTGGATATTTGATGTAGTGCACATTATTATAGTGTAAGCCTATTTTTTAGATTGTTTCATTTAGCATGACCAATATTCTCCACAAGAACATTGTCCATGTTTAAAGTGATGGAAATGGTTCACATCTCTCAAAACAATTTCTCTTACAACAATCTTGGAGATGAATTTAGATGCAGTCTAAAAATTAGAACATACTCGAAGGTTCTTAACAACTCTAATAGTTGTACCAAGGGACATGTTTAACAAACCAAATACAATTGCTAACTTTTCACTATGGTGGTAGATAAATGATTCTTTTATCTTCTATTACATAGCATTGAGTAAAAGTCTTGAATTTAGAAATGCCCTGCTACCTTCATTTGCCAAGCCAATTTCACCAATTTTGCATAGATCTTCCATGTTTGTACATGTGATCTATCTCCTACACAAACAAGCATGTACCATTTTATTCCCTTTAATCCAACTACATGCAGGTATCTTTTTAATTCCTCTATATTTCATCAATCTCCTTCCTATTTGAACCTCACCTCACCTGCCCGCTTCTGCATAGATGTTTTAGAGAAGAACATAAGTTGTAACATTTTTAGGATCCAACTAAAAAAAAGTGTTGCTGGAATACTCAGCCTATATTCATATATGATCCATAGGAACCAAAGGTTTAACTAGCATCTCAATAATAATATTTAGTGTGTCCTCAAGATAGCCAACATGAACATGAAGGTCAACCATGCACACTTAATGATCAACTATATATGTAATGCAATAAGGGTTACTAATGTGTGAAGTATGTGTAGATCTCATCCACTAAACCTGCATGAATGCATGAATTTAAAACACAAGCAAAGCTTATAATGTCGGTGTTCTAGAGTGTTTCATTAATTCAAAGATTTTGAGAGCTTCCTTGCAAAATCCATGTTGTGCACATTTTGAAATCATATTATTTCATTCCATGAGATGGCATCTCTTTGAGGAATTCTATCAAACAATTGATTTTGTACTACATTTTGGTGTCAAATTTTTGGTAATTATGGTTAGTTTCATTACATTAATATTTTGAATTCTGGGAAATTATATACAGTAAATAGATTTGTGGTTGTTTGGATAGTGAAATTAGCTCTCTTATAAATTAACTGAAATATTTGAAAGGATTATTTTAATTAAAGAGGATTTTGCGGTTATTTTTGTAACAATAATTAACAATGATTTTACAGTGCAACTAGCTTGCTATTTTCATTCAAGATGCAAGTCATCAAAGTCAAGCACATACCAAGAAGATGGTACTCTACTTCAAACCCTCAACCTCACTTAGTTTAGTTTGCGTAGATGGGGATTAAGGAAGTTGGTAAAAAAATGATATATCTCATTTTTTGTTTGTAAAGGAGAATCCAGTGAGATTCAATATGGTAGTGGTTCAATATCTAGCTTTTTAAGTAAAGATGATGTCAAAGTTGGGAAACTTGTTGTAAAACATCAAGTTAGTAATTTTTGGATGTTAAGGCTTCCCAATTGGATATCAAAGATCTTTTCTCATCAACTTAATTTGGAATTTATGTATAAATAGATTCTTCCATGGTGCAAGTCTTTACTCAAACAACACATGAACCGGGGTTGACAATTTTGTTATCTAATTAAGTATGATGGCATTCTTGGGATTGGTTTCTAGGGAATTTTTGTTGATAATGTTGTTCCAGTCTAGTTAGTGTTGATAGCCTTCATTCTATAATGTTAATTTCATTCTATAATCTGAGCATATCACCTTTCTTAAAATTTGAACAAGGTTCTGAAATAAAGGGTTCAATATACATATTTTAGACCTATGTTGAACACTCTACTTAAGGAATTTGTTGAAAAGGCTACAATTTTTAATTGATTTATCTTTCTATTGTGTTTGAACTTTTGTAAAATTGTAATATACAATGCACTTCTATTCTTTATGAATTGAGACTAATAGTAATTTTTTTGGTTGTATTGAGGAACAACTTCATTCATGGTGGCAAAGGAAGCACCCTATTCCTCATATCAGATGTCACATTGCATATAAAGGAGGAAAGGTTCTAGATGGGTTATTTTGTACTGCATTGAAGGACAGAGCCTCATATATGTGACATGATCAACACTCTCCTTCTTGGATTATATACATTACAACTTGCTCCAGGAAGATTACCCATGTTGTAGAAGTTTTAAGAGATGAAATGGGCATGTTCTCACATTGAAGGGATTCAAGCATGCGTTTCCATCATTGCAGAAGTTTTTTAGAGAAGTTTCCTTCTTGCAATCATTTTTGTGCAATATTGTAACTCAAAATTTTAGTCTTTTGATTGAAAATAAAAAATGTAATACTCTATTTCTAAGCTCTAATTAGAACACCTTTCTTTTATTAATAAATTTCACCAATTTTTCCTTCTCAATGGTTGTCTTACTATGTGCAATTGATGATTGATGTGTATTTCTATGTTTTATGCTTAAATCCTTAAATATCAATCAATTAAAATGACTAAGTATAATACTAATTGGCATCAATTAATAATTAAGTTGACTAAATATACTACCAATTGATAGAAATTAGTGAACAATGAATAAAAACAACTAAATAAGTGACCTGTTAACAACAGTGAATGACTAAATATATCAGTGAATAAAAATTACTAAAAAGGTGACCAGATTACAACAATCAATGACTAAATCAAAAACGAAATAAATGACCAGTTAAACATATCAGTGAATAAAAATTGATTAATTAAATGACTAGATTACAACAATCAATGACTAAATAAATGACTAAATCTATCAGTGGAAAAAAAGTGACTAAATAAGTGACCAGATCACAACAATGAATGACTAAATCAATGAATAAATATACTACCAAATTGATCAATCAAAATAACCAATAAATGAATAAATATGGTTTAGTCATTAATCTGGTCACATTATATATGACTAGCAATAAACTACTAGTGGTCACATGACCAACTATAGTCATTTTTTAGTTTTTAGTAGTTTTTCAATAGTTTATTGTTGTTTCTATACTAGTGACTTTTGTTGTATTTTTCACCATTGGGGATTGATTTTTCTTCAGATCTAAATATTTCATAGAGCTTTGTAGAAGCATTAACAAATGAACTTTTTCCTTTTTCAAGTCCCAAGCTTGATTTTTCTTTATTGGTTAGCTTTTGTGTACTTAGTAATTCATCTAGAATATCAGTACCATGTTTTAACTTTAGACCTTTATTGATCTGCTCATTAGCTTTCTCCAATTATTTTCTTAAGGAAACTATTTTTGCCTCAATTTTTAAGCATCTATCCATCTCATATTGCAATTTAGTTTTCATAAACTCTTCAACTCTTTTGAGTTCTCCTACATGAACTTTTAGACCATCACCTTATTGGATTCCTCAAGTTCTTGAGTTACTTTGTCAATTTTGTTTTGAGTATTATTTTTTTAGTTTCTTATTTTCCTTCTTAAGATCATCATATTTATCCCTTAAATCATCAAGATCTTCAAGAGAACTAATTATTTCTCCCTCAAGATCAACAATTGCCTCCTCTTCTCCTTCATATGAGTACTCAATTTTTACATCATTCTAATCCTTAGTTTATTTGGACATAAATAGAAATGATCTTCTATTTTCTCCCATTACAAGGGTACTATCTTGATCCTCTTCTAAACTATCAATAGCATCAGATTCTTCACTTTCTTCATTGATGTAAAAACTCTTCTTCTTTCCAAAATTCTTCATTTTTGGATAAACCATTTTCTTCTTTTTGCTATCTTCTTCTTGGTTGAAACTATCCTCTTTACCATATAGACATTTTGAAGAAAAATGACCTATCCTACCACAATTAAAACACTTGAAAGGGATATTACCTTTATACTTTCTAGATCCTCTCCTTAGTCTTCTTATGAAGTTTTCTTTTTCCTCATCAATTTATTCATGATCAAATGCAATAATAGGAGCTTTCGCTTTCTTATCAACCTCATCTTTTTCTTTCTTGATAAACTTAAATACAACTTCTCTCCTAGATGAATCGACATATAGCATTCTCATCTCATATGTAGTAATTATTCCATGCACCTCATCAAGAGTAAGTTTATCAATTTCTCTTCATTCTTTGATAGAAGAAATATTGGAATCATATCTAGTTGTCATAGACCTGAGAACTTTCAACACAACATCTTCTTTCAGATCTACACCATATCCTTTAATGGCATTTACCACATCATCAACTCTCTGAAGATACTCTACAATCTTCTCTTCTTCGGTCATCTTGAAGCCTTCGAATATTTCTCTCAACACTTGTAACTTTTCCAACTTCAATTTGGTGTCACCTTCATAGATCTTCCTCAATTTTTCCCACACATCATAACTAGTTTTACAATGCATAAATTTTCCATGCACAAAATTAGACAAATTGTTAATAATGATAAACCAAGCTATCTTGTTGCTCTCATAATCCTTCTTTCCTATAGGATCAATAGGAATAGTAGCAAGAATGGTATATTTGGTCTCGAAAGACATCCAAACTTTAGTTATAAGAGAAACTAGGTATCCTTCCATTCATGAGCTCCATTTAGCATAGTTTGTTCCATCAAATCTAGGTGTATTTCTTGAAACTTCCTAACTTTCCATTGTCTTCACCTATCCAAGATCTACTCGAGCTAATTAGGCTTCACTTAGGGAACCTACATCTCTAATACCAATTGTTAGAACATAGTGATCTACTAAGAGGTGGGTGAATCAGTAGATATAAAAAAATTTAGACTTGAAAACCTATTTGCAAATTCAACCTTACAACCTATATGTGTGGATTAAAACATAAAACAACATAACAAACAAATGCACATGAAAGAAAAAATTATAAAACAAGATATACATGGAAAACCTGAGATGGGGAAAACCACAATGAGAAAAGCTACTTGAGTCTACTACTCAAATCCAACATCACAATTGAAATATTTGTTACAAAGTTTAGGGCTACAACCCAAGGAAGCTTCAACTCCCCGATTTAGAAGCTACAACCTCAAGGATGCTACTCCACCCTGTTTTAGAAGTAACAACTCCAAGGAGACTACAATCACCTAGTCTGAGCTATAAGTCAATTTAGTGAGGCTATAGCCTCAACAAAATTACAAGTTCATATGTGCATACAAGTGGATTCTACTCACCTTGAAAATGCACCATTACATTCAATGCATTGTTGCACACTCTAAAACAACCATTATTATTGATGAAGTTGCACTCTTAGCAACATTCCCTTGAATGCAAAACCTAGATGATTGTTTGTGTTATGTCTAGGTAACACACCTATGTGCATTAATTTTCTACTCTCTTTTTTATTGCAAACTAAATACATTGATAATGCCTGATTGCCTTCCTTTTTACTTGACTCCACCAATTTGCAATTACTACCTCAAGATGTGCACCATCATCTAGATCATCTCATACTTACTGTTAGGGTTTTCTTCATATGCTAACTTCACCAACAAGCTTCCTTTTCCTTGAGCCACACAAACCATTGTCTAGCTCATAATTAACATATCTGATAGAGTATACCAGATATGGCCATATCTTGCATCAATCCGCCCAACATTTAATTTTGTTACAAATAATTTTCCCTCATTCTCTCTTTCAAACCCTAAGAATCATATATGCATCAAACGTATTCTCTTGTCATTCGATTTGATTTGATCTTGATCACCTATGAGGGTTTTTTCACAAACCTTCATTACACAACCTCTGCATTGAGCCTTACAAAATTTAATTCAAATGCAGAGAATTTGCTAGCTAGGACTAGTAAACTACACACCCCTAGAATCATATATGCATTAAATGCATTTCCTTCTTTGATCGATCTGATTCTGATCTTGATCAACATGGCTATTTGTGTCACCACTTAATAGATCAAATCTTCACCGACATTGATCAAAGATGTAGTTGGACCTATTAATTCTCTCTTTCATCAGTTACCAATTGAAACCCTCAATCACACTATCATAGCCATTTGACATCTTTGTATTTGAATTTGGGTCATCAATCATATTTCTTCGTGCCATGATCATCTCGCTCTCCTTTCATATTGGAAACATTAAAATATAACCGTTCAATAAACAGTCTTTAAATATCCATCGCCGATCTCCACTAACTAATGATCATCCTTATATCTCTTCCTTTTGATCTCTAGAATTGATCTCCTTCATATACCGCTTCCCATGGTTGGCATCCACCATGACATGCATCCAAAGTCTACTATCCCTACAAGCTCTGACCATAGGCCCACAAAAATCTTGTAGGGTCTGTGGGTTGTTTCCATCTATCCTCTATGTCACTGCCATGCAACTCACAACAATGATGTGAGTTGATCTACCAATCAACTCATTTATCACCATTTGTCATCCTTTTTCATGATCCATTCACTTTTTGAACCCTTCATTACTATCGAGTCCCACATAGCTTATATCTCCATCGAAGAGACTTTCTTCAAGGTCCTGGAGATATCATATTGTCTCACCAATGAGAATTTCATTGATGTAGTGAAGAGACAATCATGAAACTCCCTCCGATCTACATCTCTCTCTAATTAAGCACATATCAAAATATTGAAGAGACATCAAAATAGGTCTTGCTGACGACCATAAATCACACCGACGAAAACCCTTGATGATGTCACCTATCCACCTCATCACCATGTCACTAGATTGTAATCCGCAACATGGATGTCAATTATTATTTATCTAATCTCATCATGCCACATGTCATCATCATCATCATCACCTTCACTTCTTCCTTTGTTAGGTCCCACTAGATACACTATGGGCACTGTTAGATCTTCCTCATTCAATCTCTACCATTCACCAGTTCCAACAATTCATGGCATAGATCACCTTTCACTATCTAGTCCCACTAGGATCTACAAAAAGCACCATTTGATCTCCAAGGATCAATCTTCACCATTCCTCACTAGCCCAACAAGTCTTGATTGAGCCCCATTAAAATCTCACAGGGGCATGCAGGCTATTGCCACCTGTTAATGGTGACATCACCTTACTGGGTTCCATAGTCGACATCCATTCTCCCATCACCCTATCACTATGTCGCTAAAAATCTAAACCTAAGATCCTCATGTCTAAGGTTATGAAATTTTGACAACCCACAACTCATGGACAACACTTCCATATGCCTTATTAGTCCATTGAAGGGACAAGTAGTTCTAGAATCTTACTGATACACAAGTGTCTTGCTGAACTGATGTAAATGTATAACCTTAAAGCACTAGGAAGAGGGGCCAGTCACCTCCATAGGATGAATGACATAAGTTATTACTTATGTGACCTACAACTTACAATACCAAGTAACCAATAAAACAAAAACTATTTGAACATTGTGACTATAAACTTCTGCACATGTAGGGTTTAACTGATAAACCCTAGACTAAGAGAATGAAGAAATGGATTCGAACATATCCATTGACATCAAGACCTACACAATACCTTTCTAGAAAGCTCTCGAGAGACGCAGTTTGAATTTTCCATCTAATTTTTCATCAGATCCACTACTCCCACACTCATCCTCTGTCATTATGCCAATAATCTCATTTGTATGATTTGCACTTTTAACATCAATGACAACTATATGCCAATACAAAATACCCTTGTGAGGACTAAGGCACTCTTGGTGGCAACTTAGTCCCATTCTAAATTTTTAAAATCTCTAAATGTGCTCCTAATGCTCAAGGTCTACACTTCCTTTTTCTAAGATCTTAGGTCTGTAAACTTCTAGATCTGGCATGTAGGTAAGTTTCCATGAAGATGATAACTTTGAAATGTGAATTTACAACTTTGCACTTCAAATGATCTTCAAGTATTGAGCCTAAATATACTAGTACAAACATGTAAGAGAGGAAAAACTTGTTGATTGTTAGTAAATGGGGGTTTTCCTTGGTCAAACCCCTTTGCTAGTAATTAAACCTTGAATTGAAATAGAATAATGAATGGAAATGATGAGTGAACAAAATTCTATGTTACAACTCACCAAACCCTTGTTGTAAAATCTGCAAACTTATATTGGATGGCTAGCTTGGATGTAAATCTTGAAAGGATTGAATGCTTGATAGATCTTCACTTCACTTGCTTACTTTAATTAAAACCCTACATCACAAATGTTAGCTCAAAAACACACATGATGCAAGATCTCCTTGATAGGATGCTTGAATCTTGATGATGGCTCCAAATACTTGATGACTTGCTCTTGAATGCTCTTGAATGCTCAATCTTCCTATAATGCATGAATACTCAAGTTGCTAGGATGAAAAATAAATGAAAGAACCTTGTAGTTATACTTATTCATGCTTATTATCCCAAAATTACACCACAACAAGCCAACATATGAAGTCATTAATTAAAGGAGGCTAAATCCTACAAAGATTTAAAATTAAATCCTAAAATGGCTTAGGGGGCACTAAGATGCCCTAGGTGTCTTAGTCCTAAGCATGAAACTCCGGGAACATAATCCAAAAAGGGTCCCATTTAAGGTCCTCTTGAAATTAGGGTCCCAAGACCCTTGGAGGACAAAGATGCCCTAGGTGGCATCTAGTGCAGAAGCACTTTGCTCACAAATGCCTTCAAAAGGATAAATTTCAAAAAATAAATATTTGAATGTAAAATGTATGTAAAAGAATTGTAAAAGGTCTTGGGTGGTTATATTTTATTTTACTTAAAGTCACTAAGGGGTTGGTTGAGTCAATTTGTTGCAAAAGTTGCAAAACATGTAAAATTGCAAAAGTGCAAAATGTGAACAAAAATAAGAATATGAAGGGTTACTTAGTTGTAAAGGGTAGTTAATTTGTCAGAAATGAAGGGGAAGACAGTATTTATGTTTTAATAATCTATTTAAGCCTTGGAGAGGTGAGCCAAAGGAAGGAAATGTAAGTTGGAATCAATTTTGTCAATTTCAATATCCTGTTTTGAAGTTTTAACAATTTTCTCCCTATTTCCAGGCCTTGTACCACTCAGTACAGCTTGGAAACCTTGTGAAAGTAGTTTTATGGTGTATTTTATTGAATAATATTTCCATTGGTTCAAGTCTCACTCATTTTCATTGAGTAATGAGAAAGCTATGTTTATTTTTGTATAGGTAGGTAGTTCAGAAAATGTTTTTCAGAAATTACAGTCAGAAAACATGTTAGTACTGTAGACATCCAAATTTGGACACTTAATTTATCCAAATTTAACACTTTTCATCTAAACATCCTCTTATCGAAGTTAATTAAGTAATATTACTATTATTTAATTAATATCTTTAAATTTGCAAAATCCCTAAGGTAGACATCCAAATTTGGACACTTAATTTATCCAAATTTATCACTTTTCATCTAAACATCCTCTTATCAGAGTTAATTAAGTAATAATTAAATACCTTACCCTCCTTAATCCTCTTTTCATCAAATAAATTAAATAAATATTACATTTATTTAATTCCTCACATGCAATTTTTATCTAATTCTAATCCATTTCCTAATCTCTTCATTAAGGATGTGCACATGCCTAATCCTTGATTAGGATGTGTCACATCCTCCAACTTTTGCAAGTTGGCTTTTAATCCTAATTAACCCCTAATTATCCTCTAATTACTGATTAGTCAAACCTAATTAGTACCTTGGTCAACTATTCCCCCCAAGGAATTTTTAATTATTTTTTATTTGTCTTAGATTCTCCTCTTTTATATGTGAATTTTTAATTCACATTCTATCTTTCCAAGACTTTTAGAACCTTGGACTTGTCACAATCTCCACATGGGACCAAGTCCCACCTTTTTGGAGCCCACCTTTTATCTTTTAGATCCTCCTAGGAATGTGAATTTTTAATTCACATTTATATCCCCAACCACCTTTCCTTTTCCCATGAAGATTTTTGAGGAATTCCAAAAAAATTTAAATGTCTCTTTCACTCCCACTTGGGGACAAGGAATCCCTTTTTGAGGAAATCCTCTCTCTCCAAGGTGCTTGGAAGGTACTTGTCCTTCCTCCACCTCATGTACCTTCTTGACACCTCACCTTCATCTTATATCCCCTTGGCCAATTCACCCTCCACATGTCAAGATGTGAGGGCTTGTGGGTTCTCAACCCACCATAGCCCTTCATCTTGGCCTTGTTGAATGCATCTCAACCGTTGAATTCTCTAGAGAATTCAAATTCTTCTAAAAATACCCCCTCCTCAAAGGCATTTTCAACACTTTGGATTTTCATAACTATATGCTGCCAATTTGCATTTTCAATTCTTTTGTCATCATCTAGCTATCTCTTTTAGTCATTTTGCACATTTAATCTTACATTTAGCCACTCAAGAAATCATCTAAGAAGCACACAAAATCATCCCAAGCAAGGGCCAATCAAGGAGACATCAACAGCAAGGAAGGTGAAATCATTTGCATTTTGTCTTATCCATTTTCTTTCTTGTTATATCACTCTTTTGGCTAATCTTGAGGTGTCCTTAGTCTTTTATTACTTGCATTTATAAGTTATTTTGCACGTTAGAGTAGGATAAAATTCTTAGGTTCACATTTCCGGTATGCCCGGTGGGACCCACAAACGGGTTCTTGCATTTAATCTCCCTTTTTGTTAAGAATTTTGTAAGAAAAAGTCGCAGAAAGGCAACAGTGCCCTCTGCCTTACCGCAGAAAGGTGGCACCACCCTCTTGGCCATTGCAGAAAGGCGGCAGCGCCCTACATCTGAAAGTTTTTTTTTTTCTAACACATTTGCTACAATTAGGGATATATTTAGAAGGTTTTCTAACACTTTTCTTGCAGTGGGAGGGGCACAACTTTCTTTTTTTTTCTTAAAAATCTGACAAAGTTTACCGCAGAAAGGCGGCAGCACCCTACATCTGAAAGTTTTATTTTCTTCTAACACATTTGCTGCAATTAGGGATATATTTAGAAGGTTTTCTAACACTTTTCTTGCAGTGGGAGGGGCACAACTTTCCTTTTTTTCTTAAAAATCTGACAAAGTTTACCGCAGAAAGGTGGCAGCGCCCTACATCTGAAAGTTTTATTTTCTTCTAACATGTTTGCTGCAATTATGGATATATTTAGAAGGTTTTCTAACACTTTTCTTGCAGTGGGAGGGGCACAACTTTCATTTTTTTCTTAAAAATATGACAAAGTTTACCACAGAAAGGCGGCAACGCCCCCATTTCACTACAGAAAGGCAGCAGCGCCCTACATCTATAAATTTTATTTTCTTCTAACATGTTTGCTACAATTAAGGATATATTTAGAAGGTTTTCTAACACTTTTCTTGCAGTGGGAGGGGCACAACTTTCTTTTTTTTTTAAAAAATCTAATAAAGTTTACCACAGAAATGCGGCAACGCCCCCATTTCACTGCAGAAAGGTGGCAGCGCCCTACATTTGAAAGTTTTATTTTCTTCTAACACGTTTGCTGCAATTAGAGATATATTTAGAAGGTTTTCTAACACTTTTCTTGTAGTGGGAGGGGCACAACTTTCCTTTTTTTCATAAAAATCTGACAAAGTTGACTGCAGAAAGGCGGCAGTGCCCTCTTGGCCACTGCAGAAAGGCGGCAGTGGGATATATTTAGAAGGTTTTTCTAACACTTTTCTTGCAGTGGGAGGGGCACAACTTTTCTTTTTCTTAAAAATTTGATAAAGTTTGCTGCAAAAAGGTAGCAGCGCTCTCTGCCTTACCATAGAAAGGCGGCAGCGCCCTCTGCTTTACCGCAAAAAGGTGGCAGGGCCCCCATTTTGCTGCAAAAAGGTGGCAGCGCCCACTTGTTCACTGTAGAAAGGTGGTAGCGCCCCAAAACAGCACAGTTTGGAAGGTAAAATAGTCATTTTGGCTTTGTTTTTGCTCTCATTTTTTGCTGTTTTCAAGTGATAACCCTCTAACATTGTTTTGGCAAAGATATTGGTGTTTTTCGCTAACGTTTTGCAATGTATTAGGGTATAATTGATCAAGAACAAAGAAAAAGATAGCTAACATTTGTTTGCAGGGCATTTATTTGATCAGATTTTTAAAAACTATCCTTGTTGTTTTGGAACATAGTCTAATTAGAGGGAATAAACTTTATTGCTTGCTGTGATTGTTTGTTCTTGTGTTACCCAAGGGGGCATTAATTTGTTTTCGCTTTCCCCTTGCACTTCGTGTGAGCCTGGGGAGTAGTTGGAAATAGTTAGTGTCTTCTTTTTAGTGGGACCTGCTTGGAGATTTCATCACCCTAAAGGACGATTCCAACCATGCGTACCGGTGGAGTATATAAAAGGGGGAGAACGAAAGTTATATTCCAATCCAGTCACGTCGTAATTGGCGGAGCGTCGAAACTAGGGTGATACCTAGATAGATATGAAAAGTTGGTATGAGCCTTTCAGTATCTTGCTGGGGTTCCTGACTCACACTTGTGACGGACTGGTGTTCACGGTTGTGCCTCATGTACCGAGAGTATATCAAGGACTCCCTAGAAGCCTTGTGCATCCTAGATTAAGACCTTGCCTAGCCATACCCTTAATATTAATCATAGGATTGTGCTTGCTTAAAGTGTTTCTTGTGAAAAATCTATGAAATCTTTGATACTTTGGCCTTACTTTATCATTTTGCATCCTTGTCATAGCCTTTACCATGAAAACCAAGCTCTGTTTTATCGCAGAAAGGCGGCAGCGCCCCCATTTTGCTGCAGAAAGGTGGCAGCGCCCCTAATTTTACCACAGAAAGGTGACAGTGCCCCTATTTTGCTACAGAAAGGTGGCAGCGCCCCTGATTTACTATAGAAAGGTGGCAATGTCCCTGATTTTGCTGACTACGCTCCTGATTTTGCTGACTACGCCCCTAATTTTGCTGTTAACGCCCCTGATTTTGCTAACTATGCCTCTGATTTTGCTGACTATGCCCCTGAAAGCTGTCAACGCTCCTGAAAGCTGTCAACGCCCCTGATTTTGCTGACTATGCCCCTGATTTTGCTGTAGAAAGCTGACTACACCCCTGATTTACTGCAGAATGCTGACTACGCCCCTTTAACTTCCCAGGGCCATCATTTACGAACCGTGCATCGAATCGACTTCATCCAAAAATTAAAGTTGTTTAGTTTTTCAAGCTCCATCTAGTAGTGCCTTCCATTTCCACCTATCAAGAATTTGACCATCCCAGGGCGGCCACGCCCCGCATCGCAGGGTGGACACGCCCCTAATTTCCCAGGGCTGTCATTTACAAACCGTACGTCAAATCAACTTCATTCAAAAACTAAAGTTGCTTAGTTTTTCAAGCTCCATCTAGTGGTACCTTTCATTTCCTTCTATTAAGAATTTGACCATCCCAGGGTAGCCACACCCCGCATCGCAGGGTGGACACACACCTAACTTCCTGAGGCTGTCATTTACAAACCGTACTTCAAATAAACTTCATTCAAAAATCAAAATTACTCAATTTTTCAAGCTCTACCCAGTGGTACCTTCCATTTCCTCCTATCAAGAATTTGACCATCCCAAGGTAGCCATGCCCCACATCGCGAGGTGGGTTCCCGGGGCTGTCATTTACAAACCGTACGTTGAATCAACTTCGTTCAAAAACTAAAATTGTTCAATTTTTCAAAATCTATTTAGTGGTACCTTTCATTTCCTCCTATTAAAAATTTTACCATCCCGGGGTGGCCACGCCCTGCATTGCGGGGTGGACACACCCTTAACTTCTTAGGGCCATCATTTACAAATCGTACGTTGAATCAACTTCGTTCAAAAACTAAAATTGCTCAATTTTTTGAGCTCTGTCTAGTGGTACCTTTTGTTTTTTCCTATCTAATCAAACCAATCCATTCCTTTAATTAGATACATACAATCATCTTCATCTAATCACAATTATCCAATCAACATCATCTAATCATTTGATCCTATCCAATCAAACTGATCTAGTACTTTAATCAAATCATCTACCCAATCCAATCATCCGTCTATCGAATCCCATCAAAATCAAAAGCAATCCTATCCAATCATCCTAATCTGAGCTTTTGTCCAATCCTGATCTGAGCTTGACCAAAATCCTGATTTGAACTTTAATTTGTTCCCATCTAAAATCTTTTATCCATCCTTTTTATCCTGTCATCATCATAAATCCTCATCCTCCATCAATAGTGGTCAAGGGAAACCCTAATTATGTCAAAACTGATAATGAAATTCTGGTTGATCAAGAGGTATACGACATAGATCCCCTTGACACTATCATCTCTAGTAAGCTTTCTCCACCCACTTTCAAAAATCCAATTAAGCCTAATCATATTCCTTATGCTACCTTTAAGGGGTATCTAGTACCTTCCCCTTCCCCATCTACATCATCCTCTTATTCAACATCCACATCTTCTTATCCTCATCTTCCATCATAATATTCCTATTACAATTCCCCATACATGACCCCCTATCCTAATCCTCTTTCCTAGTATGTCCATACAAATCTTACATCCACACCCTTTTACATTAATCCTACATCCACATATCCTCATCCTAATCCACCATCCCAATACCTTTATTATAATCCATCCCCCACATCCTCTTGTCCCACTACACCACCTATATCCTCTTGTCTTAATCCACAATCCATGTCCCCCTATCTTAATTCACCACTCCAATATCCTTACCTTAACCCTCCATCCAATCCTAGTCCTCCATCTACTCCTAGTCCTTTGTCCAATCCTAATCCCCCATCTACTAATAGTCCTACATTCGATCCCATTCCTCCATCTAACTCTAGTCCACCAATCCATAATCCCTCATCCATTTCTACCACCCTAGCCAAGTCAACCATATGCAAGTCTCTCATTTCAAAAGTTCTCCAAGGAATCATTACAAAGAAGCCATCCCCAACTCCACATCTTGAAGTCATGGGACCATGCCATCTAGATCCATCATCCACGGTCACTAGTGATGAGACCCTTCTCCATACCACACCTATTATTGACGTTACCACCCCAAGTACTGCTCAAACCATTGAAACCATTGAACCCACTAAATCCATTGAACCCCCACCTCCTACTCTAAGAACCA
The DNA here is from genome assembly GCA_007258455.2 of Sequoia sempervirens. Classification (NCBI taxonomy): domain Eukaryota; kingdom Viridiplantae; phylum Streptophyta; class Pinopsida; order Cupressales; family Cupressaceae; genus Sequoia; species Sequoia sempervirens. The sequence goes on along the minus strand of VDFB02193867.1, from coordinate 115,495,063 downwards.
CTGAATCCATTGAAGACACCCAATTCCAATCCACTCCTCCCACTCCTAGTAGCACCAAAACCCATCCCAATGAACCTCATGAATCTTCCATCCCTCCATCTTCCCCACTTGAAGAGTCCCAATGAGACTCCATTATCATGCCTCCTACACATGATGAGTCACGCCAAGAGTCTAATCCAAAGCATGCCAACATATCTCCTTCTCTAGATCAAGATCTTACTATCCCATCTAGTCCACCTCAAAATCATAGTCCCCCATCCATTCCATCCCATGATCCCCTTGTCATTCAAGCTTCCACTGCTCCATCTCCATCTCCATCACATGAGCCTACTACCACAAATCTAGATCCTATCATGGCCCCTACTCCCTCTCCTGATGTTGCTATCCCATCATATCCTTCTCATGATCCCCCATTATTGCCTAAAAATGCTATCCCCACACCACTTGCATATCCCCTTGGTCCTCTCACATTCCTCCATGGTGGTCTCCTCACAGAAGAAAAAAAAAGCATATACACCAACCCTCCTCTTCCACCTAATAATGAACTTGCATCATTCTTCCATAATAACAAAAATCCTGCCCTAGATCGAATGCTCAAGAGAATGAACTATTAAGGAAAAGGTTTAGGCCTTCATGAGCAAGGTATTATAGAGCCCATCCAAGCTAAAGAACATTTGTATCTGCAAGGTCTTGGATGTACTACTCATGACTCACAATCTAAAAATATTGGTACAACCTCTAGACGTCCTCAACGAGCCTTTTCCAAAAGAAATATTAGCTCTTCCCATTGCCCCACCAGATCATATGTGGCCATCCCTCCTCCTCTATCATTTCACCTCAAAACAACCGTCCATCTTCCCCCTTCCTCTACTCCATCCATTTTGGGTCCTTACATCCCTCCATCCACCATCTCCAATCCTCCATCTACCATGCCCTTGTTTCCTCCAGGTCCTATGTCTATTTTGGGCCCCTATATCCCAAAATCACCTCATCCATCTTGTCCTATCCATCCTTTCATCCATTCATCACCTATCCATTTCATCCATCATAAACATCCTAATCAAGATCAACAAAGGCACATACCTACACATTCTCCATCTACACGTAATCCTTGTAATCCTACCTCCATCACTCCACATCATCCATCTTCTCACACCCATCCCATTGCTAGTACGAGCACTTTGGATGCCAGAGGAAAAATGCATAAATCCAAACATCCACATGAATCTAAGGCTCCTCATGTCCCCTCCAAAATACATGGTGAAGAGAACAAAAATCTAAATCTAAATCAAATTTGTAGGCCACAAAGACCCACCAAAACAAAGATCAAAACCATGTGGATCCCAAAGAAAAAAGATGCAATGCCATCACATGAAAAATTAGTAAGAACATCCAAAGTCGCTAATCCAAAATCTAATCATACACCCCTTTCATCTCCTAAGTCTATTTTGGGTCCCTATGTCTCAAAATTCACCATTCCATCTCCCCCATTATCCCCATATTCTCCATCCCTTAATCCTCTTATCTTTTCACCACATGTGTCAATGTTGGTCTTGAACACATCTCCCCATCACATATCCACCCCATCATTCCATCCATACCCTTTGCAGCATCCCATCCATTATCCCATGAATCTCCCATCTCAAATCCCCCTAATTCATCCTCTTACATAATCCATTTATCCTCATAAGGTTGTACCAACATCCAATAGTCAGTTCGAACATGGGCTCTTACTACCTCGTATAGAACTTGATGCTTGAGTCCTTCATCCATATCCTTATCATGTATCTTCTAAATTCCCTTATCCACATCCCTATCCTTATCCATTTTCATCCCTCAACTATCCAAAAATTGAAAAAAAAGTCCAAAAATCCATAAAAAATTCAAAAAAAAAAAAATAGTAAAGAGAAATAATCCATCCAATGGTGAAAACTTGGCAAACAAGCACCTTGGATAAGTACCATGATGAAAACCTGGCAAATGGGCATCATGCGTAAATCCCCATCTACACTTGGGGGTAACTTCCTGATATGCATTCCCTCCATCCGCTATACTTCTAGCTATGCATTTGTCTTCCTATTATCCGTCATCTTCATAAATCCCTCCATCCCACCTATCTTCTGCATCCTACCATCATATCCCATTTATCTCCCATTCCCTCCATCCTTCTTGTGATCTTGATCAAAATAGGGGCACCTATCTATGCATGCTTTGGACACCTATTGGTATACATTCCCTTCATCCATTCTCTATCATATTCCTTAGCCACCCATCCTATCCTCATCTAGTTATCTTCTTTATCTTCCCATCCACTTGTCTTTTATCCCTCATGCCTCCTCATATATGACATATCTAGAGTGGGGGCATCTGCTTCCTTTGTGACATGATCCTTGGAGACATCATCTATCCTAGCATCCCTTTCATCTCCCAATCCTTTTGTCCTTATCCATCTATCACAACATCCCTTCCATCTCCCCATCCTTTTCTTTGTATCCATCTAGCACACCATCCCTTCCATCTCCCCATCCTTTTCTTCGTATCCATCTATCCTAGCATCCCTTTCATCTCCCAATCCTTCTGTCCCTATCCATCTATCACAACATCCCTTCCATCTCCCCATCCTTTTCTTCGTATCCATTTAGCACAGCATCCCTTCCATCTCCCCATCATTTTCTTCGTATCCATCTATCCTAGCATCCCTTTCATCTCCCAATCCTTCTATCCCTATCCATCTATCATAGTATCCTTTCCATCTCCCCATCCTTTTCTTCGTATCCATCTATCCTAGCATCCCTTTCATCTCCCAACCCTTATATTCTCATCTATCCAAACAATCCCTCCCATCCCCCATCCCTATATCTCTATCCATTCTTTCATCTTTATCCTCATACCATCTCACAATCCCTTGTCACCGGTATCTAGCTATAGGCCTCCCCCCCATGCAACCCAATGCCATTTATCTCATCGTCATCACCCCTGCTTCTCTTGATCACTTTTCATCACTCATCTATATATCATATCATCCTTCCAAGTCATTTTACTGCTTTGGATAACTATCCCATCCCTGAACTTTATGTGATCGTCATCATCTTATCCAATCCAACAGGTCTATCCTATCTTGTCATATCGGTCCCATCTTTTTATCCACTTATCCTATCATCTTATCATCCTTTATCCATTGTTTGCCTTTGGTCTTGTTGAACTATGTTGCCCCTGCGCTTTCACGTAGGCAAGGTCAATCACTTGATCAGCCCCCGGGGCTCCTTTATCATCTATCGTCTATCATCTCTCATCGATAACCATTATCCACTTTACTCCTTTTGTCCATCCTATCTTTACCATCCATCAAGGTCTCCATCTTGGTTAGTCATCAGCCTTTTATCGAACTACAAGGGCTTTGTGCTTTTACATAGGTAAGGCTAATGTTTGATTGGCCCCCGAGCCCCTAGGTCTTTAGGGTGTGTCAATCTCATGTCTTATCTCCCTTGTGTCATGTTGTCAAGCTATGCCCTTACTTATCTAGCTGGTTCTCAACAAACAAGAGCCTCTTGTATCATCAAATCCAATCAGTTTTGAATATCTTACGTCATATCGATCTTTTAGCTTAGTACCCATCATCAGTCTCAATAGGATGCATCCTTCCTAACAGACCTCATCAATCCCATCCCTCCCCTTGATCCTATGGCAAAGGACATTTGAAATTGATTGTGATATTTTGATACTTTTGGATTTTGTTTATCATTTGAGCTCCCTATCATCACTTGTCAAGGCCACCATGATCCATCATATTATGGTGTGTTTTGATTGGTCAACATAGGGGCATATCTTACTTTTTTGTTTGATTGTGTCTTCTTGGTTGTCCCACGTAGTACCCACCAAGATCCCCAAGGTCTTGTGTTATGTTGGGGCATCCTTTTGTGCTTGTGGTTATCTCAATACCTGGCCCGACCAAGGTCTTTGTGACTTTGGGGTGTTGGGGTAGCCTTCTTGTCTGTTGTGTTTGTTTTATGCATTAGACACTAATTCGCCTTGGTTCCACATACATTGGCACTTGGTGTCTTATGCTATAGCAAAAATCAGTGCTCCAAAGATGGCAAATTGCATTAGGATTGCATTTCATTTTCTATTCTATCGTCTTGCATGTATCCCCCCATCCATTCATCCTTCATCCTTATCTCACATCTTTATCCAATCCCCATCCATTCCATTTAGCCCAAATCATCTAATCATATCCTTGGTCTTGTTCTCAGTCTTGTTACCAGCCTTGACCCATCATCATCATCATCCATTAGTATCCTTTCCTATCCCTTTGGTGTTGTTTTGGGATGTATCATTCCCTCATCAACAACACTTTCATCATCATCATCGGGAGGTATTCTTCCCTATCCTTTAGTGGTGTTTTGGGATGTATCCTTCCCTCATCAATACCACTCAGTGGGATGTATCCTTCCCTATCCTCATGTTGTTTCAAGATCCTTCATTCCCTCATTGACAACACTCCATCCATAATCAACCCATTTTGGCTTGTACCTTGACTGGGGCAACATCACCTTTTAAAATCCATTTGTGCTTCATCCATCTCCATATCACTTACTCTCTTACCCATCACCTTGCATCATCTTCCTCATCTCCCCTTGCATCACATCATCTATTTCGAGAGCACACACGTGTTCTCTTCAACCCGCATGTCCTCTCGAGGGGGCATCCTCAATCCCTACTCTTCATCTTCACCCCCATCGTCTTCCTTCCTAGTCATCCCTTTGATGACTGGGGCATCTTTTCCAAACTAACCATCTCCTTCTGGGTTCTATATTTTAATATTCTTTGAAATGATGCTACTTCGTAACACCATCTCAAAGGGGGCAAAATGTAGACATCCAAATTTGGACACTTAATTTATCCAAATTTATCACTTTTCATCTAAACATCCTCTTATCCAAGTTAATTAAGTAATATTACTATTATTTAATTAATATCTTTAATTCTGCCAAATCCCTAAGGTATTTAATTAATAATTAAATACTTTACCCTCCTTAATCCTCTTTTCATCAAATAAATTAAATAAATATTACATTTATTTAATTCCTCACATGTCATTTTCATCTAATTCTAATCCATTTCCTAATCTCTTCATTAAGGATGTGCACATGCCTAATCCTTGATTAGGATGTGTCACATCCTCCAACTTTTGCAAGATGGATTTTAATTCTAATTAACCCCTAATTATCCTCTAATTACTAATTAGTCAAACCTAATTAGTACCTTGGTCAACTCTTCCCCCCTCAAGGAATTTTTAATTCCTTTTTATTTGTCCTAGATTCCCCTCTTTTATATGTGAATTTTTAATTCACATTCCATCTTTCCAAGGCTTCTAGAACCTTGGACTTGTCACAATCTCCACATGTGACCAAGTCCCACCTTTGGAGCCCACCTTTTATCCTCTAGATCCTCCTAGGAATGTGAATTTTTAATTCACATTTATATCCCCAACCACCTTTCCTTTTCCCATGAAGATTTTTGAGGAATTCCAAAATTCCTCAAATGTCTCTTTTACTCCCACTTGGGGACAAGAAGATTTTTGAGGAATTCCAAAATTCCTCAAATGTCTCTTTTACTCCCACTTGGGGACAAGGAATCCCTTTTTGAGGAAATCCTCTCACTCCCCAAGGTGCTTGGAAGGTACTTGTCCTTCCTCCACCTCATGTACCTTCTTGACACCTCACCTCCATCTCATATCCCCTTGGCCAATTCACCCTCCACATGTCAAGATGTGAAGGCTTGTGGGTTCTCAACCCACCATAGCCCTTCATCTTGGCCTTGTTGGATGCATCTCAACCGTTGAATTCTCTAGAGAATTCAAATTCTTCTAAAAATACCCCCTCCTCAAAGGCATTTTCAACACTTTGGATTTTCATAACTATATGCTGCCAATTTGCATTTTCAATTCTTTTGCCATCATCTAGCTATCTCTTTTAGTCATTTTGCACATTTAATCTTACATTTAGCCACTCAAGAAATCATCTAAGGAGCACACAAAATCATCCCAAGCAAGGGCCAATCAAGGAGACATCAACAGCAAGGAAGGTGAAATTGTTTGCATTTTGTCTTATCCATTTTCTTTCTTGTTATATCACTCTTTTGGCTAATCTTGAGGTGTCCTTAGTCTTTTATCACTTGCATTTATAAGTTATTTTGCACGTTCAAGTAGGATAAAATTCTTAGGTTCACAAGTACGAACATGTACGGACCTGTATGCACCTGAAACTTGGATGGATGGAAATATATTTATATAGTGGACAAAATTTATTTTTACCAGTAATTTTATAATGCCATTTAAAGGGTCAAACAAGTGATTTCCTAAAAATTGTTCTGAACATAGGGTTTTTGGGGTTGCATACAAAAAAATGTGATTTATTCTAATTTGTATGGTGGAAAATTATAAATTTTTTTGAAATGATTCATTTATATTTTTTCTTACTTTATCCAAGGTTTCAGAGAATTTTAATAAGGTTTTCTATGTTTTTCGGTAATGCCCTAGGCTTCCCTAGTTGTTAAAATTGCATGTTTTGGGTGAATTTGAGTGGTTCAAGGGTGGAAAAGTGAGAAATCTTTTGGGGCAGAAATTTTTGATGATTGTTTGAGTTTTTGCAAACATATTCCAGCATTATTGAAGGTGTGACAAGTTGGTATGAGGTTTAGAAAGCATACTTTCTACAAACCCTCAATGAATGGAGCTTAGTTTAAGCCTTGAGTATGGATTTTTGTATTTGCTACTTTAATAGATGATTTTCTTGACAAAGATGGTTGATTTGATAGTTTTATGAGTTTTTCAATGCTTCCCCTAGTTATTTGTGGTTTTGGAGTTGATTTTAGGTTACATGCTTTGTTATATGGGCCTATTTGGAGCCTTATTTCTCAAGAAGAGTAGTTGAAATTGCCTCAAAGAAAGAGTATTCTATTTCATGAACTTGATATATGACAAGTGCATGGAAAGTTGGATGTTGTGAACCTTTGTTTTCAATCATCATCTTAGTCCCAGTCCAAAAATTAGAGAAACAACTAGAATCATTAAATGATCATTTATCCTTTGATGTTTTTCGACATTAGCCATAAAATGATGTAATTTATTAGGCTCGTGGATGAAAACTAGGACTAGTTAAGACATAAATGAGGATAAATAAAGCAAGGTGGGTGCAAACAAGTTTGAAAATGCAAGGGTATGCATTTTCTTACACTACATTTAGCCTCCACTTTAGTGAGAGGATGAACTTGCTTCAAACTCACACTAATTTAGCCAACCACACAATCAAGAGGGGTTCAAATATACAAATTCTAGTAAGATAGGATGAAAATAACCAAGAGGGTGGCCAAGCCCCTAGGATCAAGATCCTATGAAAAATCAACACAAGAACAAAGGAACACACTTGAGGATGATATATGAAACCATAACCAGACCGCAAAAATACACCATCAAAGATAGAAAAAGAATAATAAAAAAAAATAAAATACAAAGGATAAAGCTTCAATTGGCTATCTAACGTGTTATGGAACAAGTCTAGGTTGTTTTAACAAAATAGGTTTACAAGTGGAATGCATTGTCCACTATGCAACAAACCACATGCTTACAAGGGATAGTGAAGCTAGTTGTCCACTAGGTCAGCCCCAAGAGATCCATATCAAAGTCATACCCTATGACTATGATAAGGAAAAAATTAATATGCAAGCTCACAAGGGCTAGTTAAACTAGTTGCTCACTAGGTGAGCCACAAGGGATCATATCAAATCCATACCTCCATGACTTTAATAAGGTACACAAAGGCAACACAATGAGAAAGAGGGATGTTCGAAGGGATTTTTCTTAGTTCATGTGAGGTCTTAATCTTAGGGGACCAATCAAAGGATAAAATATTCACCAAATAGAGAATGCAGTGTGTCGCATCATCACTAAGAAGAATGTAATATGCTAAGATAGATCATCCTCTTGAAGGTCATTACTTCCAATATCACCACAAAGAGAAAAAAACATTGCATGAAGTAATAAAATCACATCAAGGAACATGGAATAATGCAAAAATAATGCCACAATAAAATCACATCAAGGTCAATATCTATCTTTGCTGCAATGATATTAGAGAGTTCAGAACTTTCATCATTCCCCAAACACATACAACTGGAATAATGATGCAAAGAAAGTGAAAACAAGATGAAATTCCTTTTGAGTCAACATGGAAGACGCATAGGGTGTCTTGACACCTTGCATCATCCCCAAAAGGAAAGAATAAGAAAAAAAATGCAAATGAAAGGAAAATAAAAGATAATGAAAAAGCTTTTAGGTCAACATGGAAGAGACATAGGGCGTCTTGATGCCTTGCATCATCCCCAAAAGAAAAACACAAGAAAAACTACAAATGGATGGATACATGAAAGAGCTTACAAAATATAGAAGAATGAAGGTACAAATAGAGGAATATACATAGAGAGGAAACATCAAATAGAACCTCACAGAGGATCACAATATGCACATGCAATCCAAAAGAAAAGGAAATAATACAAAATACTAGTAAGGCATAGGCAATTCAACCATTTAGTAGGTCATTCACATCCTAGTCTTGTTCAGTATATGCAAAACATAGCTCACTAGTGGGAGGGACAACATCAAGTGTTGTACCAAGAGAATCACTGAGTACACCATGTGTTGAATTACTCGGTTTAAGAGGATCATCATGGTTGTTATTGCCTAAGCTCATAGAAGAGGAAAATAACAAATTCAACTCATTATGCACTTGCTCATCAATATTAGTAGTTTCTTCATCATCACCCAAGTTAACTACAATAGGAGGATGAATGATAATATCCATAGAAGGTGCTAGTCCTTGTTGTGTTGGAGACATAGGACTTGTTGGTTCTGGTAATGGAGGAGGCTCATCATTTATTGCTTCTTTCAGATTCAGATTTTGATTTTCTTTATTATTTTTTGTATTCATCTTTTGAGCTATAGCACAATGTCTATGCCTACTCTCTCTAGAATTTATGTTTCTTTTATTATATTTTTCAAGGTGTTTTTGTGTAGGAGTGGGTTTGTCACCCATAGGTTACTTTTCTTCTTGTGAGGGAAGAATGGAAGAAACCATGGAAGGTTGTTCAACCACTTTCTCTTTGGCTTTATAAATTTTCTTAGGAGGTGGATTAGTACTTGTGTGGTTTTCTATTAGTCTTTTGTAGGAAATAGGAAAGGTATTTTTGATGGATGGATCTTGGTTATTCAGAAGGGATTTAAGTTGAATATTGTTTTCTTCAAGGAGTAGAGGTTTTGTTATAGGTGGAGGAAAATTTTCAAGGGATTGCTTAGAAATGTATATTTATTTGAACTTTTGGTAGGATATGAAAAGGAAGTCCTCATGGGGTCTTATAGGTTCCATGGGCTTAGGCCAAAAATAGTCTAAGGAAAAAATTCCACAAGAAGACAAAAGGCTAAAGCCACTATGTTTCACAGTGAATATTTCATTGTCAACTAGAAAATTTAAGCACTTATGGACAACGGATGGGAAAACATTCATGGAGTGAAGCAATTTGTAGCCTAACTCCACATGAAATTGATTCAAATTAGAGATGATAGAGAATGATGCATTTAATTTCTTTGGTCCTACTTGTAAAGGGAGTGTGATCGAGCCCATCGTAGCACAAGCAAAACCATCATGCATTTTAATCCATGCTTTCAATTTATCATATCTATCTTGACTAAGTTCATGCACATATAAGAGTTCTTCTGTGATCACATTCTCTCCATAGACAGGATCAATTAAAATCCCAAGGTGGGTGTATTATTGATTATGCCATCTATGTAAAGAGGACCATCAAGTGCATTTTTTATTGTTTCTTCTAAAGAGAAAGTAATGTCAATAGGCATTTTGATTTGTTGTTTATGAGGCTCAATTTTGATCACTCCTATCATTGTACTAATAGTACTTTGGACATTAGTATCCATAGGATTTTTTTCACTATTGTTCATGTTATCATCATCTGTGTCAACACTCATCACATCAAGCTTAGTTTCACCAGCCTTAACAAATGAAATATTGTGGTTAGGCATGGGATTGGTAAATATTTGAAATTTTTGGTTAGGAGCTACAAACTTATTACCATTGTCATTCACACCTCCAATTTGAATATGATTAGAATCAATAAGTTATTGCACAAGATGTTTAAGACACTTGCACTATTCTATATCATGTCCTTTTTTTTAGCGATAATCACAATAGGCATTGTGTCTAAATCTCAAAGGTAATGAATTTCTAGGGTCAAGAGGTTGAATGAGAGGTAAGGTAAGCATATTCTTGTTTATTAGCTAAGTCATGATATTTTGAAGTGTGCCAGGTAAGGGAGTGAATTGTCTTTGCAAATCCCCAAAGATATAAGGATTAATTTTCCTTATAGAAGCTACTTGGGAATCAACTTGTTGGTAGGTTGGGAGGTGGAATCTAGTTGAAGGGTCTTTTGAAAGGTTTTTAGGTCTTTTGGTTTGAAGATTCAAACTTTTTAGGATAGGTAGAGGTGTTTTTTGGTTCACAACTACCTATAGAAATATGATAATCTTGAAGAGTAGTGCATAAGTGCATGAATGGAATTTCATCATGGTAAGCTTGTCTCGTATCTTGCTTTGTAAATTTTCTATGAACATCTTTTGAAGGTGAGAATTGGGAATCTTCACAATAATTTGGGAATAAAGTGATTGGTAACATGAAATAAAGTCAGTGACTTTTTCACCCTCATTTTGATTACATCTCATCAAATCAACTTATGTCATTTTGAGAACCATATGCACATGGAAATAGTTAATAAAGGCTTCAACAAGTTCATTAAATGAATGCGTTGAGTTATTTGGTAATAAAGAAAACCAGTCCAACGAAATGTCTTTCAAGGATTAGGGAAAAATCTTAGCCAAATTTTTTTCCTCAAGGATAAATTCACTACATAAAGTAGTAAAGGCATTAACATGATTAGCTGGATCTCCCTTTCCTCCATATTTCTCAAGTCTAGGGATCTCTATACCTTGTGACACCAGATTTTTTAATATTTCCAAAGATAGTGCGTTTCTTTTGACATAGTATGAAGGTGAACCATTTTGATTTTGATTTATGGTGGAAACTTGACATTGAATCGACAAAAGGCTTTGTAAAAGGTGGTTAATGATAGGGTCATTGTGTGTGTTTTGAGATGGAGGTGAATATGGTGGTGGTGTGTATGTGTTGGAAGGACAAGTGAATGGATAGCTTGTGGGAGGAGATATGAGGTTAGATGACACATATGTATAAGGAGCACTAGTGGAAATGTGTGAGGTATGATGAACACTACTAGTTGGTTCCATCATTGTGGTCACTTGAGGATTAGTATAGGTGGGAATGGAGTTTATGGTTGAAGGGGGAGGAATTTGAGTTCCACCCTGGTTTTGCACATTGTTTGAAGTTTCAACACCAATGGTGGTGGAAGGAATATTTTTTCCAAAGATGTGAGCTATGTTACACACAACTTAGAATCCTTCAACACTTTCCATCATGCAGTGAATAGTATTTATGGCAGGTGTAATAGTGTTGGAAATTTTTTTAGTACTCATGCTATCTTGCAAATGGGTTAAGTCTTCATGCATTTTTATTATGTTTTTTTTAGGGATGTGATCAACCATTGTTTGAATTCTTGGCATAGCACTTTTAGGTAAAGTAGGCATGGAAAAAGAGTTATCAAAGGTATGGTCCATACCTAGTGAACTAGTACCAACACTAGAAGTAAGAGAGCTAGATAACCCAAGATCCACAACAAGTGTTTTATCACAGGATTTCGTGAGTCTTGCACTTTGTCTCACCATAGTATTCAAAATAGGACACTTAGTATTATAATTCATGCAAGGGATAAACTAAAGAAATGAAAATGAACACAATATCCTATGCCTACAATTACACTTGAAATGAAATAAATTATAATAACAACAATTTTGTAAACTATAACATAAAATTGAAAGCAACCAACAGAAGCAGATAAAAGCAATTTGAAACCTTGAAAACTACAAAGTAAAAGTCAACAAGGACTAAGACATTAGTAAGGTCATCTTGGTACTACTAGTGAAATTTTGAGATTCAAGAAACTAGAACAAACAACAAACAAGATAGATAGGGTTCTAACCCAAAAACCCAAAGAGGGACTAAGATGCTAGGAAGGGTATTTAGTCCCAGTAAAGGTTTTTCTTATAAAAATAGAAAATTTTGGATTGTTTACAGTGTTCCTAGGCTGCCTACTTAGGGACCTGATGTTTAGAAACAAAAAAATGTGCAAATGAATGCAAGAAAATGTGACTAATAACAAGCAATTGGATGCAAATTTGAATACATTTTTTTCAATTTTGAATGCAATAACAATGTTCCTAAATGCAATTAGGATGATTAACAATGCACTTTTTAGTTTTTCAATGAGATAACTTGATGTAAGAAAGAAAAAATGCAACCTATATGTAGTTTCACTAATGCAAATGTAAGATGTAAGATGGGGGAATACAATATAGCCTAGATAAAGTGACAACCACAACACTTATAATCTAAAAACCTCATCTAAACAAGAGAATACAAACAAAGAGAAATAAAAATGAAAGCATTCAAATAAAGACATCCCCATTGTAGTTGATTCCTTCTCTTGTCTCTCCTATTTCTTCTTTTGCCAATATTGCCCTCATATTTTTTGTTGAAGTTGTGCAAACACTTGCCAATAGTAAGCAAGAAAGTTGGAGATAATGGTTGTTAAGGAAAAAATGGAGGAAGGTTGCTTTTATAGACATCCATTCGAATGTTCAGGTGCGATTAAACTTCTAGAAAGATGCTAAGATTGACGAACAAGGATTCATGAGAGGGAGGTTACATAAAAGATGGTCAAGATCGAGCTTCTAGAAAGATGCCAATATTAATGGTGGAGGATTGATGCACCAAAAAGAGGTGGGTTATTGATGATTATGACATTGATGGCTATGACGAAGATGACTATGACAAAGATGGCTATGACATCTATTGATGAGCAAGTGGAGGAAATGGATGAATTAAAAATTGAAAAATAATTAATTCGTGAGAAAGGAGTATTTGACCAAGGGGAAAATAAATAATTCATTCGAATTATTTATTTCAGAAAAAGAAGAAATGGACAAGTGGAGATTCAATTAAAATAATTTGCATAATTATTTTAATTAAATAAGAGGAAATGTGAAAAGAGGTATTAAATAATTAAATTGATTTAATTATTTAATACAAGAGACACATGGAGGACAATTAAATAATTTTGACAATTATTTAATAAATGGAGGAATTAAAAGAGGGAGTGAATAGTTGAATAATTAATAATAATTATTCAACCATAGACGAAAGATGAAAAACAAATAATTAAATAAATAGTAATTTATCTAATTATTGAAGAAGTGGGAATATTAGCAATGCAACTAATTTATTTAATTGATCAGGACAAAATAAAGATTAGAAAGTGAATTAGTTAAATAATTAAATATTATTTAATTAATAGAGGAATATGATCAAGAATAATTAAAATTATTCAATTATCAAAGGACAATGACCAAGAATAATGGTGGTTGCATACTTAGGACATTTTTTAGTGTCTACATTTTTCCCCTCTTTAACATAATGTAGTTCATCATGATGTGTCAAAGAAATTTAGTCAAAAGATGCCCTGGTGAAGATAGGGAATTTGTATGCCCCCTTGGAAAAAAATTACAAATTTTCAAAAATTTCTAATTTTTTTTGGAAAATTATCCCAATAAGACAAGTTGTTGGCAAGGAATTTGATGGTGCAGATGAAAATAATTTTTGAAGTCATTGCAGGGGTCAAATCTAGGCTCAAATTCATCACAATGTGTGCCCAATAGACAAGGTGGGTCAAAACCCTAATTTTGGACCTATAAATAGAAATTTGAGTGAGTTTAAAAGTCATTCATGCATTCCCAATTTAGAAATTGTTAGAGCTTAGAGTGATTTTCTAGCAAATATTTCACTTGTTCTAAAGGCTACCCACTGCATATACTACATCCAGATATATTGTCAACTTGAGGAAGCACCTGCCTCGGTACATACTACTAGCCCACTCTTTTATTTTTTTGTTTTTCATGCATTGAGATAGGGAAAAATTTTGGTAGGTAATTGTGTCACAAAATTTTGTGACACAATTGCATGCGTGTTCAACATAGATGATAAATGGTTCAATGCAATTATCTCATCATGACACAATTGCATTAGGGTTAGGGTAGGTGCATTTGTAGTACGATGCACAAAATTGTGTGATGCAAATGAATTTTTGAGTCGCATATGTGGTCGGGAATGACACAAGTGTCAAGCTACAACACATGTGACATATGAAATGACACATGTGAGTGGCAAGTGATGTAATTGCAATTGTGAGCTCATTAAAATTATATGTGATGCATTTGGGTATGTGTAGGATCATCATGGAAAAAATAGGCCCTTAAGTGGCAAAAAATTCAAAAAAATTAGAGTTAGGCAACTTGACGTAAAAATTTGAATAATTTATCTATATTATTTCAAAAATATGTAAGAATAGAATCTATAGCAAATAGAATGTAGTTTCTAAACTACTAGGTTTTTTTTTTTTTTTAAATCTATTTGGTGAAAAGTTGAAATTTCAATGCAGTAGTACTTAAATTTTAGTGAAATAATAGGAAGTAGGTGTTTGTCTGACCACCCTAACCACCATAAAATAAAAATATTTTTTTATAATATTTTACATATAAGTAGAAGACTCATGTCTCGGTGTGATGCATATTATTTTGTAATTTTTTTCCAAGTAAATAGTTAATTATGATTTTTTTATTACAACTTTTAAAAATTATAAAAACTCACATGTCTGACCACCTTAACTTGGTCAAAAATTCATGATTTTATTCATTTATTTATAATCCTATAGTATACAAAGCATAGAATGTGAGGCATGTTTTGGATTCAAAAAATGTGATATTGTTTGAAAGCTATAGATGTTTTTCAATCAGCCTATCAATCAGTACTTCAGTCATAATTCAAATAGAAAATGAATAATAATTATTTATTAAATTCAAAGTAAAACATAATTTATATTGGTGGAAAGTTGAGAATCTCCTTTAAAAACCCTTTTCATTTCATCAATTTTGGGTAAGAAAATGGTCATCAGCCACATACCCTACACATACCCATCATATCAACACTTTTTGGCCCATCATTATCCTGTACATACCCATTTGAAAAAATTGTGACACAATTTCCTATTTAGAAATTTTCCCCAAATGAGGAAGTTTTGACTTGGTCAACATAGGTCTAATAGGTCAAATGAAGAGCTTGGATTGACAAAATGTTTTTTTTGATGATTTCAAGAGTGTCTACTATCTATTTATATATGAGAGTCAAGACAAGATATTTTCCAACTGTAGGATCAGTTGGGCAATGAGGAGAGAGGCATTGTTGGACTTGGGTTTGTTCTACATTACCTATTTGCATGTGATTAGGGAAAATAGGGGGATGTTGACAACATTGGTGAAGTGATAGCACTCTAAGATGAGTGGCTTCCACTTACAAATGGGGGAGGTGACAGTCACCCTTGAGGATGTATACATGATTCTATGGCTACCAATTCATAGTGAGTGGGTATGCTATGACCTCGATAGAGGATTTCAAGCATTGTATGAGTACTATGAGTGTGATGATGATGTTGAGCTTGGGATCCAAGGATATGGGATCAGTTGGGAGACCCTAGAAAAGATGTATGATAGGTATGATTGTGTTCTATGTGCATTGATAGTAGGAGTGATGATTCCCAACCATAGGGGAAATGGTTTTCCACAAGGCTTGGGAAAGATGCTCAGATCGATGGTTAATTTGAGGACAATGTATACATGGGGGCCATGTTTTTCATCCATGCTCTACTTTTAGCTACATGATATTTCTTACAAGGGAGGAAAAATTCTGAGTTGTGGGGTAACACTAGTGACAGTTTGGGCTTTGGAGCATATAGTAGTGTTTCGACCTTTGATGGTTTGACAGCTGGCAATGGGTGCTCCATACTCTTATATGTAGCATGGGTCCCTAACACAAAAGCATGTGGGGGATGTGGGTTACTAGAGGCATGGATGAGACACATTGATCAGTTTCATTTGGAGCCCATACAAGACATGTGACTTGTGGATTGATGAGGATGATCATATGCCATGGTGTCGATAGCCTAGATATCTCATCGGGTGCACTATACAAACCCAACATATCATTGAGATGTGTCTCCTAGAGAGGGTTCAGAGACAATTCAGGGAGATGTTGGATGTTCTAGTTGGAACAATAGAGTATGGATGGTCCTCCTAGGAGGTGGATTTCTTGGGGGCCCCAGATTGTGGTTACTATAGCATTGCAAGAGATCAATGCCCTCTAGGGATTGGATTGGGACTGGAGAGGATGAGATGTCAATGTAGGCATGCTGCTAGAGTATTATGCCTTGTGGTTAACACATAGGCTAGTACCTTTGATGGATCCATAGTAGCTAGTGCTAGTAGAGCATAGAGGCAAGGGCTCGAAAGGCCAATGAGGTGACAAGGGTCAAAGGGGTGGAGGGGGAGGAGATGGAGGATGATGGGAGGGTAGATAGCTACCACTCATCAGGGAGGAGGAGGAGATGGAGGAGGACCAACTAGAGGAGAGGGTAGTGGTGGTGGTGGAAAGGGAAAAGGGAGACAAGCACACAAAGATGCCCACATTATAGGTGGCACAACCAGAGGAAGAGGTGATGGAGGTTGAGGCACAAGGAGAGGGGGGAATAGGAGGATCATTTTGAGGAGGAGGTAGAGACTTCTCCACCAGAGGATCATCATGGGGATAGAGGAGGTGGGGCTAGAGGAGGGTCGAGTAGATGATGAAAGTGTCGATCAGAGGATAGTTTTCCTATAGACATGTGTATATAATTTGGATGTCGAACTGAGGACTATCACAATAGAGAGAGATGACCTTAAGGCCAAGAGGAATTCCTTATAGGTGGAGAGAGAACTAGCTATGATTAGTTGACAACAAACATACCAATGGATGATCAATTTTATAGCTACATGTAATGGATCTATTGTGGAGGTCATGCAATAGTATTCTAGAGGGAGCAAAGCCAGCCAGTATTATAGATATTTTTTGAGAGAGTGGAACAACCAACGAGGAGAGAGCCATTCTTTTTAGAGATTGACATCAACTCATGGGGTAGATCACGCAGTTGGACACACAATAGGGGTACACAAAGTAGGTCTGAGGGTGAGACCATAGATGTGAGACAGGCTACACCATATGACATTCCTCCTACCACAAAGCATAGGGCCAGGGAGGATAGGGGTTCCCCAGACATAGGAGATCAAGGAAGCTCAGGATAGATCATCTTTTTTATGCATCATGGTATATGGACACTTACATTTTTTTATTATCAAGCCTGTGAGCTCAATTTTTATTGGATATGACACATCTTCACATTGCACTTATGACACATGATTGAGTGATATATGATATGATATTTGGT
Organism: Sequoia sempervirens; assembly: GCA_007258455.2. NCBI lineage: Eukaryota > Viridiplantae > Streptophyta > Pinopsida > Cupressales > Cupressaceae > Sequoia > Sequoia sempervirens. The sequence continues at coordinate 115,477,501 of VDFB02193867.1, read as the reverse complement.
GGTGGTTGGTGATAAGCATTGTTATATGATTATGCTTTTATGTTTATGATGATGTTATGCTATGGATGTTCATGCTATGATTATGATGTCTATTGATGCATTCTATGTGGTTATGTGATGGCTTAATATGCTTTATGTTTATGCATCTATGATTTTGTTATAAATGTTTATGCTTTTCTATGATGTCTATGGATGCATTTTATATGATGATGTGATGCATATATGACTATGAATATTTGTAGTATTATGATATGTATGAAGGAAGAATGCAATTGAAATGACCTAATTTGATAAATGCAATGTGATATGCAAATGTATTGAATGTTGATGCAATAGAATATTTATATGATAATGCAAAATGTAATGATTGAGAATGTTAAATGAAAAATGTGATGTATGATGTGATATGTATAGTGTGATATGTCATGTATAATGTAATGTGATGCAGAATGTGATGTGAAAAATCTATCATAATGTGATGCAATGTGTTATGAAATTTAATACTATGTAATGTAATGGATGAACTATGATGTAACATATAATAGAATGTCATGAGTTGTTATAATACAATGCAATGTAACATCAATTCTATATGGATGATATCTATGTTTTTGTGCTTTCTTATGGAAATATGTGTAGTTGAATATTATGATTCTACCTATGATGAAAATGTATTCTATGATGATTTCTAACATGATTATGTATGCAAGATGTTTTTGTGTGCCACAAGACTTTGTCAAGATGTACCATAAGAAATGTTAGCAAAAAAGAGATGGAAGTTAGCATGAAAAAGAAAAGGAGGATGGAGATGCATAGTTAGACGGGAAATGACAAGGGACCAACTTTGATGCTTTTATATTTATCAGCATTGGGCATCAAAATTGTTGCAAATGGAGCACAAACACCATGGTATGACATAGATAAAGGTGTGCAAGGTGACCATTTGTGAGAGACAAGCAGAAAAAGTCAAAAGACAAGGAATGCCCCAGCTCATACTAAAGACTCGATTATCCCAGTCTTTTTTCCAAGATAAACCATAGACACTAAGAAAATGAAAGAGGTCATGATCCATAATTGTTCCTCTAAATCCATTAAGAGGACATCCTCAAGGTAACTATTAACATGACCCAAAACCAATCAAAAGGATAAGACAAATCTAGACCAACAAAGTGTTTGTCAAAGAGATAGTGTTTTCCAATGATGTTGATAAGATTGATTAGATTGACCAAGATGATAGATTTTGATTAATAAATTGACAAGGATTGATTGTTAAGTTGACAAAGGTTGAAAAATTGATTTGATTGATAAGTTGTCAGGGATTGATTGATAAGGGTTGACCATTTGAATTGATTGATTGTGCCTAGTTTCAAGAAAACAACATCCTAATTAAGGAAATATTACTTGACAAGATTGAAAAGATCAATTTATTTTAACGAGGATAGATTGATATGACCAAGCAATGTGACAATACCTAGCATCAGGAAAGACATGTCCCATTTAAGTCAAGGAAAAAATTTGATAAATTTGATCGAGTGACCAGTGTTGACAAGGCATCTAACTGCAAGAAAGACACATCCTACTTAAGGTGAATGACTAGATTGGTCAAAGAGAAATTCCAATCTTAGGAAGGAAACATCTTGATAAAAGACAAGAGATAGGACTAAATGAGACAAATTACATAATTCCTCATTCCAATTATAAGATCAATGGCCAAATCAGTTGATTGACGATAAGATAATCGATTGATTGAAGATGAAGGATTTTGTTGGTTATGTTTGCCTGTTGGTTTGTGATTTGGTTTGAATGATGATTTCTTCCAGACCAAGAACAAGTCTAGACTCAAAAAATACTAAAGGACTAACCTAGGGCCTTGGGGGCTCATCAATTTATGTCCTTACCTATGTTATACACTTAGAGACCTCGTAGTTCAACATGACTTGACTTTGTTTTATTTGAAAAAATATTGAGTCATAATTTTATTTGGAAAAATCTAGGAGGATTAACCTAATGTCTCGAGGGCCCATTTAAGATGAGCCTTGCCTACATAGCAAATGTGTAGAGACAATGTAGTTTGACCACTCTAACATAGACTGACTCAAACTTGGACTTTGACTTTGACTCTATTTGTTGGAATTTTTTTTTGTTTTTGGATTTTGATGTTCTATGATTTTTTTTTGGATTTTTGTGGTTTATGATTTTTTTTTGGATTTTGATGGTTTTATTTCCTTTTATGGATTTTGGTGATTTTATGATTTTTTTGGATTTTGATGTTTTTATGATTTTTTTTGGATTTTGATGATTTTATGATTCTTTTTGGATTTTGATGATATTATGATTTTTTTTTGGGGGATTTTAATGATTTAGAAGGATAATTTCATGTCTTATTTCCCATGAAGATGTCAGTCAAGAAATTTCCCCCAATCAAGTGCAGGACCAATTTATTATGTGCAAGGAGAAATAAGTGGACGTATGCAAAGGTTGTTCATGAAGGAAAAGGAGACTAAATGTCAGTGATTCTCAGGGCATGAGAAGGATGATGAAGTTTTATTGTGGGAGAGTGACATGTGTGAAGGGATGAGTGGAAGGATGAAAGAGTAGATGGAGTGACAGTAGACAGAGGAGCATAGACTGACTACCCATGGTGTTTGCTTTCCAAGTTTTCACCATGGTACTTATCCAAAGCGCCACCAAATTGGTTTTCACTTTTGGAGGAATTATTCTCTTTACTATTTTTAAATTTTTTAATTTTTTTAAATTTTTTTTGTTGTCACCAAGATGCCTATTTGCTAGGTTTTCATTAAGGTGACCTTTTTTGTATTTTTTAAGGGAATACTCTGAGAATCAAGTGTAGTACTTGTGAAGATGCATGTTGTTGATAGGTTCAGGCAATGGTTCTCCCTCCAGTGTAGAAAGCTGGTAAGCACCAAATCCATATGTTGTTGTGATGATGTACGAGACCAACTAGTTAGGTTCAAACTTTCCAATTTTTTCTCATTCTGCTTGATTCTTCAGATTTTCCTTTAGGAATAGGTCACCAATGTAAAAAATTATAGTTCAAACCTTCTTATATAGCTACGTCAAAGGAGATTCTAACATTTTTGCAAGTGTGTCAATGCATTCTATCTATTTTCATCCAATAACTCTATCTCATGTAGATGAGATACATGATATCCTTCTTGATCAGACAGTCCTTGCATAAAGACTCACAAGGATGGTAAGTCAACCTCTATAGGAAGTATGGATTCAAATTTGTAGACAAGGGAATATGGTGTGGCTCTAGTTAGGGTGCAAACACTAGTATAGTAGGCCCATAAAGTAGGATTAAGTTGTAGGTGCTAGTCACAACCAATGTCATTGACATCCTTCTTTAAGATTTTTAGGATGGTCTTTTAGATGCCTCAGCTTGGCCATTACCTTGAGGGCAATACAGGGTAGCAATGTGGTGTTGGATATGAATTTTTTCACAAAGCTCACAAACATTTTGATTCTTAAGAGGGTGACCATTATCTACAATTATGGACTATGAGATACCATAGTGGAAAATGATATAATTCAAGATGAACTTGGCTATCTACTTTCTAGTAATTTAAGTAATTAGGATAGATTTGATCCATTTTGTAAAGTATTCAGTAGCAACAAGGATAAAATTATGTCTATTAGCAGAGGTGGGATGGATCTTTCCTACAAGGTTGAGTCCCCATTGAGAAAATGGCCATGGTGAAGTAAGAAATTGTAATTCTTGAGCTGGTACATGTATAGGATCTCCATGAATCTGACACTAGTTACATTTCTTCACTAAGTGATAGGCATCATGTTCCATTTGTAGGGTCAAAAATTATCATTAGTGACATTTTTATATGGGTTTAGCTCCCTCTTGTTGAATTAAAGCCTACAAGTGGCCTTGATTTGGTGTTGCAATGTGTTTTAGCTCATTCACATTAAGTCTTGGGCCCTTGCAAAGTAAATAAAATGCATTTATCAATGTCTTGTAAAGGTGTTGTGAAGTGTTGTAAAAAACTTTCATACTTTTCTAGAAATTTTTTAATTAAACAATGCTAGTACACCTCTTTTCATGCTTTAATTTAGGCCTAGCAAGGGTGTTGTATAGTTTTTAAAGCCAATTTCACACTTTTTTAGGACCTTATCAAGTATTTTAACCTATTTTTAACCAAATTATGCTTAATTAAGGCATTTTCTAGGGTGTTGTAAACTTTTGTAACACACTTTCACACTCTCCTAAGGTTTTTATTTAATCATTCAACTTTATTGTGATTTATTGGCCCCAAATTGAATCCACAATCCTTATTTATGTTTAATTTTGAGGTAAACCCCAACAAAAATCATTTAAAGCACCTAAATCCTAAAACCAACCTTAAAATTCCTAAGGATGGACTCATTCTCCATTTCTTGGTGAATAATTCCCCTTAGGTGGGACACATTTTCTAATTGTGCCCAATGATTCCCTTTTGACTCAAATTTTTGGTAGGATTTCATCTCCTAGATCTAATGTCAGCTTGTAGTGTTGTAATTTTGGGATTTATTGCATAATTGAGTATAAATACAAGGTTCATTCACTCATTTTCATCCTAACAACTTGACTATTCATACATTATGGAAAATTGTGTTGAAATGCACATGACAACTAAGAGGGAGGGGTGAATAAGTTGTATCTAATTATATTCTCCACAAATCTTAAACAATCCACTTTAATCTATTATTAAGTATGAACATGAAGTGAAAATAACAAAATGGAACATAAACACAAGAAACATCAGATTTATGTGGAAAACCCAATAAGGGAAAAACTATAGTGAGGATTAACTCACAATATAAGTTTAATTGCAAAACTGTTTACAAGAGGCTCACTGCCAGAGGGCTCACTACCCAAGATAAGACTCATTATCTATAGAGGAATCACTATCCAAATGGGAGGCTCACTACCTATAGATAAAGAAACATAGAAAGAAGAATGCTATGTAGAGAACATTATTTCAATGAAAAAAAAGATCCACCACTGCAACTTGCACACATCCACAACCTTGATCAGATAATTGCAGACACCATCAAATCACTACCTTTAAAAGTCTAACACATTGAAGTTCTCACTTCCTCTACTTAATTTTGCACACTTTCTCACATCTATCTTTCTTCTCACACTTGTGTTGTATAATCTTTAACATTTTGACTTGTATTTATATCATCTTCAATCTTAGAAACTTTCTCCAAGGTTGGCTACACACGAGCTTCATTTTACAAATTCAAATTAGGCCAGAAACTCAACATTCCCATAGTGGATGGGAATGAGATTATACCAAGACAACACTTAACTTGGACTAAAAACAACATCTTGGACCAACCACATGCTTCCTTAATTAATACTTATCATTCATATGACGTGTAAATACTAGGGCGGCCAAACCTAATGAAAACACGAATGAACTTTGAAGTACATAATTATGCACTAATAAGATAACATGTGTACCACATAACATGCTTCACCATACACTAGAAAAAATCTTAGATTCCTTCAGATTCATCCACATCAACTGCAATAACTTTCATATAGTAAACACTTTCCATCAGTCCATCCAGACTGTACATACACATGCAATAACTATGAAACTAGTCTTTCAGAGCACCAAACCATGAACACTCTTGATAGAACACAGATACCACCATTACAAGCCTTCTTCCAGATCTACAATACATGAAACAAACTAGTGGAGGATTGTGAAGCAAATACATTTCTCCCAGTCCATAAACAAACAACTTTTCCAGACCAATTCATAACCAATGAACTCAACTTTCACTCTACATCAAACCATAAGCTATAATCTAGGATATATCACCCAAGGAAGTCCATAAACAAAACTTCAGATCTGTACAAGCATAGGATCAACACAAAAGAAATTTAGAGAAAATACTAGAGCACATTCTGAACATACACAAAAATTTGTCTTCACTATCTCAAAAGCATTTGATAACTCATCATATTAGCACACCTGTGACAATAGAAAGATAGATCAATGTACTCACAACATCTCTACAGTATCTCAACTATACATGAACAACCTACAATCACTTGTTTCCTTTCTCTACAACAACTTGTATAGTATTGACATCAATGAAAACATTAATGACAACACCACCATACTCATTCATACTTGCAACAATCTCCCACTTTTTCATTGATGGCAACACATGATATGAAAAACCACCAAAGACAACAATACACAACATTCTTTCACTCTCCTTTATTTTTTAGATTAGACAACGTACACAACATTTCCTGCACTCTCTTTTTCGCATTCTCCATTCTCCCCCTTTGACATCAATGGAAAAGAACCAATTTGTTTACATAATTCTTCAACCATATATAGCTCTAATCACTCCCCTTTAGGAGTACACATTGCATACCACAACAATGATACCTCCTAATCCCCTTGAGGAGTAGTCACCAATCATTAGTCTAGAAAAATGATGAATCAATAGATCCACTAGACTAATGCACCTCTATGTGCATCTAGTTCAAAGAAGGAGGGGTAGTAACCCACAACTTCTCCTAGAGATACTTAAAAGTATCCTTAGAAAGAGCCTTAGTAAATATATCAACAATATAATCTTTTGTAGACACATATTCAAGCTTGAATTCATTCTCCAACACCTTCTCTCTTAAGAAATGATATCTAATAGATATATGCTTTGTGCTTGAATGCATTACCAAATTCTTGAAAATATTTATTACAATTTTATTATCATAGAAAATAGAGATAGGCTCATCACACATCACTCCTATATCCTTCAATGTTTGCTTCATCCATAGTACCTGTGTGTAGCAAGATACTGCTGCTATGTACTCTACCTCTGTAGTGGATAAAGAGACTAAATCTTGTTTCTTACTTAGACATGAAACCTATATGCATCCAAGAAAGAATGCACCACTACTTGTACTCTTCCAGTCATCTACACAACCATTCCAATCTGCATCAGTGTAAGCAATTAAGGTAAAATTAGTATCCCTGGGATACCACAAACCATAATTTGGAGTCCCTTTTAGATATCTCAATATCCTTTTCATAGTTGTAGCATGTGTTTCTTTGGGTTCCTCTTGAAATCTAGCAACCAATCATACTACATGCATGATATCCAATCTAGTCATAGTAAGATATAAAAGTCCAAAAATAATAGATCTATACTTTCTCTAATTAAATTTAGGAGAATCATCATCCTTAATTTGCATCCAGTCACCATAGGGGTACAAATAGGTTTGGAGTCATCCATTCCAAAATTATTCAGTAAATATTTAACATACTTTGATTGTGAAATGAATGTTCGTATTAGTTTGATTCACCTGAAGTCCAAGGAAGAAATTAAACTCACCAATCATTAACATTTCAAACTCTTTTTTCATCTCCTCTATAAATTCCTTGCACATACCTTCATTTTCTCTAAAGATAATATCAACATACACTACTACTATCAAAATTTTGGTTCCTTCAATCTTGAAATAGAGATTACTGTCTGTGAAGCATTTGTTGAACCTTTGTTGAGTCAAATACTTGTCCAACCTTGCATACCATGCTCTAGGAGCATATTTTAGTCCATATAATGGCTTTTTCAACATACAGACCATGTCAAGTTGATCTAATAACCAAAATCCTTCCAATTATCCATTCAAGAATGCAGACTTAACATCCATCTAGTATACATTGAAATCTTCATTAGTAGAAAATCCCAAAAACATCTAAATAGCCTCCATTCTTGCCATAGTGGAAAATGTCTCCTCAAAGTTTATTTCTTCAACCTTTGAATAACCTTAGAAAACAAGCCTTTCTTTTTTTCTTACTACACCATTCTCATTCAACTCATTCCTAAATACCTATTTTGCACCAATTACATTTTTGTTTATCGATCTAGGAACCAATTCCCATGTCTGATTTTTCTTTATCTGTTGTAATTCCTCTTTCATTAATCTAACCCAATTCTCATATTTGCATGCTTCACACATTTTTTTAGGTTTTATCTTGGAAATTAGACACAAATTTACCTCAGTTGCTGCCACTTTGCTTCTTGTCAATACACTTTTTCCTTTGTCTACAATTATCTATTCTTTCAGATGATTTATCTATACATATTTTGGAGTCTTAGGAGTAGGTTTTGTAGCTTCTTATTCTTCAATAAATTCCTCTTATTCCTTATTCTTCTCTTGATCTTGTCCATAAATAAGTTCATCTGGTTCATCTTCACTTATTTCAACTGAACTGTGCATATTTTCATCAACTTTTACATTTGCACTTTCAACAATATTTCTTAATATTTTATTGTAGCATTTATATGCTTTGCTTTTGGTTGCATATCCAAGGAAAATTCCTTCATCACGTCTTGTATCAAACTTTCCTAGATTCTCATCATCTCTTTTATTGTAACATTTTCTCCCAAACACCTTAAAGTACTTAACAGTAGGAATTTCATCATGGCATAGCTCATAAGGAGTCTTAATACTGTTGCTTCTAATTTGAACTTTGTTAAGAATATAGACAGTAGTGTGAATTGCTTCTCTCCAATATACATCAAGTGCATTTTCCTCTTTCATCATAGTCATTGCAGCTTCTTGAGCTAACAGGCTCTTCCTTTCAACAACTCCATTTTGCTGAGGAGTTCTAGGAGCATAAAGATGCCTCTTTATACCATGATCATCAAAATACATATTAAACTCATTGGAGGTGAATTCTCCACCTCTGTTAAACCTTAAAAAATTGATTTTTAGGTTCACTTCATTCTCTACCATAACCTTGAATACCTTGAATCTATCTAGAGCTTGAGCTTTATCCCTAATAAAAGTAACCCATGTCATTCTAGAATAATCATCAATGAAAAGCATAAAATACCTATCACCATTAAGACTTCTTGTTCTTGTAGAACCATAGCGGTTTGAATGAATCAATTCCAACATTTCGGTAGTTGATTGTTCTTTTACTTTAAAGTCGCAACTTGTTTGTTTTCCTAACTAACAACTTCTACAAACAACATTGGTAGGCTTTGTGATTCCTAGTAGATCCCTAACAACTTCACTTGAACTAATTCTAACTAGGTTGTCAAAGTTTACATGTCCCATCCTCTGGTTCCATATCCAACTTTCATTAAGATGAGACACAAAACATTGACTATCAGCACCCTTAAGCTAATAAATGTTTCTATATGTTATTCTTCCTACAACTACCAAAGTTTTGGACACTTTTCTGATATCAGAAGAATTATCCTAAAACACAAGCTTAAATCCTTTGCTACACATTTTTCCAACACTTAAGAGATTATGCTTTAAGCCCTTAACATAATAGAAATAATCAATATTATGTTTTCCATCAAAACTAATTGTTCCTTTTCCAACAATCTTTGTACTAGAATCATCTCCAAACATGACTAATCCTCCATCATACTTTTCAAGATTACTGAACATACTTTTGTCTCCAGTCATGTGATTTGAGCAACCAATATCACTACTACGCAGAGGGTCAGGGACTTTGAAAGAAACACCAAGTTACAAGACTAACAATGATTCACTCTCAACCTTTCAACTAGGCACCAACATGGATATAAGGCCTCAACTTTGCATTCATGATTTATTTGCCTTCTTTATGGACCCAAACCCTAGGAACACTCTTAAGAGACCCAAAAAAACTTTTTTTAAATGATTTCAAAGCCCAACCCTCTGACTTAGACACAAAACCAATTTTTCACCTTAACTAGGCTACTAGCCCAACTAGGCCTCCTGCAGTGATTTTTTGACTTTGCACTCAAACTTTCCAAAGGAACCCCAAATATAATGACTGTTTCAAGTGTGGTTTGTGATTACAAACAACATATCCAAACCTTGGTATCACTTGTTTTAGACAAACCCTTCCAAAATCTGCTGTCTCCTCAAAAACTAGGCCTAATTAGCCCACTTTTACAAAGCAACCCCCCTTTAAATTTGTCCCCTGACCATGAAAATTTCATCAGTCTCCTAAAATGACTCAAAACCAAGGAATACAAGTTTTTAGACCTCTAGGACACATATAACATCCTCCAGCACAAACCCCTCCTCAGCTTGCCTCAAAAACTAGGGCTTCTTGAAAACTAACCCTCCAATCACTTCCAGAACTTTCTCATTGACTCTACACCATTAGGACAACATATTTAGTTGATCCAAACTCAAAACATGCCCCTCATTAAGGCAGATCTTCTGCTGCTACACCCTAGCCTCCATCTTCAAGCACTTTTCCCTTTGACAACTTGGTGTACACCCTGATATTCTTCCTTCCTGCACATTAGTTGGTTAAATATGTATGATACATGTTAGGAATGATCCATTTCATAGGTCACAGCAGCATTCTACCTTGAAATGGATCAATCATCCATGAAAAACCTCAGAATTAGTGAAAAATCTGTGTTCTTTTTTAGGACAGTCAATATAAAATGCAAAGAAAGTAATTATCACTGCTTTCAGAGCCTTCAATGGTGTTAAAATATGTAAACACAAACTCCTAAAGCATCCTACTGGACATAGATTCAATAGAGATCAAGTATTTAACAAAAAAACACCATAAAAGTGCCAAAAACTGTGTTTTTTCACTATTTCCAGAAAATAGTCCGTACAGTACTTGCTCCCAATGCCCAAACTCCGTACAAATGATTATTTTGGCTTTGTATATCCTTTCCCCAACTGATCCAACCGTTTGGGATTGATTAAGTTGCATAAAAGTGATTAAAACTCAAAAAACTACTTTCCCGCCCAAAGTGAAATTCAAAAATCTGAATTTTACAATCTTGAAATTTATTAATAGGCATCACCTAAAGACCATTGGATATTTAATATCCAAGCTTATTTAACCTATCTAAAGCCTAAGAACATTTAATCAAATCCCTTAAAACATACTTTGCCCCTTACATTGCATTTTTGACTGGATTCCTTATCAGGAATCTTGAAACCTTTAACACCTTTAGCACACTCATTCAATTCAAATGCCATTATAGGATTCAACACATTATAATTAATGCTTTGACATGCTTGGAAGGTCCTCCTGACCCCTGCTCTCTCCTGATTCTTGGAGTGTTCCCTGAAGGTCCTGGGTGCTCCTGCACCATTCTCCCTAGGAAAGAAAGAACTCTTGTCCCAAGAAGTATCCCATGTGTTGCCACTAAGAAATTTCTTGCTCATATGTGCTTTCATCTTCCAATGAGAAGGCAGGTAGTCCCCTAAAGTTACTGTTTTTCTCTTCTGCCAATCTGCATCCTTGACAGAATCAAAACAAGGATTAGTATGTCCTCTTTGCTGCTTGAAAACAGTGAGTTCTTGTGTCCTATTGCTGCCCTCATTCCAATGCCTCCTTTGTGGAAGAACTTCATCACTATTACCCTCATTGATAGGGCATTCAATGCTACCAATCTTGATACTATTTAGATCCCACAAGGACTGATTTGGAGGACTGTCCATCTCATAACCTTGCTGCAACTTATCACTTTTCAGCTTGCCAATGCCTTCCCCTGTTTCACCCTGCTTATTCACCTGCAAACTCTTCTCAAAACAGATTACAAAACTATCATTATTCTGCTCCAAAGGTAAAGGAACCAACTGATATCTAACATCTCCCTTGTGAACCAAATAGGTGTTAAGAAACCCATCATGCAAAGTTCTTCTAACATACTGCCATGGCCTTCCCAAGATAATATGACCACAAGTCATTGGAATAACATCACAAAGCACTCTATCATGATATGAACCAATTGAGAAATCAACAAAATCTCTCTTAACAATCTCTACATGCTGTCCTTGAGTTACCCAAGTGGCCTTGTAGGGAGTAGGATGATCAAAAGTTTCAATCCCTAGCTTGGTTACCATATCAACTGAAACTAAATTGCTATGTGACCCTGAATCTATAAGCAATCTGCATATCTTACCATGACTGAGACAATTTGTTTTGAAAATGGTTACCTTTGGTTCTTGATGAAGCCTTTCTCCTTGCTTGATCATGAGAAACTCACCATTAGTCACAGGGTCTGCCATAAATGTTTTTGGTTCCTCCTTATCTTCTTCTTCTTGCACCAAGGTAGCTCTCCTTTCTCTGCCTTTATCAACTTGTTCCCACTTAGGACACTTGAAGGAAGGATGCCCTGGTTCATTGCAATTAAAACATCTGCCCGTGAATGGTCCTCTACCTTGTCCAAATCTGCTCCTCCTCTTGGAGTGTACCCACCTCTTTGATCAGAAAATATCTCTTTACCCTTGTCATTGCTGCTTTTATCATTACTTCCTTGTCCTTGCTCTCTATTACCTCTGCCCCTGTTTGAACTACCTCCTCTTCCACCATTGTTTGATCTTTCTTGCTTCCTTTTCACCTTTTCTTCTGCTCTAATGGCCAACTGAAAACATTCTCCCAATGTTCTTGGCAATTGTAAACCAATCTCATCTTGCAGATTGTATCTTAAACCATTGATGTACCTGGCTATCTTCTCATCTTCTTCCTCATATCCTCCTCTAATACTAAGCTTGTGAAATTGCTCAGTATAGGACATCACATCCAAGTCCTTTTGCTTTAAATTCTGCCTCATTCTTTTCACATGAATGGTATAATCAGATGGTAAAAATTGCTCCTTGACCAAACTCTTCATTCTTGCCCATGTAGAGACCTTTGCCAATCTTCTAGCCATTCTATCATTCTGGAAACTTGTCCACCATGTCAATGTTGTGCCTCTCAACTTGGTTTTAGCAAACTTGACTTTCCTTTCTTCATCCATCTCCTCAAATTCAAAGTAGTTTTCCATGGCATCAAGCCATCCCAATACCTCTTCACTGTCCATCTTCCCTTGATAGATAGGTAAGTCTATGTGACTCTTCCCTCCATGACCCTGTACTACCTTCAATAACCTCACTAACCTCCTTTCTTCAAGGTCCTCTGTATCATCAGCTTGCTGTTCCTGATTTGCCCTCACATGCTCTTCATCCTCTTCATTGTTTTCTTGGTCTTCTTGGTCTTCTCTCCTCCTACTCCTCTCAAGGTTATTGATCCTTGCTTGCACAGTGTCTCTTTCTCTTCTCCATATCCTTTCCTCTCTTGCTCTTGCTGCTTCTTGTTCCCTTCTTTCTCTTCTCTCCCTCTCCAAGATCTCCTTCAACTCTTCCAACTCTCTTGCCAATTGGTTTTTTGGTGCCATTGCTATTTCTCCAACCCCTAAAGGATATAATCACTGCTCTGATACCACTCTAATGCAGAGGGTTAGGGACTTTGAAAGAAACACCAAGATACAAGACTAACAATGATTCACTCTCAACCTTTCAACTAGGCACCAACATGGATATAAGGCCTCAACTTTGCATTCATGATTTATTTGCCTTCTTTATGGACCCAATCCCTAGGAACACTCTTAAGAGACCCAAAAAAACTTGTTTTAAATGATTTCAAAGCCCAACCCTCTGACTTAGACACAAAACCATTTTTTCACCTTAACTAGGCTACTAGCCCAACTAGGCCTCCTGCAGTGATTTTTTGACTTTGCACTCAAACTTTCCATAGCAACCCCAAATCTAATGACTGTTTCAAGTGTGGTTTGTGATTACAAACAACATATCCAAACCTTGGTATCACTTGTTTTAGACAAAACCCTTCCAAAATCTGCTGTCTCCTCAAAAACTAGGCCTAATTAGCCCACTTTTACAAAGCAACCCCCCTTTAAACTCAACGCCTGACCATGAAAATTTCAGAAATCTCCTAAAATGACTCAAAACCAACGAATAAATTTTTTTAGACCTCTAGGACACATATAACATGCTCCAGCACAAACCCCTCCTCAACTTGCCTAAAAAACTAGGGCTTCTTGAAAACTAACCTTCCAATCACTTCCATAACTTTCTCATTGACTCTACACCATTAGGACAACATATTTAGTTGATCCAAACTTGAAAACATTCCCCTCATTAAGGCAGATCTTCTGCTGCTACACCCTAGCCTTCATCTTCAAGCACTTTTCCCTTTGACAACTTGGTGTACACCCTGATATTCTTCCTTCCTGCACATTAGTTGGTTAAATCTGTATGATACATGTTAGGAATGATCCATTTCACAGGTCACAGCAGCATTCTACCTTGAAATGGATCAATCATCCATGAAAAACCTCAGAATTAGTGAAAAATCTGTGTTCTTTTTTAGGACAGTCAATATAAAATGCAAAGAAAGTAATTATCACTACTTTCAGAGCCTTCAATTGTGTTAAAATATGTAAACACAAACTCCTAAAGCATCCTACTAGACATAGATTCAATAGAGATCAAGTATTTAACAAAAAAAACACCATAAAAGTGCCAAAAACTGTGTTTTTTCACTATTTCCAGAAAAAAGTCCGTACAGTACTTGCTCCAAACGCCCAACCTCTGTACAAATGATTATTTTGGCTTTGTATATCCTTTACCCAACTGATCCAACCGTTTGGTATTGATTAAGTTGCATAAAAGATATTAAAACTCAAAAAACTACTTTCCCGCCCAAAGTGAAATTCAAAAATCTGAATTTTACAATCTTGAAATTTATTAATAGGCATCACCTAAAGACCATTGGATATTTAATATCCAAGCTATATAACCTATCTAAAGCCTAAGAACAATCAAATCTTAAACATATTTCCCTTTGCCCCTTTACATTATTTTGACTGGATTCCTCATCGAATCTTAAAACCTTTAACACCCTAGTAAATAGCCTTATTCAATTCAAATGCCATTATAGGCTTCAACACATTATAATTAATGCTTTGACATGCTTGAAAGGTCCTCCTAATTCTTCTACTCTTCCTGATTCTCGAAAGTTCACTTATATCCTAAAGTCCCAACATTAAAGCGCAGAGTGGTATGGGGGTGGGACCTAAAGGTTAGGTTTCTGAGTTGTGAAGGCTGCCCAAAATGACATGATGTAGAGGACATTTTTCCAATAGAAATTTTCTAGGTGAGGTCTGATACCAGCCCAAACTTTGTATTTTTCAAATGGTTTTAGGGGCAAGTAATGGGATGGGGCCCGGGTGGCAGAAAGTCGTGGCTGAAAAGCCGTTTGGGATCGATGGGTTGTGAGCAGCGCTCCGGGGAAGGATTCTTGTGGGGATGAGCTCGGAAGGTGTGTCAGACTCCGTTTTAGTTAATTCAAGCTCAAACGGCGAAAGGGTTACATCATCTCGTGATGGTGGGCTTGAAAGAGACATTTGCTATTTACCAGAGTTAAGTTGTTTCAAGGTAGCAATAAGGAAGCCCAGGCCAGAAGAGTGAGAATGCTCTCATTGAAGAATGACAATGGGGAGTTCAAGTTCTATAACTATCTTATGCATGATTCTAAGGGTTTCTCAAGATTTGATTGTGGGTTTTAGGCGCCAGCTGCCTCTTATCTAATGCATATGTTTTTCATCCTTTTATCCATTAATTTTGGGTGCAAAAATCAAAGAAAAACATCAACGAGGGGCTCGAACAACCTGACTTACTCACAATAAACCCAATGAAGGAAGTACTTGAGTCAACTAATAGATGCAAGGGGTCTGCAATGGGAGGCTTTGGGCTCAAAGGCGGCACATAGAGATAGCTCTCTAATCATTCTGCTATGCTCTGATTAAACTGACATGTGAAAATGACAGCTTAGAGTCGGCCTATTTAAAGGAATTAAGGCATTAAATTCCCACAATTAATGCATGTGCAAAAAATTAAGAGGTAGATGTGTTGAAATTTGAAAACAACCATGGCAAGGCCAGAATCTGATGGATGGAATGTCGTCGGCTAATGGTTGTCTAAAAGTTTGGTGGAAAATAGGTGGCTTAAGAGAACACCGTAAACTTGAGGGCCGCCCTGAGAAAGGCCGCTTTGAGACGAGCAATGAAGTAGCCAAAACCCGGTAAGTGATCTCAAGCCGTGCCTCGACAAGCCCCATGGATGGCGCTTTGAGACATTAAGGAAAACAACAAGCAGGCACTCGCCAAGACTAAAGACCTTGAATTTGAGGAGGAAAAGCAACATGGCTAATTTTAGATGACTCTTTTGAGGTTTGTTGACCATTTTGAACACCAAAATGGGGACACACAAAATGAGGCAGCAAAAAAATAACTTGACAAGCAAAGGAAAGAGAGGGTCCCCATTCCGAATGGGGTGTTTGTGCTGAGGGCACAAATACCACCTTACTTTGTATCATATGATCTCTAACTCTATCTGAACTGCAAAGAAAATAGGTTGGGGAAGGGTGCCCACCTAGTTTCCTTAGGTCATTCAATAATGTCCTAGGATCCCAAATTGGATTGACTATCAACCCAAAGGGTGAGTCAATTCTCAACAAGGAATACCTAGGAGGGGATTCTTTAAGGTTTGAAGGGTTCATCACCAAGAAAAATCTTGGAAAAGACAAGTAAACATTTAACTCAAAAAACCTAGTAATGCAAGTTGAATGAAGGATGCAAATGATGAAATTAAGCAATAGGAAGTTATGGTGTATGTACCTGGGAAGTCTGGAAATGTGATAAGGATTATATAAATGTAAAGAAGCTACCAGAATGTGTTATGGAAGACTAAGACACCCTTACTATTGTTACAAGTATGAGCTAGTTTGGTGGTATTGTCATTAATGTTGTCATTGATGTCAACATAGTTCAGTATGTTGCAGATTGTACATGTATGATTTAGATGTTGGTGAGATGTTGTGAGTACATAGAGCTATGTTTATGGTGTTGCAGATATGTCAATTTTTTGAATTTCCAAGTGCTTTTGAGAAAA
>VDFB02193867.1:115359253-115460636 GCA_007258455.2 Sequoia sempervirens | reverse complement strand
ACAAGGTGTTTCAAGTGGATTGTGATGCTAGTGGTTGTGCCATTGGAGCAGTGTTGAGCCAAGAAGGTAAGCCCATTGCCTATTTCAGTGAAAAGTTAAATGATGCCAAGAGAAAGTATTCTGTATATGATCAGGAATTTTATGCGATAGTTCAAGCATTAAAGAAATGAAGACATTATTTGTTGCCAAAGGAATTTGTTCTATATATTGATCATCAGGCCTTGCAGTACATAAATAGTCAAGGAAAATTAAATCAGAGGCATATGAAATGGGTAGAGTTTTTGTAGAGTTATACCTTTGTTTTGAAACATAGGAGTGGGAAGTCAAATAGGGTTGCAGATGCGTTAAGTAGGAGGCATACATTAATGACAAAGATGCAGATTGAAGTGGTTGGGTTCAATGAACTCAAGACACTATATGCAGAAGATCTTGATTTTGCAGAGGCTTGGAAAGCTTGCAAGGAACCTGTTACAGTGGACAGGACAAAGTGGGTGGATTTCATAATCTAGGATGGCATGTTATTTAAGGGAAGTCAATTGTGTATCCCGAGGAGTTCCATGAGGGAGAACTTGATAAAGGAGAATCATAGTGGAGGAATGGCATGACATTTTGGTCAGGATAAGACCATTTCCATTATCAGTGAGCATTATTATTGACCTTAGTTGTCACAAGATGTAAAGAAGTTTGTACAGAGTTGGAGGGTATGTCAGATGGCTAAAGGAGTGAGTCAGAATATAGGCTTATATCATCCCTTACCTGTACCAGAGAGGCCGTGGGAGGATATAAGTATGGATTTTGTTCTTGGTTTTCCAAGGACACAATGAGGGAATGATTTAATCTTTGTGGTGGTTGATAGGTTTTCGAAGATGACACATTTCATTCCATGTTAGAAGACCCATGATGCAGTCCACATTGTTGACTTTTTCTTCAAAGAGGTGGTGAGGCTACATGGTCTGCCAAAGAGTATTGTTTCAGATCGTGACACCAAATTTGTGGGGTACTTTTGGAGGACCTTGTGGAAGAAGTTGAAGACAAAGCTGAAGTTTAGTTCTACACACCATACACAAATAGATGGGAAGATAGAGGTTGTTAACAGGAGTCTGGGTAACCTACTGAGATGTTTGGTAGGAGATAAACCTAAGGGATGGGACTTGATCTTACCCCAGGCAAAATTTTCTTACAACAATTCTATCAACAGAAGCACTCGTAGATCACCATTCCAGATTGTGTATGGAGGTAGCCCCAGAATAGCTCCAGAATTGAGGAAGATGGACCAAGAGAAGAAAATAAGTGCTAAAGCCAAAGATTTTGCAGAACACATCAAGGATATACATGAGAAGGTATGAGAACATATTAACAAGATGAATATGCAGTATAAGGTTAAGGCAGATCAGAAGAGGAGGTATAAGGAGTTTCAGATTTGTGATTAAGTGATGGTGCACTTGAGGAAAGAACAGTTTCCAATGGGAACATATAACAAATTGAAGATGAAGAAGTTCAGTCCCTGTAAAATTTTGAAGAGGCATGATTTAGGGAATGCATATGAGGTAGAGTTGCCAGATGGATTCAACATTTCCCTTGTGTTCAACATTTCACATTTGATAGAGTATCATAAAGGTGGCGCAGAGGAAGTACCAACGATGGAACAGTGTGGGATTGCAGCACCTACTTTAGAAAATGAGGAGATTGAAGAAATCCTGGATAGTCATGTGGGAAGGAGTACCAGGAATAGGCAGTATGAAGAATATCTAGTGAAATGGAAAGGAAGGCCTCTTGAAGATTCATCCTGGTTGCCTAAGGCAGAGGTTGACCATTTAGGTTTTCCTCCACCATCTGAGACGTGATGGGGTCACTTCTCAAATTACCCTGGGTGTCTGATGCAGGAGCATCCAGTGGTGTAAGGGCAATCTTGCATCACCCAAAAATGGTTAAATTTCAAGTTTCTCAGTTTTTAGATGTTTTTACATTTTTGGATACCCTTTTCGTCATAATGAAATTCTCAATTTATGGTTTTTATTTTCTATTCCTGGGTTAAAAGATATTGTAGTTTTAGTTTCCAAGATTTACACCTGAAAAGTCTTCCGAGTTGGATTTGAGGCACTTAGAGTTCCCGGAATGGCCCCGAAACTTGCCGAAATTGGCATAGCAAATTTTAAGCGCGTTCTTGACTTCGAGACCTTTCCAATGGTTCAAACAGTTTGTGAATTAGAGTCCCGGATCAAAATTTATGGCCCCGGGAAGTTGGTGCACTTTCTAGAAGATACAATTGCAAATGCTCTTTTGAAATTTGAACTTCATGTTGTAAATTTTCGGCGCCAAACTGCCTAAACTCAAATTTTAATGTTGTTTTGGCTCCAAACTAATGAGGAGCTCTATTTATAGGCGGGTTTCTAATTTTTGGGTAACTTTTTGGTGACAAGCTCGCATATTGCGAAAAAAGGTTATTTTGTAGCTTTATGTAACTTGCATGTGTTGTAGAATTTGGGGATTGAGATCCTCTGCATGTAAGAAGCTCCATTTTCTGAATAATAAAATTATTCTCTTGTTGTGGGTTATTTTCTGTGTCTCGGGTTGTGCCCTCATCAAGAATGAAATTGTGTACACAACAAAATGGAGTAAGAATCCTTGTGTAAAATTGGTGTTACATCTGGGATAAAAAATGTATAAAGTCTAATTTCATAGTGTTTTGAGATGATTTTGCTGTTAGACTGATAGTTTCCCTAGGTTACCAAACACCAAGATTTCTTGAATCATTGATGAAAGTGATGCGGCCCGTACAATATAGGCTAGACCAAGGCTATACCCATAACTATGCTGACTGGATTTTTATGCCTCAACACACAATTATTAGAGTATATGGATGCAACCAAGCACCGCATATTTTTTCCAAGTTTACACCTACCAGGGTATGTTTTCTAGAGTTTATGTGGTAGATGCTTTGGATGGAGCATGATTTGATGAGAAATCAAAGGAAAGGTACATTGTTTCCTAACTTGACTATATTTGAAGAGTTGGCTATCAAATCTAATATGCTAGAAGAATTGTAAAGTTTTATGAGGGTTAACTATCCCCTCAAATCTAGAAAAGAGAGAGTGTGTGACCCAAAGGGTCATATCAACATGATCAAAAGAACCTTTTTGACAAAGAGGGCCATCTCACATGAGTTTGACCTTGAGGAGGATGTTAAAAGAAATCTGGTGTATTTTACTGATGTAATGCAAACTAGAAAAAGGTAGATAACAATGATGAAGTGGGAGAATTAGAATAAGGAGAAGGATAGAAGTTTTAGAGGGTTTTTTGTGAAATGAACCCAACCTTTTGAAAATGATGTAGATGATCCTAAATAAGTTTGATTCATGAATTTTAAAAAATGGCCCAAGATGAGGGGTTGATCCCACTTCCCACACCTCACCAACCACCACATGAAGTATCCACATCACAGACACCACCCCCATCACCTACACATCCATCCCCTCCATCTCTTACTCATGAACCATAGGCTAAAAGATAGAAGATTGAGCCATTGGTTGGATATGGCTCAAGTGATGATGAAGAAGAAGTAGTACTAGCTCTAACTAAAATAAAGGAGGTAACTATAGAACAACAAAGAAGTCAAAAGCTACATGATCCTAAGATCAGGTTTTCAGAGGAAGGAGCTAATGAAATTCATAAAGATGAGAGGGAAGTGGCCTCTCTAAGATTCATGGAAGATGATAATTTTATCCACACCAATGAATTTAAGGATTTTTGGATTAAAATGAAAATGAAAAAAAATTATGAAAGGTGAAAATAAATTTTATTGGAATTGATGAGTCAAAGAAAGTTCAGATCTAGGCTCAAAAATTTCCAGAGTTAAGTGTCGATAACATCACTGTCACCCCCAAGAGGTGAGAGAAATGGTATTAAAAAGTGATATGCTAATTATACCAAGGATGGAACTGTCTAAAATGTTTCTTCTAGATCAGATCAGAGCACAAGATGACCCCATGTTGGTAGCATAATTTGATTCAGAAGAGGGTGTCTCAAGAATAGGGTATAATCCTACTACCCAAACACTTGCTCTATGGATAAAACCAAAAAATACAAGGAAGCCTTGACTCTTGGGTGTAGTATAGGAATTGAGGGGGTCAACTATGGTCAGAACAATGAGAGACACAACTCCCATAGAAGCTACCACTATGACCTTGCATTCTGCAATGTTCACCAAGGATATAGTAGAAAATATGGAGAAGAAGATTAATGAATATGAGAAGAGATTGAAATTATCAAATGTAAAGATAAAACAGTAGTTGCAGGAGGCCACCATAGTGAGAGGAGATGAATTAATTGTCTATCACCCACCTATCCAGGAAGAGGATCCATAGATACAAAAAATGAGATGAAATTGATAAGCTAAAGAATCATAACATGGAGGATGCCAAGCATCATGTCATAGAGACTCTAAGGAGGATATTAGAGCATAGAGTTAGGATATTAAAGGAGAAGATAAATGGAGTACATGAAAACTTCAGCAATCTGATTAAAGCTTTGTAACAAATAAACACTAACTCCGCCATCCTTGAAGAGCTCCAAAAGAGATGGAAACCCACCTTCCACATATTTACCACTTTATGTAAAGCTACACATAGGGATCCAAATGATCCATCTAGGCTCAAACCTACACAGGAAATGGTAAAAGGTGTGATTGATGAATATAAGTATTTGGTGGATAGAAGGAAGAAAGTGGAAAGTAAGAGTACATTTGACTCCATCAAATACATCTTCATCCCATCAATCCTCAAAGATGAAGATTAGTTAAAAGGTATAGATGAATGCAGAGAATAATTTGATCAGATAACTCCTAAATTCTTGGCTCATATACATGATGAGGGGGAGATCAATCTCAACAAGTTCCATACTTTACTCGATGGGATCATCATGTTGGACAATGGATATACAAAGTTTGCGGTGGATTTCAAAAACATTCTAGATAACAGATGGAAGAGTCACCTTACAAACTACATAGCCACACAAGAATTCAAATGGCCAAGTAAGTTGACAATTAATAAATTACAAGAAAAATACTTGGGCTCTGAAGAAGATTGATTATGTGTTAGAGAGAGGAAATATCATACAGTAAAAGCTTTGAATAGGTCTTAGATGACCACGGTTTTTTACTTGAATATTAACATACTGGCATGCACATTTGTGATTATGTTAGTTTCTTGTGTTATGTTTAGTTTCAAATCTTTTTTTGTTATCAAAAGTCGTGTCTTTTGGTTTGAAGCTTGTTGCTTCTTGTATATATAAGAGAGAATAGGACCATAAGAAAGATATAGAAGATAGTAGTAGAATAGGGATAATTAATGGATAGTAGAAAAGTTCCATAATGCTTATATTCTGAAAGTGATGCAGAGGGTCAGGGATCTCAAAAATTCCACAAAGAATTAAAGATTAACAAGCTTTGCTCTTCAATTTATCAACTAGTCTCCAACTTGGAAATAGGGTCTTCACCTTGCAACTAAGGATGTTCTTCCTCCCCTTATGACTTTCAATCACTGAGATAAATTCACCAGACCTTAAATTAACTTGATTCAAATGGGTTTCAAGCCCTAACCCTCCATTTTGTACAAAACTCCCTTTTTGCTGCTCAACCAGTCCTACTAGCCCTATTAGGCCTTTGGCGATGGATTATTGTCTTTTCCCTCAAAATTTGCACTCTAACCTCCAACTTAATGATTGTATTAGGTGTGTTTCATGATGGTTAATAACATATCAACCCACTTGCACCCCTTGTTTCATACTTTCTTACTTCTAGCCCTGCTGTTTCCTTAAAATTAGGCCTAATTAGCCCTATTTAACAAAGCAACCCCTCTTCAAATTTGTCTCCTGGTCTTGAAACTTTCAACAGTCCTCTAAAACATTCCCAAATCAAAGATTCTCACACTTTTAAACTTCTAGGATGCTCACAACATGCCCAACTACAAAACCCTCACTAATTTGGCTTAAAACTAGGGCTTTTGGTTTTTAGGGTTTCCTATCACTTCCAAGACTTGGTTTTTGACTTTCCACCATTCATTCATCAATATTCAACTATTGCAATTCAAAAATGTGTCTCTTGTTAAGGCAGTTTGCTCACTGCTATACCCTAGGGTCAACTTTCTTCCCTCTTCCTTTGCCAACTCACTATGCACAGTCAATTCTTCACCTTTTCCTGCATATTTTTTGGTTATTTTCAGTTTGTACAAGTTATATTAGATCCATTTCATAGGGTTACATTCATACATTCCTTGAAATGGATCATTCTTTCATTGAAAGACCCTCAAAACAGTCTATTTCAGCCTTTTCCTGTAGACAGTCAGCAAGAACACGTGCTAGAATTGGTTTTTATGAACTTTCAGAGCATTCAACAATTTAAAAACATGAAATTTATAATGCTTAGGCCTTCACATTTAATGAAACTTCAAAAAGAACTCAATAGATTGCAAAAACACAAGAGAAAAATGCAAAAAATAGTGATTTTCTGCCCTTTCTTGGAAACAGTCCGTACAAAGTCCTTCAATCCTTCATCAAATCCTGTACAATGGAATTCCCTGGGGTTATAGGCCAACTACAAAACTGTTTCAACCAACAAAAGTCGGTTCACAACTCATTAAAGCCAATTAAGCCCCTAAACTCACTTTCCCGCCCAAACAAATTTTTGAAATTTTAAAATAACAATCTTGAGATTTATTAATAATTATCACCTAAAGACCATTGGATATCTAATATCCAAGCTTATTTAACCTATTGAAAGCCTAAGAGCATTTAAACAAATCCCTTAAAACATACTTTGCCCCTTACATTGCATTTTGACTGGATTCCTTATCAGGAATCTTGACCCCTGTAACATCTTCAACACACTTATTAAATTCAAATGCCATTATAGGTTTCAACACATTATAACTAATGCTTTGACATGCTTCAAATGTCCTCCTGACCCCTGCTCTCTCCTGATTCTTGAAGTGTTCCCTGAATGTCCTGGGTGCTCCTGCACCATTCTCCCTAGGAAAGAAAGAACTCTTGTCCCAAGAAGTGTCCCATGTGTTGCCACTAAGAAACCTCTTACTCATATGTGCTTTCATCTTCCAATGAGAAGGCAGGTAGTCCCCTAAAGTTACTATTTTTCTCTTCTTCCATTCTGCATCCTTGACAGAATCAAAACAAGGATTAGTATGTCCTCTTTGCTGCTTGAAAACAGTGAATTCTTGTGTCCTATTGCTGCCCTCATTCCAATGCCTCCTTTGTGGAAGAACTACACCACTATTACCCTCATTGATAGGGCATTCAATGCTACCAATCTTGATAGTATTCAGATCCCACAAGGACTGATTTGATGGACTATCCACCACATAACCCTGCTGCAACTCACCACTTTTCAGTTTGCCAATGCCTTCCCCTGTTTCACCCTGCTTATTCACCTACAAACTCTTCTCAAAACAGATTACAAAACTATCATTATTCTGCTCCAAAGGTAAAGGAACCAACTGATATTTAACATCTCCCTTGTGAACCAAATAG
This sequence comes from Sequoia sempervirens, assembly GCA_007258455.2. Lineage (NCBI taxonomy): Eukaryota > Viridiplantae > Streptophyta > Pinopsida > Cupressales > Cupressaceae > Sequoia > Sequoia sempervirens. The sequence goes on along the minus strand of VDFB02193867.1, from coordinate 115,453,097 downwards.
GTGTTAAGAAACCCATCATGCAAAGTTCTTCTAATATACTGCCATGGCCTTCCCAAGATAATATGACCACAAGTCATTGGAATAACATCACAAAGCACTCTATCCTGATATGAACCAATTGAGAAATCAACAAAAGCTCTCTTACCAATCTCTACATGCTGTCCTTGAGTTACCCAAGTGGCCTTGTAGGGAGTAGGGTGATCAAAAGTTTCAATCCCTAGCTTGGTTACCATATCAACTGAAACTAAATTGCTATGTGACCCTGAATCTATAAGCAACCTGCATATCTTACCATGACAGACAATTTGTTTTGAAAATGGTTACCTTTGGTTCTTGATGAAGTCTTTCTCCTTGCTTGATCATGAGAAACTCACCATCAGTCACAGGGTCTGCCATGAGTGTTCTTGGTTCCTCCTTCTTATCTTCTTCTTCTTGCACCAAGGTAGCTCTCCTTTCCCTGCCTTTATCAGCTTGTTTCCACTTAGGACATTTGAAGGAAGGATGCCCTGGTTCATTGCAATTAAAACATCTTCCTGTGAATGGTCCTCTACCTTGTCCAAATCCACCTCCTCCTCTTGGAGTGTATCCACCTCTTTGATCAGAAAATATCTCCTTACCCTTGTCATTGCTGCTTTTATCATTACTGCCTTGTCCTTGCTCTCTATTACCTCTGCCCCTGTTTGAGTTACCTCCTCTTCCACCATTGTTTGATCTTTCTTGCTTCCTTTTCACCTTTTCTTCTGCTCTAATGGCCAATTGAAAACATTCTCCTAATGTTCTTGGCAATTGCAAACCAATCTCATCTTGCAGATTGTACCTTAAGCCATTGATGTACCTGGCTATCTTCTCATCTTCTTCCTCATATCCTCCTCTAATACTAAGCTTGTGAAATTGCTCAGTATAGGACATCACATCCAAGTCCTTTTGCTTTAAATTCTGCCTCATTCTTTTCACATGAATGGTATAATCAGATGGTAAAAATTGCTCCTTGACCAAACTCTTCATCCTTGCCCATGTAGAGACCTTTGCCAATCCTCTAGCCATCCTATCATTCTGGAAACTTGTCCACCATGTCAATGCTGTGCCTCTCAACTTGGTTTTAGCAAACTTGACTTTCCTCTCTTCATCCATCTCCTCAAATTCAGAGTAGTTTTCCATGGCATCAAGCCATCCCAATACCTCTTCACTATCCATCTTCCCTTGATAGATAGGTAAGTCTATGTGACTCTTCCCTCCATGACCCTGTACTGCCTTCAATAACCCCACTAACCTCCTTTCTTCAAGGTCCTCTGTATCATCAGCTTGCTGTTCCTGATTTTCCCTCACATGCTCTTCATCCTCTTCATTGTTTTCTTGGTCTTCTTGGTCTTCTCTCCTCCTACTCCTCTCAAGGTTATTGATCCTTTCTTGCATAGTGTCTCTTTCTCTTCTCCATTGTCTTTCTTCTCTTGCTCTTGCTGCTTCTTGTTCCCTTCTTTCTCTTCTCTCCCTCTCCAAGATCTCCTTCAACTCTTCCAACTCTCTTGCCAATTGATTTTTTGGTGCCATTGCTGTTTCTCCAATCCCTCAAGGACCTACTCACTGCTCTGATACCACTCTGATGCAGAGGGTCAGGGATCTCAAAAATTACACAAAGAATTAAATATTAACAAGCTTTGCTCTTCAATTTATCAACTAGTCTCCAACTGGAAATAGGGTCTTCACCTTGCAACTAAGGATGTTCTGCCTCCCCTTGTGACTTTCAATCACTGAGATGAATTCACCAGACCTTAAATGAACTTGATTCAAATGGGTTTCAAGCCCTAACCCTCCATTTTGTACAAAACTCCCTTTTTGCTGCTCAACCAGTCCTATTAGCCCTATTAGGCCTTTGGCGATGGATTATTGTCTTTTCCCTCAAAATTTTCACTCTAACCTCCAACTAAATGATTGTATCAGGTGTGTTTCATGATGGTTAATAACATATCAACCCACTTGCACCACTTGTTTCAGACTTTCCTACTTCTAGCCCTGCTGTTTCCTTAAATTTAGGCCTAATTAGCCCTATTTAACAAAGAAACCCTTCTTCAAATTTGTCTCCTGGCCTTGAAACTCTCAACATTCTCCTAAAATACTCCCAAATCAAAGATTTTCACACTTTTAGTCTACAAGAATTCTCACAACATGCCCAACTACAAAACCCTCACTAATTTGGCTTAAAACTAGGGCTTTTGGTTTTTAGGGTTTCCTATCACTTCCAAGACTTGGTTTTTGACTTTCCACCATTCATTTATCAATGTTCAACTATTGCAATTTAGAAATGTGTCTCTTGTTAAGGCAGTTTGCTCACTGCTATACCCTAGGGTCAACTTTCTTCCCTCTTCCTTTGCCAACTCACTGTGCACAGTCAATTCTTCACCTTTTCTTGCATATTTTTTGGTTAGTTTCAATTTGTAAAAGTTATATTAGATCCATTTCATAGGGTTCCAGTAATACATTCCTTGAAATGGATCATTATTTCATTGAAAGACCCTCAAAACAGTCTATTTCAGCCTTTTCCTGTAGACAGTCAGCAAGAACACGTGCTAGGATTGATTTTTATGAACTTTCAGAGCATTCAACAATTTAAAAACATGAAATTTATGATGCTTAGGCCTTCACATTTAATGAAACTTCAAAGAGAATTCAATAGACTGCAAAAACACAAGAGAAAAATGCAAAAAATAGTGATTTTCTGCCCTTTCTTGGAAACAGTCTGTACAATGTCCTTCAATCCTCTATCCAATCCCATACAATTGAATTCCCTGGGGTTATAGATCAACTAAAAAACTGTTCCAACTAACAAAAATTGGTTTACACCTCATTAAAGCCAATTAAGCCCCTAAACTCACTTTCCCGCCCAAACAAATTTTGAAATTTTAAAATAACAATCTTAAAATATATTAATTTGCATCAACTAAAGACCATTGGATATTTAATATCCAAGCTTATTTAACCTATCTAAAGCCTAAGAACATTTAATCAAATCCCTTAAAACATACTTTGCCCCTTACATTGCATTTTGACTGGATTCCTTATCAGGAATCTTGAAACCTTTAACACTTTTAGCACACTCATTCAATTCAAATGCCATTATAGGCTTCAACACATTATAATTAATGCTCTGACATGCTTGGAAGGTCCTCCTGACCCCTGCTCTCTCCTGACTCTTGGAGTGTTCCCTGAAGGTCCTGGGTGCTCCTGCACCATTCTCCCTAGGAAAGAAAGAACTCTTGTCCCAAGAAGTGTCCCATGTGTTGCCACTAAGAAATTTCTTGCTCATATGTGCTTTCATCTTCCAATGAGAAGGCAGGTAGTCCCCTAAAGTTACTATTTTTCTCCTCTTCCATTTTGCACCCTTGACAGAATCAAAACAAGGATTAGTATGTCCTCTTTGCTGCTTGAAAACAGTGAATTCTTGTGTCCTATTGCTGCCCTCATTCCAATGCCTCCTTTGTGGAAGAACTACACCACTATTACCCTCATTGATAGGGCATTCAATGCTACCAATCTTGATAGTATTCAGATCCCACAAGGACTGATTTGATGGACTATCCACCACATAACCCTGCTGCAACTTATCACTTTTCAGCTTGCCAATGCCTTCCCCTGTTTCACCCTGCTTATTCACCTGCAAACTCTTCTCAAAACAGATTACAAAACTATCATTATTCTGCTCCAAAGGTAAAGGAACCAACTGATATCTAACATCTCCCTTGTGAACCAAATAGGTGTTAAGAAACCCATCATGCAAAGTTCTTCTAACATACTGCCATGGCCTTCCCAAGATAATATGACCACAAGTCATTGGAATAACATCACAAAGCACTCTATCATGATATGAACCAATTGAGAAATCAACAAAAGCTCTCTTACCAATCTCTACATGCTGTCCTTGAGTTACCCAAGTGGCCTTGTAGGGAGTAGGATGATCAAAAGTTTCAATCCCTAGCTTGGTTACCATATCAACTAAAACTAAATTGCTATGTGACCCTGAATCTATAAGCAATCTGCATATCTTACCATGACTGAGACAATTTGTTTTGAAAATGGTTACCTTTGGTTCTTGATGAAGCCTTTCTCCTTGCTTGATCATGAGAAACTCACCATCAGTCACAGGGTCTGCCATGAATGTTTTTGACTCCTCCTTCTTATCTTCTTCTTCTTGCACCAAGGTAGCTCTCCTTTCTCTGCCTTTATCAGCTTGTTCCCACTTAGGACATTTGAAGGAAGGATGCCCTGGTTCATTGCAATTAAAACATCTGCCTGTGAATGGTCCTCTACCTTGTCCAAATCTGCCTCCTCCTCTTGGAGTGTATCCACCTCTTTGATCAGAAAATATCTCCTTACCCTTGTCATTGCTGCTTTTATCATTACTGCCTTGTCCTTGCTCTCTATTACCTCTGCCCCTATTTGAACTACCTCCTCTTCCACCATTGTTTGATCTATCTTGCTTCCTTTTCACCTTTTCTTCTGCTCTAATGGCCAACTGAAAACATTCTCCCAATGTTCTTGGCAATTGCAAACCAATCTCATCTTGCAGATTGTACCTTAAGCCATTGATGTACCTGGCTATCTTCTCATCTTCTTCCTCATATCCTCCTCTAATACTAAGCTTGTGAAATTGCTCAGTATAGGACATCACATCCAAGTCCTTTTGCTTTAAATTCTGCCTCATTCTTTTCACATGAATGGTATAATCAGATGGTAAAAATTGCTCCTTGACCAAACTCTTCATTCTTGCCCATGTAGAGACCTTTTCCAATCCTCTAGCCATCCTATCATTCTGGAAACTTGTCCACCATGTCAATGTTGTGCCTCTCAACTTGGTTTTAGCAAACTTGACTTTCCTTTCTTCATCCATCTCCTCAAATTCAAAGTAGTTTTCCATGGCATCAAGCCATCCCAATACCTCTTCACTATCCATCTTCCCTTGATAGATAGGTAAGTCTATGTGACTCTTCCCTCCATGACCCTGTACTGCCTTCAATAACCTCACTAACCTCCTTTCCTCAGGGTCCTCTGTATCATCAGCTTGATGTTCCTGATTTACCCTCACATGCTCTTCATCCTCTTCATTGTTTTCTTGGTCTTCTTGGTCTTCTCTCCTCCTACTCCTCTCAAGGTTATTGATCCTTGCTTGCATAGTGTCTCTTTCTCTTCTCCATAGCCTTTCTTCTCTTGCTCTTGCTGCTTCTTGTTCCCTTCTTTCTCTTCTCTCCCTCTCCAAGATCTCCTTCAACTCTTCCAACTCTCTTGCCAATTGGTTTTTTGGTGCCATTGCTATTTCTCCAACCCCTAAAGGATCTACTCACTGCTCTGATACCACTCTGATGCAGAGGGTCAGGGACTTTGAAAGAAACACCAAGTTACAAGACTAACAATGATTCACTCTCAACCTTTCAACTAGGCACCAACATGGATATAAGGCCTCAACTTTGCATTCATGATTTATTTGCCTTATTTATGGACCCAATCCCTAGGAACACTCTTAAGAGACCCAAAAAAACTTGTTTTAAATGATTTCAAAGCCCAACCCTCTGACTTAGACACAAAACCAATTTTTCACCTTAACTAGGCTACTAGCCCAACTAGGCCTCCTGCAGTGATTTTTTGACTTTGCACTCAAACTTTCCAAAGGAACCCCAAATCTAATGACTGTTTCAAGTGTGGTTTGTGATTACAAACAACATATCCAAACCTTGGTATCACTTGTTTTAGACAAACCCTTCCAAAATCTGTTGTCTCCTCAAAAACTAGGCCTAATTAGCCCACTTTTACAAAGCAACCCCCCTTTAAACTCAACCCCTGACCATGAAAATTTCAGCAGTCTCCTAAAATGACTCAAAACCAAGGAATACAAGTTTTTAGACCTCTAGGACACATATAACATCCTCCAGCACAAACCCCTCTTCAAATTGCCTCAAAAACTAGGGCTTCTTGAAAACTAACCTTCTGATCACTTCCAGAACTTGATCATTGACTCTACACCATTAGGACAACATATTTAGTTGATCCAAACTCGAAAACATGCCCCTCATTAAGGCAGATCTTCTACTGCTACACCCTAGCCTTCATCTTCAAGCACTTTTCCCTTTGACAACTTGGTGTACACCCTGATATTCTTCCTTCCTGCACATTAGTTGGTTAAATCTGTATGATACATGTTAGGAATGATCCATTTCATAGGTCACAGCAGCATTCTACCTTGAAATGGATCAATCATCCATGAAAAACCTCAGAATTAGTGAAAAATCTGTGTTCTTTTTTAGGACAGTCAATATAAAATGCAAAGAAAGTAATTATCACTGCTTTCAGAGCCTTCAATGGTGTTAAAATATGTAAACACAAACTCCTAAAGCATCCTACTGGACATAGATTCAATAGAGATCAAGTATTTAACAAAAAAACACCATAAAAGTGCCAAAAACTGTGTTTTTTCACTATTTCCAGAAAAAAGTCCGTACAGTACTTGCTCCAAACGCCCAACCTCCGTACAAATGATTATTTTGGCTTTGTATATCCTTTCCCCAACTGATCCAACCGTTTGGGATTGATTAAGTTGCATAAAAGTGATTAAAACTCAAAAAACTACTTTCCCGCCCAAAGTGAAATTCAAAAATCTGAATTTTACAATCTTGAAATTTATTAATAGGAATCACCTAAAGACCATTGGATATTTAATATCCAAGCTTATTTAACCTATCTAAATCCTAAGAACATTTAATCAAATCCCTTAAAACATACTTTGCCCCTTACATTGCATTTTTGACTGGATTCCTTATCAGGAATCTTAAAACCTTTAACACCTTTAGCACACTCATTCAATTCAAATGCCATTATAGGCTTCAACACATTATAATTAATGCTTTGACATGCTTGGAAGGTCCTCCTGACCCCTGCTCTCTCCTGATTCTTGGAGTGTTCCCGAGGTCCCGGTGCTCAAACACCACCACCCAATAGTCTTTCTTATCTAGCATGAAAGGAAGAAACAAGCACCATCTCTTTTTCTAGACCACACATTCATGCACATCTCTCCATGTTAGAGAACTAATTTATTTTCTAAGGCTAGAAATATGCATTCATCTTTATCATCCTCAATATCAGTTTCACTTAAAATTTTTAGCATCTTCTCTAACATAATACAATTTCTTGAACTTTTTTTTCTTTCTTGTGTATGGTTTATTTGGACATCTTGAAGCATAGTGACCAATATTTCCACAACTAAAACATTTAAAAGGTAACATACCTTTGTACTTCCCAGTACCTTTCTTCAACTTTCTTGTAAAATTAGCTTCCAACTCCTCTGAACTTTCACCATCTAGATCATCTTCTTCTTGTGGCTTTAAGCCATTTCTAATTTATCCTTTTCTTTTTAAATTTCCCCATTTCAAATGTAGTCAAGGTGCCAAATAGTTGTTCTCTAGTGAATTTCTTTAGATCATAAACTTCCTCAATGGTTGAGACCTTGTCTTTTTACCTCTCTGGTAGGGTCATCAAAATCTTCTCCCTTGCATCTTCACCTATTAGAGTATCTCCATGATTTTTGACTTCATTTACTACCATGTCAACTCTTTGAAAGTAGTTTTTTATGTCCTCACCTTCTTTCATTTTCAAGTTCTCATATCTAAACTTAGCTACCAACTTCTTTGATAATTTGACTATCATTTCCTTCATAAGTATCTTTCAACTTTTCCCAAAATTCATAAGCAGTTCCTAATAAAATAACTTTTGTTAGCTCAATCTTAGATATAGCACTATGGATTTCATACCTTTCTTTTTCATTTTCTTCATAAGCAGAAATCTCATATAGAGAAGAAGGACCATCAACAAACTTAGCATATTTTATCTCAATAGCTTTCCAAGTCTTGTGTCCAAGAGAGATCATGTAACCTCTCATCTACAGTTTTCAAAAATTGTAGTCAGATCCATCAAACAAAGGGAGTGTCAATTTGTGCACCATTTAGATCTACCTCAAGTGGGTAAGCTCTTCTTCTAGGAAACAATGCTCTTATAACAATTTTTGAAATGCACAAGATAACTAAGAGGGGGGGTGAATGAGTTGTATCCAATTATATTCTCCATAGATCTTAAACAATCCACTTGAATCTATTATTAAGTATGAACACAAAGTGGAAATAATAGAAATAAATATAAACACAAGAAACACTAGATTTACATGCAAAACCAAATAAGGGAAAAACTACGGTGAGGATTAACTCACAATATGTGTAATTGCAAAGCCATTTACAAGAGGCTCACCACTAGAGGGCTCACTACCCAAGATAGGACTCACTGTCAAGAGAGGACTCATTGTCTAAATGGGAGGCTCACTGCCTACAAATAAAGAAATATAGAAAGAAGAATGTTACATAGAAAGCATTATCTCAATGCAACATAAGATCCACCATTGTAAATTGCACACATCCGTAGCCTTCATTAAAGATTTGCATACACCATCAGCTCATTTCCTTCGGGAGTCTAACACATTGAATTTCTCACCACCTCTGCTTACTTTCACACACTTTCTCACATATATCTTACTTCTCACACTTTTTTTGTATAATCCTTAACATCTTGAATTGTATTTATAGTATATTCAATCTTAGAAACTTTCTCCAAGGTTCGCTACACACTCTTAATTTTACAAATTCAAATTAGGTCAGAAACTTAACATTCCTGTGGTGGATAAGAATGTGAGTGAACCAAACCAACACTTAACTTGGACCCAAAATAAAATCTTGGATCAACCACATGCTTCCTTAATTGTTACTTATCCTTCCCATGACATGTAAACACTAGGTCAACCATACCTAACAAAAACACCAATGAACTTTGAAGTACACACTTTCGCACTAAGAATATAACATGTAGACCACATAACATGATTTACCATACACAAGAACACATATTAGATTCCTTTAGATTCATTTGCATCAATTGCAATAAACTTCATACGTAGAGCACTTTCCATCAATCCATCCAAACTGTATAGAAAAACATAGTAACTCTAGAACTAGTCTTTTGGAGGACCAAACCACAAACACTCCTGATCCAACACAAATACCACCATTAAAAGGCTTCTTCCAGATCCATAAAAGCTAAACCAAACCAACCGAGGACTGTGGAGTAGATACATTTCTCCTGGTCCACAGACAAACACCTCTGCCAAACTAGTTCACAAACTGTTGAACTCAAGTTTCACTCTACATCAAACCAAAAGCTATAATCCAAGATATATCACCCAAGGAAATCCATAACGAACACTTTAGATCCACCCAAGTGTAGGATCAATGCAGAAGAAATGTAGAGCACATACCAGAGTACATTATAAACATACACACAACTCTGTCTTCACTATCTCAAAATCACTTGATAACTCATCATATCAGCACACCTACAACACCATAAAGACAACTTCATGTACCCACAACATCTCTACAACATCTCAACTATACATGCATAACCTACAATCACTTGTTTCCTTTCTATACAACAACCTATACAATGTTGACATCAATGAAAATATTAATGACAACACCAGTGCCATACTCATTCATACTTTCAATAATATCCCCCTTTGTCATCGATGGAAACACATGATGTGAAAACCCACCAAAGACAACAATGAACAAAATTCCTACACTCTCCTTTATTTTTTATATTAGATAGCCTACATAAAATGTCATGCACTCTCTTTTCCCTATAATTTTCTCTCTCTTCTTCATGCTTCATTCTCCCCTTTGACATCAATGGAAAAGAACAAATTTTTTTACATAATTCTTCAACCATATACAACTCTGTTCACTCCCACTTAGGAGTACACATCTCATACTACAACAATGATACTTCCTACTCCCCCTAGCAAGTAGACACTAATCATCAGTCTGGACAAATGATGAATTAGTAGATCCACTAGACTAATGTACCTCTATGTGCACCTAGTTCAAAGAAGGAGGGGCAGTAGCCCCTAAATTCTCCTAGAGATACTCAAAAGTATCCTTAGGAAGAGCCTTAGTAAATATATCAACAATCTGATTCTTTGTAGGCACATATTCAATCCTGACTTAATTATGCAACATCTCTCTTAAGAAATGATATCTGATAGATATATGCTTTTTCCTTGAATGCATTATCAGATTCTTGAAAATATTTATTGCACTTGTATTATCATATAAAATAGAATAGGATCATCACACATCACTCTTATATCCTTCAATATTTTCTTCATCCATAGTACATGTGTGTAGCAAGATGTTGGTGCTATGTACTCTAACTGTGTAGTGGATATAGAGACTGAATCCTATTTGTTGCTCAGCCATGAAACCAATATGCATCCAAGAAAGAATTCACCACCACATATACTCTTCTAGTCATCTACACAACCAGCCCAATTTACATCAGTGTAAGCACTTAAGGTAAAATAAGTATACTTAGGATACCACAAACCATAATCTGCAATCCCTTTTAGATCTCTTAATATCCTTTTCACAATTGTAGCATGTGTTTCTTTGAGTTCCTCTTGAAATTTGAAAACTAAACATACTAACTGTATGCATGATATCAAGTGTAGTAGAAGTAAGATATAATAGTCCACCAATCATATATCTATACTTGCTCTAATCAACATTAGGAGAATCATCATCCTTACTTAGTTTGTGTATAGTCACCATCGGGTTACAGACAGGTTTGGAGTGATCCATTCCAAACTTATTCATTAATTCTTTAACATACTTTGATTGTGAAATGAATATTCCCTTACTAGTTTGGTTCACCTAAAGTCCAAGGAAGAAATTCAACTCACCAATCATAAACATTTCAAACTCTTTTTGCATCTCCTCTATAAATTTCTTGCACATATCTTAATTTCCTCCAAAGATAATATCATCAACATACACTACTACTATCAAAATTTTGTTTCCTTCAATCTTGAAATAGAGATTACTATCTGCAGAGCCTTTGTTGAGTCAAATACATATCCATCCTTGCATACCATGCTCTGGGAGCCTATTTAATTCCATAAAGTGTCTTTTTCAACTTACAGACCATGTCTAGTTGATCTGATAACTGAAATCCTTTTGTTTGTTCCATGTAGACTTCTTCTTCCAATTCCCCATTTAGGAATGCAAACTTAACATCCATTTGGTATTCTTTGAAATCTTTATGAACAAAAAATAGCAAAAAAATTTGAATATCCTCCATTCTTGCCACTAGGGAAAATTTCTCCTCAAAGTATACTCCTTCAACCTATGAAAAACCTTTGCACAAAATCCTTGCTTTGTTTATTACTACTTCACCAATCTCATTTAGCTCATTCCTGATTACTCTTTCATTTCTCTAACCCAATTTTCATCTTTGTGTGCTTCACACACTATTTTAGGTTCTATCTTGGAAAGTAGACACAAATTTACCTCAGTTTCTGCCACTTTACTTCTTGTCATTACACTATTTGCTTTGTCTCCAGTTATCTTTTCTTCCCATTGATTTTACTATACATATTTTGGAGTCTTAGGAGAAGGTTCTAGAGCTTCTTCTTCTTCCTTATTCATCTCTTTCTCTTGTTTGTAAATAAGTTCATCTGGTTCATCTTCACTCATTTCAACTGAATTGTGCATATTTTCATCAATTTTTACATTTGCGCTTTCAAAAATCTTTCTTAATCTTTTATTATAGCATTTATATACTTTGCTTTTGGTTGTATATCCAAGGAAATACCTTCATCACATCATGCATCAAACTTTCCTAGATTCTCATCATCTCTTTTAATGTAACATTTTCTTCCAAACACCTTAAAGTACTTAATAGTAGGAATTTCGCCATGCCATAACTCATCAAGAGTCTTTGTACTATTGCTTCTGATCTAAACTCTATTAGGAATATAGATAGTAGTGTGAATTACTTCTCTCTATTATACATCAGGTACATTTTCCTCTTTCATCATAGTCCTTGTAGCTTCTTAAATTGGCAAGTTCTTCCATTCAACAACTACATTCTGTCAAGGAGTTCTAGGAATAGAAAGATGCATCTTTATACCGTGATCTTCACAAAACATATTAAATTCAATGGAGGTGAATTCTCCACCTTTCTCAGACCTTAAAAATTTTAATTTTAGGTTCACTTCATTCTCTACCATAGCCTTGAATACCTTGAATCTATCTAGAGATTGAGCTATGTCCCTATGAAAAGTAACCCATGTCATTCTAGAATAATCATCAATTAAAAGCATAAAATACATGTCACCATTAAGACTTCTTGTTCTTGTAGAACCATAGAGGTTTGTATGAATCAATTCCAACATTCCAGTAGTTGATTGTTCTTTTCCTTTATAGCCGCAACTTTTTTGTTTTCCTAACTAACAAATTATACAAACAACATTGGTAGTCTTTGTGATTCTTGGAATATCCCTTACAAATTCTCTTGAACTAATCCTAATTAGGTTGTCAAATTTTACGTGTCCCATCCTCCGGTTCCATAGCCAACTTTCATTAACATGAGACACAAAACACTGACCATCAACACCCTCAAGCTAATAAATGTTTCCATATGTTCTTCTTCTTGCAGCTACCAAAGTTTTGGGCCCTTTTCTAATCTCACAAGTATTATCTTGAAACACAAGCTTAAATCCTTTGCTACACATTTTTCCAACACTCAAGAGATTATGCCTTAAGCCCTTAACATAATAGACATCATTGGTATTATTTTTTCATTAAAACTAATTGTTCCTTTTCTAATAATCTTTGCACTAGAATTATCTCCAAACAAGACTAATGCTCCATCATACTTTTCAAGTGAGCTTACATTTTTCTCTTGTCATGTGATTTGAGCAGCCACTATCAATTACCCAATAGTCTTTGTCTTTTCTAGCATGAAAGGAAGAAACCAAAGTACTTTCCATCTCTTCCTTCTTGTTTTTCAAACCACATTCCCTTGCACATCTTTCATGGTTAGTAGACACTGATTTATTCTCTAAGGCTAGAAACATGCATTCATCTTTATCATTCTCAATATCAAATTAATCATCAAAAATTCTAGCATCCTCTCTAACATTATACAATTTCTTGAACTTTTTGTCTTTATTGTTTCTCTTCTTGTGTATGGCTCTAGTTGGACATCTTGGAGCATAGTGACCAATATTTCCACAACTAAAAAATTTAAAGGGTAACATATCTTTGTACTTCCCAGTACCTTTCTTCAACTTTCTTCTAAAATTAGCTTCCAAATCCTCTGAACTTTCACCATCCAGATCATCTTCTAGCTTTTTGGCTTTAAAAGCTATTTCTTATTTCTCCTTTTCTTTTCTAAATTTCCTCATTTCAAATGTAGTCAAGGTGCCAAATAGTTTTTCTCTAGTGAATTTGGTTGCATCATAAACTTCGTCAATGGATGAAACCTTGTCATTGTAGCTCTTCGATACAATCATCAGAATCTTCTCCATTACACCTTCTTCATTCAGAGTACCTCCATGATTTTTGATGTCATTTAATGCACTATCAACTTTCTAAAAGTAGCTTATTATGTCCTCACCTTCTTCCATTTTCAAGTTCTCATATATGTGCTTAGCTATCAACTTCTTTGATAATTTAACTCTATCATTTCCTTCATAAATATATTTCAACTTGTCTCAAACTTCATAAGCAATGCCTAATGAAACAACTTTTGTTTGTTGAGTCTTATATATAGCACCATAGATTTCATACCTTGCTTTTTCATTTTCTTCATAAGCAGAAATATCATTTGGAGAAGAAGGACCACCAATAGGCTCAACATATTCTCTCTCAATAACTTTCCAAGTCTTGTATCGAAGAGAGATCAGGTAGCCTCTTGTCTCCACTTTCCAAAAACTATAGTCAGATCCATCAAACAAAGGGAGTGTCAATTTGTGTGCCATCTAGATCTACCTCAAGCAATTAAGCTATTCTTCTAAGAACCAACACTCTTATTCCAATTTTTGAAATGCACAAGTCAATTGAGAGGGGGGGTAAATCAATTATATCTAATTATATTCTCCACAGATCTTAAGCAATCCACTTTAATCTGTTATTAAGTATGAACATGAAGTGGAAATAACAGAAAGCAATATCAGCACAAGAAACACCAGATTTATGTGGAAAAACTAATAATGGAAAACATCAATGAGGATTAACTCACAATATAAGTGTAATTGCAATTTAACCATTTACAAGAGGCTCACTACGCAAGATAGGACTCATTGTCCAAATAGGACTCACTGTCCAAATGGAAGACTCACTTCCTACAAAAAAGAAAGATAGAAAGAAGAATGTTACATAGAAAACATTATCTCAATGCAACAAAAGATCCACCACTACAACTTGCACACATCTGTAGTGTTGATCAGAGAATTGCATACACCATCAACTCACTGCCTTTAGGAGTCTAATACATTGAAGCTCACATTATCTCTACTTAATTTTGCACACTTTCTCACATCTATCTTGCTTCTAACACTTGTGTTGTATAAATCTTAACATCTTGACTTGTATTTATATCATCTTAAACCTTAGAAACTTTCTCTAAGGTCTGCAACACACTCTTCATTTTAAAAATTCAAATTATGTCAACAACTCAACATTCCTATGGTGGATGAGAATGAGTAGATCAAACCAACACTTAGGCCCACAACAACATCTTGGTTCAACCATTCTTCCTTACTTGATACTTATCCTTTGCATGATGTGCAAACACCAGGTCGGCCAAACCTAATGAAAACACCAATGAACTTTGAAGTACAAGCTTCCACAACAAGAAGATAAAATGTGGACCACATAACATGCTTCACCATACACTAGAACACATCTTAGATTACTTTAGATTCATCTACATCAACTGCAATAACCTTCATACATAGAACACTTTCCATCAGTCCATCCGGACTATCTGGTGAACAAAGTAACTTTGAAACTAGTCTTTGGGAGCACCAAACCATGAACACTCTTGATAGAACACGAATACCACAATTACAAGCCTTCTTCCAAATTTTCAAGTCCTAAAAAAAACTAATAGAGGATGTAGGAGAAAATACATTTCTCCCAGTCCATAAACAAACAACTCTACCAGATGAGTTCATAAATCGATGAACTCAAATTTCAATCTACATCAAACCAAAAGCTATAATCTAGGATATATCACCCAAGGAAGTTCATAACCAAAACTTCAAATCCGCACAAGCATAGGATCAACACAGAAGAAATGCACATCACATTTTGAACATACACACAACTTTGTCTTCACTATCTCAAAATCTCTTGATAACTCATCATATCAACACACCTACAACACCATAAAGATAGCTCCATGTACTCACAACATCTCTATAGTATCTCAACTATACATGCACAACTTGCAATCACTTGTTTCCTTTCTCTACAACAACTTGTAAAGTTTTGACATTAGTGACAACATTAATGACAACACCACCATACTCATTCATACTTGCAACAAATTGGAGTTTACAAGATCATTCAAGTCTTCACAAGATAATTCAAGAGTCTTCAAGAGTAGATCTTCAAGCATTTTATAGCATTATTCCAGTATCATTCATCATTTCAAAGGTTGTATGCATCATGTTTATTGTGGAGCTAACATTTATGATGTAGGGTTTCTATTCAAGCAAGCAATTCAAGAAAGATCTATCAAGCATCCATTCAATTCAAGGTCTACATCCATTGTAGCACTCTCAAGCATAATTGCAAAATTTTACTTCAAGTATTTTGTTTAGGTGGTAGATTTCTGAAGGAGCAAAGGTGGAAATTTTTTTCATAAGGATTCAAGGATATTCAAAGTTGTCAAATTTGCAATCAAGCCTTGGAGAAGCTTGGAGAAGATCTATAGGCCAAAATTTGTAGTTTCAGACCCTGATCTCAGTCAAAAACAATAAAGAAGATAGAGAATGATAGATTCTAGTTTTGAAATTTCAAAAAATTAGAAGTGGACCAACCCATCACTATTGGAAAATGTATCCCAATGTACCTATTTAGCAGATATTTTAGTAGATTTGAGTACCCTTTTAGGTGAAATCTACTCTAGAACAATCACCCAAAACTTGGACTAATTCACCAAAAAAGGTGAATGAGTCCCACCAAGCCTAAAAAGTAATTTTTATTGAATTCCAAAACTCCATTCCATATTCTAGGTGCACACTTTCAGTTTCTCAATTTTTTGTTTGAGTCCATTTGCATTTCTAGGTTATTCATTCAAGCATTACATCAAATTAGGGTTTTATTTTACATCTTGCATTTTATTATCCATTGCATCGTCTTTCCAAGTCTAAACTTGGAGGTGAACCCCTCATTTCATCTTAATCAACTCCTAGGATTAGCCCTTACCTAGATCTCTTTCCTCCTTTCCATTCTTGGGGTAAATATCTCTAGGGCTATCCTTGAATGTTTAGTAAAAAAAATTACTTTCCCTAGGTCCTAAACCCTAGGGAGAATATTTTCACATAAATTTTTTAATTTAGAACACTTTAAAATTTAATTTGGAGTGCATTGTCATCCTAGATCTAGTTTACATTAACATTGTATTAGGGTTTGCATTGGTTAACTTTCATTCTAGGTTTTCAATATTACATTAGTAAAATCTCATTTTGCTTGCATTTGTGCATCTAATTTTGTTGAAAATCAAGTCAATTGTGCATTTTCACTTAAGATTCAATTCATACAGCATAGTAGGCATCAAAATTCATTGAAAATCATTAAAAATTCTAAAAAAATCATCCACTAGGACTCATTCGCCACTTTGGACGAATCAGTCCCTTTGCATATTTTCCATTGCATTTTTTTAGGTTGAAATTCTTGTTTCTGAGTTTCCTTTTGTTGTTATTTCCTTTCTATTCTAGTTTACAAGTTGTTTGTTTCATGAATTCCATTGCATATAGTTTACATTAGTTCATCTTGTGAATTTTTTAAAATTGAAATTGCATCTAGAACATTTCATTTCACGTTGTTGCATACCTTAGAATCTGACATTTGCATCATGGAAATGTGCTTTGGAAAACTAGGGATGTCCTTGAAGTCCTTAGTGGATGTGTCAAGTTGTGCCTTTGGAAATAATGACATTGAACTCATTCATGCTCACTCAACTCCTATTGGATGTTCTCCTCGTGATGTTGACATCATTGGAGAGATAATGACAACATGAACACATTCCTAAATAATTTCCTCAACAACCTTGAAGATAATTTATACTTTTACCCATCAATGAAACAACCAACATCGCCTATGATACCACCTCTTGAGATGTTTGGATACTTGCATCCTGAAACAAGTGAACAAAAGTTCCCCATAGTAGGTGAACCTAGTTCCTCTAAACAAGCCAATACTCAACCATCCTATGTTAACAAAGTGACAAACACTTTCATCAACCTAGAAGAGACATATGACAAAGGATTCACAATCTTGAGTAAGCAAGGATGTGATACAACAAGTGAACATGAAATTCACCAATTCTTAGAACAACTACCAAATCAGGAAAAAAAGGGATGGGATATCAAGATTCTACCGTCAATGCTCCTAAAGAATACCTAATGCTCACTGAAGATGATAGAGTTGTCCTAAATCCTCCTCCCAATATGAATATCCTACTTCCTAAAGAACAACCAATTCCTCCTAGTGACAATGATAACAAAAGAAAGGAGATCATGGGTCTTCCTACCCTAATCCCATCTAGAGAAGTTGGTGAATCTAGCAAGTGTAGGAGGCCTTACAAGTTACAAAAATTACAACCTCCTTTTCCACCACCTGAAAGTGAAAGGAAACTAAAATTTCTTTTAAACAGAGGACTAATAACATTACCACCAATGAAAAAGAGATTACAACTCTATCCTAAAGATGCAAAAGTTCCACATTTTTGATACCACAAAACCCTTGGACATAGGACCGATGAGTATCATACATTCAAAATAGTGTTGAGAAACTTTCACTTTGATGGAAATGATTTCCATCAGGTGATCCAATACCATAAATCATTTTTCCATCCACTTGTCATGTAATAGTTGTAGAACATTCTCTTCTCACTATTACATGACCTCTCCCATCACCTATCTTGACTCATTCTTTCCTTGCCCTAAGTGGGGGAAATAATTTTTTGGCCTTTTCCTAGTAATGAATTTGTCATTATCCATTTGGATAGTTGCCTACCTTCCACATAGACTAAAAAAGATTGGGAGGCAGATGACCTACTTTAGGTTGATTCACCTATGCCTTACTATTTTCTCTTATTTATTTCTTTTGTGTGATTGTATCTACGTAATGTGATCCCCTGAGAAATTTCATTTGATATCTTCTCTTTCTTTGTAACATTCTTCTATTTGTACCTTCATTCTTCTCTATGTTGTGTAGCTTTTCACTTTTTCACTTTTCCCCTTTATCTTTTCATTTGTCTTGTGTTTTTCCTTTTCACACTTTTCTAGGACTTCATCAAGTATTTAAACCTATTTTTAACCAGATTATGCTTAATTAAGGCCATTTCTAGATTGTTTTAAAGTGTTGCAACACACTTTCACACTCTCCTAAGGTTTTTTATTTATTAATTCAACTTTATTATGCTTTATTGGCTCCAAATTGCATCCACAAGCCTTATTTATGTTTAATTTTGAGGTAAATCTTGACAAATATCATTTAAAGCACCTAAATCTTGAAACCCACCTTAAAATTCCTAAGGTGGGACTATTCGCCATTTCTTGGTGAATGGTCCCCTGAGTGGGACCCATTTTCCAATTATGCGAATGAGTCCCTTTTGACTCAAATTCCAAAATTCAAATTTTTAGGGTTGGTATCCTAGATCTAATGTTGGCTTGTAGTGTTGTAATTTTAGGATTTATTGCATAATTGAGTATAAATGCAAGTTTCATTCACTCATTTTCATCCTAGAAACTTAAGTATTCATACATTATACAAAATTGGAGTTTATAAGAGCATTCAAGTCTTCACAAGAGCATTCAAGAGTCTTCAAGAGCATATCTTCAAGAATTTTTTACCAGTATTCAAGAATCATTCAACATGTCAAAGGTTTTATGCATCATGTTTGTTGTGTAGCCAACATTTTTTATGTAGGGTTTTGATTTAAGCAAGAAATTCAAGCATCCATTCAATTAAAGGTCTACATCCATTGCATCCCTCTTAAGCATAATTGCAGCATTCTACTTCAAGGGTTTGGTTTAGGTGGTAGATTTATCAAGGGGAAAAATTTGGAAAAAGTTTTAATAAGGATTCAAGGATATTCAAAGTTGTCAAAGTTGCAATCAAGCCTTGGAGAAGCTTGGAGAAGATCTACATGCTTGAATTTGTAGTTTCAGACCCAGACCTCAGTGAGGAACAACAAAGTAGATAGAGATTGACAGATTCCACTTTTAAACCTTCATAAAATTAGAAGTGGACTAATTTTCCACTATTAGTGAATGAGACCCACTATACCTATTTAGTAGAGATTTTAGCAAATCTAAGTACCCTTCTAGCTAAAATCTGCTCTGGAACAGTCACCCAAAACTTTGAATGATTCACCACAAATGGTGAACGAGTCCCACTAGGCCTAAAAAATAAGTTTTTAAAAATTCGAAAACTCCATTCCATCTTCCAGGTGCACACTTTCAATTTCTTAATTTGTTGGTTCATTCCATTTGCATTTCTAGGTCATTCATTGAAGCATTCCATCAAATTAGGTTTTTTTTTACATCTTGCATTTCATCCTTCATTGCATTGTCTTTCCAAGTATAAACTTGGTGACTTGAAGCCCTCATTGCATCTTAATCAACTCCTGGGATCATCCCTTAGCTAGATCTCTTGTCTCCTTTCCATTCTTGAGGTAAAGATCTATAGGGCTATCCTTGAATTTTTTGTAGACAAAATTTCTTTCCCTAGGTCCTAAACCCTAGAGAGGGAGACAATTTACACATAAACATAATTATAGGCCAATAATATCCTATCCTCTGATATTTTTGGCTAAGGTTGGACCAGCAGACTGAGCTCCACATATACCATGTTGTATCTCTTGTAAGGTCATTTGTGCTTCATTTGAGTTGATACATCGAATGAGGGTACTATCTAGGCTACAAAGGTAAAGGGTATCTCTGATAATGGCATATTTAGATGATTGTCAGATAAAAATTTAGTGTTGGTTGAGGAATAAGTCAGGAGGGCTAATTTGGTGATGCAAGTAGGCATAAATGCCTTTGTACCAAGGTGAATCAAGACCAACAAGTTCACACACAAGTTCAGTTTCAGGGACATTAAACACTGGGGCCAACAATTGTTCTACTAAGAACTCATATTGAAATGCATTATTGGGAATGTCCAAGAAAGATCCAATTATAGCCATTGCATTAGCTGCTTTGTTCTAGATTCATAGAATCTACTCAAAAGAAATATTGTCAAAGTATAGTCTAAAACTGTCTACCATGCATTTGTAGGATGTCAATTTCTCATCCTTGGTGTCATAATCATCATTATTGCTTAATCACCAACTAGGAATCACCATAAACTTGAAGATCCTTGATTTTTCATTTTATTTCCATTTGAAGACCTGTCAAATATAATGCTTCATACTCTGCTATTTTTTTTTAGGTAAAAGGCCTATGGCCTAAATATTTATATCTATAATAAAATAAAGTTTGTACATAGGATTTTAGGATTTCTATCATATGGAATAAGAGTTAAAATATTCCATATCATTTCCCATGTTTTCCATGAAATCATACTTTTAGTTACAGTACAATGGGAAACACAAAATGTAGAACATATTTTTGATAAGACTTTTCAAATTTTCAAAAAGAACAGGACCTCTAGATCCTTTTTGTATACCCATCTTCAATCCTTTCATTTTTTCTTTGTAGTCCCAAGTTTCATGCAAAAATACCAAAAACTACTTGCTAATGATCAGATTCTTACTCTTCCATTCATACCACTTCGACTGAATTTTCATCTTGAGCCTCAACATCATTTGAAGCTCGCAAATCATGAGAAAAAGGAATGTATCCTACAATTGGACCAAACTAAGCTTGCAAACCACAAACATAGGATCCATGAGCTGCAATTGGTTCATTTGCTATTTGAACCCACCAATCCAAGCATGGTTGAGATACCAAATCCTTTCCTTTGGTGTTCACATTTTATGCATTATCAAGAGCAACCCTCACTTCCACACATATTGCATTTGAACCAGAGGTAATCCCTCAACCTTTCATTCCAGCAACAAAGTCATTTATAGGAGAATGAGGAGAATGTGATTTGATGAAGGAGATAGGATAATATTTTCCCTTTATATCCATATTGATGTTCACATAAATATTTCAATAGTTCTTCCTTAATGCATTCAACAACCTACTATCACTTTTATATTGCAAAGCCAATTTGAAAGAATCATAAATTTCTTCAAAACCATGGAAATGTCTAATAAAATATCTAGGGCAAAAAGCCTCCTATATCCTCATCCCCAGTAACAATATTATAACCTTGAGCCACAACTAACAAAGAATTGTCACTTTTCAATATTCGTTTGCATAGAGAAAGTCATGCAAAACTGTCTGCCTTAGCCAAAGTCATTGAATTCTAACTAAAAGAATGTGCTCTATGGGACTGACTTTGAGACATAGTTATTGTAAGGGAATGACTTTGAGACATGGTTGTTGTAAGGGACTTGTAACATTTCTTTAATGTATAATTACCATCCTTAGAAGGTGCTCAAATTAACTTATCTAGTCCTCCTGATAGGAACACAATTCTCTCCTATTAAAAATTGTGTAAAGCATTTCTCTAATTAAGTGTTATCAGTGGATTCGATAAATCCTTCCACACATTTTTCATTGACAAAGGCTCAATACTGTTAACATAATCCTTCAACGTGCTGCCCCACATGTCTGTTAAAACTTTCTCTACTGGAAGCAGTTCTTGAATTGAAGTCAGTGGGGGGTACCCATTCCATGAATCCTTCCAAAAGTGCACACTTTCCCATTATGAACCTCCCAAGTTAGATATGGAATAATAACCTCCTTGCAAGCTACTAAAAAGTTCCACATAATAGATCCACTTTGTGGATTTGAAATAGTTAAAATTCTAGTTGGATTATCATCATCCAAATACTTAAATTGCATTAGAGAACACCACCTCAAGTTTGGCTTTCGATACATACGCCATACTAACTTTGCTCCAATGGCTAAATTTGTTATAGATAGGTTATGCATACCTACTACTCCATTATTTTTATTCATACAAATATTTTCCAAGGATACCAATGGAACCTTCTTGTTTCCATCCATATTTCCTCTCCACAAGAAATTTGTAATAAGCTTTTCAATTTGCTACACAATGCCTTTTGGGGCCTTCAAAACAACCATAAAATAATTTGGAATAGCTGCTAAAACTTGTTAGTGTAATTAAATTAATTATTACACTAGCATAAGTTAACTTAGGTCATGCATCATTTAGTCCTAGGTTAGATTTTAATAAATCATTTAATAAATGGGTTAATATCCCCTTCCATGTTTGTAGGGATAAAATTCCTTCTAGAAGATGAGTTGTCCTTCTAGAACTTATCTCAACATTTAATAATTTTCTAGATAGGGTTCACATGTTCTTAGATCAAGACAAATGGCAACATCTCATGCATCTTAGGTTCTCTCTCATGCCTATATATTCAGGCATTTTATACATTTGTAATCAATCCAATCTCATATGTAGATCAAATAGAATCTCCATTGTGCATTCCTAGTTGCAACACTTTCTTTGTGGTTGATTATATTTCCTGGCTCAAAGGTCCTCCATTGAAGAATGTAGCTTCAGGGACCTTGTGCATCCATAATCTCAACATGGTATCAGAGCTTGTCCAGTGAAACGTCAACCCTCGATCAAGAAAGTTGGTGTGTGAGATTCTTCATAGCTTGAAGGTTTCCATTGCAAGCTACTTGACTCCACCCGAGGACCAAGCTGATTTCTGAAGTAGATTGAGTTAGATCCAAGCTCGCCATTGTCTTTAGAAAGTCTTGAAACCCTAGGATCACCTACCCATTCATCAAAATCATATTCATCAACCTGGAAGCCATCAAAGGTATTTGGGTTTTCAAAATCAACTGGTACGATCTGTACAAATTTGCAATAAAACATCATCCTAGTCAGTTGTCCTTTGAGGAAAAAATTTTTTAGTCGCAGGCACTTTTCATTTCAAAAAAATTGGGCTTATTTCATATTTTTTTGGAAAAAAATCATATTTTCTATAGTTGCATAAAAATACTTTCAGGCGACCTCAATTTTATTACACCGTCGGCATTGGGGTTTGATTTTTATAAAAAAAATCCATTGGCTTTAATATTCTATGGTCGACATTGCTATTCATTTTTTGCAGATTATATTAATTTATCGATATTTTTATGTGGATATAGTCGGCATTAAAAATCAAATCCCCGACTATATGTTTCTATTAGCATTCATGTTTTTTTGTAGAATATATTATTATTGGCCTTTAAAATTTAATTGCATTTGGCAATATTCAAATTTTAATTTGGGGTTGGCTATATTTTTTTAAAGTCTGCAGAGAGGGTCTTGGTTGGCTATATTTATTTCTCATTGGAGAGTACCTAGTGGATGGTCACATCTCCAACCATCACCTATACCCGTACCATTTACCGGTTGTTCCCACCGGTACTCGGATCTTCCATCGCCAATAATCATTCTCTTTGTCAGCCTTTCTTCTTCACCAAATGATAGTCCGCTGACCGTGCTTCTATTGACCGATGTCATATGCCCGTCGCCAGTTCCATCTACTAACAGAGGTTTTGCACTTGCACCGCCGACATTGGTCCCTACTTCTTGTGTCCGTTGGTTTCCTCTTTATCGGCCACCAAGGGTTCATTTTCTAGCAGACCTTCAACGATAGTGCTAGGTGCATATCCACAACTGGTGGAACCCTCAATCACTTGCGGCACCTACTATAGCTACACCACCACCACCATTAGGGTGCATTGTTTTTTTTCCATTTTAACACTGCAGGTCACATCAATGGCCATGTACCAGCCCCGAGGGGATTAATTTTTGACCCTCATTAGCCTACAGAGTGCCAAATATAGGCATTTTTTTTTATCATAAATTTTCACCAAGGTATAAAAAATCGGCAAATGAGATATCGTCAGAAAGAGAATTTCATCTAATTTCCAGTGATGCAATATATTCTATGAAATATTGTTCACAAAAAATTCTTCAGCTAATTGAAGACAAAACCCTAATTTGGACTTAGAGGCTCATATCTTCACAACCATTCATTGAATTTCAGTGATTCTAGTAGCATCAGGAAGGTGATTCAGAGCATTTTTTTATCATTTTAGACCCCTTGATTAGTTTCAGCTCCAGGTACTCTTGCATGAGATTTTTTTTCAGTTTGGTGCATTTTTTCAATAACCTGGACATCTTGAAGCTTGGGAATAGATTTTTTGATCTAGGTAGCATTACTTTAGTTGCACATCATGTTTGGAAGCTTCTATTTTATGTTGAAGGTCAGTGTCTTTGCATTTTTTTTGGAGAAAGTTCATTATGGGGCTTGCATATACTCCTTCTTTGGTTATGTTGCACAAGTGAAACTATCAAAAATGGCGAGATGGGATCAGCTACCATCTCCATTCACTTGATTTTTTGCCTCATCTGTTTGGCATAGTTCTTCATCCAAGTGAAGGTATTCATGAACTTGCTTGGAGTTGCAAGAGATACATTATTTTGGAGATCATTGAGATGCAAGTTGATTGTGATGTTTTGAATGCTATTGATCATTGTGATTGCCCTCACATCCTTTGGACTAAGCTTTGGAGATCTATGGAGATTCAAATACTCCACCATTCCTTGATGGTCATGATTCAAAATGTCATTCTTTAGATCAGGTACTCCACGATGATATTATTGTGTAGGAAGTTTATTGCCATGAATATTTTGAAGAGGTTAACAAGGTTCCTTCAGGTGCTTCTTCTCCATTAGAGATAGTTGGTATCCTTTCACATTAAGTGATTCCTTGTCCAGATTCATTGATTGAGGCTTCCACCATCATTCATCAAGACACATTCAGTTTTCTAGATTTGACATCATAGGATGGCATTGTTTAAGGTATCACTAATTTGGCCACTTCTATAGGTTTGGAGAATATTATTGAGGGGGTATCACTCCTTTATTTAAATACTTCATTTATGAGACTTCTTCCCTATCATTCCATTCAGGATTTGAGGTTTCATCAGCTTCTACCATTGGATTTTCTTCTTCCTCATAGGAGACATGTGGTTTGGACTCATTTTTTGCTTTAAACTTCTTTCAATGGTTTTGAGGACACTTCATTCAGAGGGGGCTATCAAGTCTCCATCATATCCATCACATTCATCCTTCCTTCCTTTAATTCCTATCTAGAATGGGAAGCATCTCTCTACTTCCAGTTGGTTTTTTTTCTTCCAAAAGGGAGACAAGTTGTTTGTCGACATCGGATCATGTTCTATCTTCAGACACTTACCATCTTTGCAGGTGATCACATCTTCTGGGGGGATATATTGTCTCTCTCTTTCCTCCCTATGGGGGGGCTATTGTATTGTATCCATGTGATGGATGGTGTCCTTGGGGGTTATTTGGGAGTCCTCCATACTTCCCATCCTATCTCACATTTTTTCTTTTGAAATGATAACTCATATGTTGACTCTGATGTCTTTGTTTCTTGCAACACTACTACATTTGATCCACAAGCATCTAATTGTTGCTTGATTTGATCTTTTTTGTCAAGGGCATTGCCACCTCTGACATTCCATGAAATTATCTTTATTAGGGCTAAGCGGAGCAACATTCTCTCCTTGGGTGCTTGGTTGTTGGTAATAGTAGATTAGTCTCTATAATAGTTTGCACACCAACAGTCATTTTAGTGACATGTGATTTCTTTCTACACTTTCCTAGAGTTTTAACCATCCTAGGTTTTGTACTTGGCATCTGAGATATAGATAGAGTTTCAGTGTAATCAAAAGCATCAATAGGTCTACTATCTTCTACCTTATCTATTTTCATGCATTCTTGTTAGAACACAATAATCTATTGAGAGGGGGGTGAATCAGTAGATATTAAAACTTTTAGTTCTTAAAACCCTTTTGCAAATTCAACCTTAAACTCAAATTGTGGATTGAAATACTAATAGTTATAATAATCACCACTACAAAAGAGATCAACACATAACACAGTATGTACATGGAAAACCCAAGATGGAAAAAACACGGTGAGAAATGCTACTAGGATCTACTATCCTAATCTAGCCTCACAAGCATCAAAGTTCAGTTACAATGTTTAGGGCTGCAACCCAAGGAAGAAACAACTCCCTATTTAGAAGCTACAACTTCAAGGATGCTATAACAACCTAAACTAAGCTTCTACTTAGTACTAATGGAGGCTATATCCTCCTACAAAAATTTTCAATCAACTATGCATAACATGGTTCTGCTCAACCTACGATGCGTTGATTCAACACATTATACTCTTCTCTCTATTCACTATCACACTACTGTAATTAGTTTTTTTTTTATGATTCTTCTTATCTGTTATAGTTCTCTCTAACTTCTTCATTCAAGCACACACTCTAGCTTCTAACTCATGCCTTCATATATTTCATACGAGCCAAAACCCCCTATTAGGGTTTTTTACCTACACTCTACATCAAAATGTCAGATCATCAAGCTGCCTACATATTGTGTTGCTCATTAATGATGGAATCCAATTATATTTTCCATATCACATGCCAGGTTGCACACCAATCATCAGGCTGCAAACCAATCAACCTCATAATCAAGAATTTACCAAATTTAGCTCTCTTTTTTACCCTAAAATCCATTATGCATTTAATTTCCTCTTTTATTTATTCAATTAGATTTTATCTTGATTGATCATGTCACCTTTTTAGTTCCATCTTCATTAAATTCTCACATGTCAGTTAGCTAGGGAATTTGATTTTGTTCACATGTCGGTCACCGACTTGAAACCCATGTTCACATAGACCAAACTATGTGTAAACCTTCAAGTGTGAATACTGACCATCGATTCTTGTGGAATAATCAAAAGATAGAAGCACGATTAGGAGACATCCACAAGCTCATTATAGTCACAAAGAATCTCAACTCAAGCTCTGACAACATTGTCTATAGAATTTATCAAACTAGAGTACTTTAAACAACACTTTTATAAAGAAGAGATCACTTTCAGACCACCAAATCAAGAACCATTTGATTTAAGAGAACATAACAATATTAAAAACCTAATTCTAGAACCATGGACCAAAAGATGTAAATGAGGAGGAATGTGAAGAGGAATACATTCTCTATGTCACCACCAACTATATATATAAAGCAGTTTTCACTCTAGTGGACATAACTCACTCAAATCTTCATACCGGATTGTCCAACTTGGAACATACCACCTTTAAACATGCCTTAAATAACTACTAATCCACAAAAAAGGATATTCAATATGCAAGAAATGTGGATGAAGCTACTGGACCAATTCTTATTGGAGGCTCACTCAAATCTTCATATTGGATCACCACACCATGAGCATTCTTGATGGAACACAAATAACCCCATTATAGACCTTCTTCCAAATCTGCAAGACATAAAGAAAAATAGTGGAGGACCCACAGATAACCAGCTTTGCTAGATTAGTTCACAAACTGATGAACTCAACTTTCACTCTTCATCAAACTAGCAGTTGTAATCCAGGATATATCACCCATGGATGTCCTTGAACAACACTCCAGATCCACATATGCATAGGGTCAACATAGTAGAAATGTGGAACACACACTGGAGTACATTTTTAACAAATACGAGAGCATATTATGAACCTACAATCACTTGTGTCCTTTCACTGTAACAACCTATACTATGTTGACATCAATGAAAACACCAGTTAGACACATATTTGCAAAAATATCCCCCTTTTTCATTGATGGAAACACATGATTTGAAAAACCATCAAATAAAAGATCATCACAGACAACATCCATGCCATTCCAGCATTCTCCTTTATTTTTTATGATTGGACAACCCACCAACTTTTTCTACACTCGATTGTCCTTACAATATTCTCTCTTTCACATGGCTTGCTCTCCCCATTTTTCTTAGATTAAAAATCCTACACAACAATCCTTGCACTCTCTCTCCCCCTGAGTTTTTCATGTGATGTCTCTCCCCTTTGAAATCAATGAGAAGAGGCACACATTTGTACTCTATTGCTCTAAACAAACTGAAGGTGAACTTGCAACCCTTGATTCAGAATCCATGCTAGTAATATCTAGCTACCCCCCCTGAGTGGTAGCCTTAGGTCCCTACTAAACTGATACAATCCCATACATCTGACTAATAGGAGTTCCACACATAAACAAAGCAACTCCCCCTAGGATAAACACCACTTTACTAATTTGGTTTGTGAAAAAA
Organism: Sequoia sempervirens; assembly: GCA_007258455.2. Lineage (NCBI taxonomy): Eukaryota > Viridiplantae > Streptophyta > Pinopsida > Cupressales > Cupressaceae > Sequoia > Sequoia sempervirens. Next base: position 115,424,644 of record VDFB02193867.1, on the reverse strand, counting down.
GGTAATCTACTATTGGCAATATCTCTTTGGATTGAAAACTAAATTCTCTTAAATTTGGATATGTTGTAGAAGGATATGTATAGATGCTAATCCCAACTCTGTAGCCTCTATCATGTAAATGTGGTAAAATGTGGTATTCTCTAATGTTTCTCTCTCTAGTACTTTGTAGCAACATGTTCACATCCCAATTGATTGGAATCTTCTGGATGTTACTATAGCACTTTGATTTTACATGACTAGTTCACATTACCCTTAACCGGAGTCAAATGAATGGTCAATGAAACTCACCTTAGATACATGCCCTATCACTAGAGTTTTAGTGATATGAAGTGGGAGAAACCACTCCCAGCTTCTCCTTCAAGTATTCAAACTATTTGGTGGGAAGAGGTTTGGTAAATATATCAACCACTTGTTCCTTGGTTGGAACAAACTCCATGCTGACTTCCTTATTTGCAAACTTTTCTCTAATAAAGTGATACTTTATTGATATATGCTTGGTTCTAGAGTGCATTATCAGATTCTTTGAGATATTCATGGCACTTGAATTATCAAATAGAATGGATATAGGCTCATTGTATTCAACTTTGAGTTTTTTTAATGTCTGCTTCATCCATAAGACTTGAGTACAACATGCAACCGCAAAAACATATTTTGCTTCTTACTCATCCAAGAGACTATATTGCTACCAAAAAAGAAAGCTCATCCACTTGTACTCTATCTTTCATCCACATTTCTTGCCCAATCTACATCTGTGTATGTTGTAAAATTGAAATTTTTGTTTTTGGGATAGCAAAAGCCATAGTCAATGATACTTTTTATCTATCTAAAAATTCTCTTGACTAAAATGACATGTGATTCTTTAGGTTCTACTTGAAACCTAGTTACCATACAAACCACTTGCATTATATCAATCCTAGATGTAGTTAAATATAGTAGACTTCCAATCATAGATCGGTATGTATGATTTACATCCGGTGACTCATCAGATTTGCTCAATTTTCAACCTGTGATCATGGGTGTACTAACGAGTTTACATTCCTCCATGCCAAAATTCTTAAGAATTTCTTTTACATACTTGGTTTGTGATATAAATATACCCTTATCAACTTGTGTAATTTTCAAACTAAGAAAGAAACTTAGTTCTCTAGTCATGGACATTTCAAACTCACCTTGCATGGCTGTAGCAAATATTTTGTACATTACATCACTGATACCACCGAATATAATGTCATCTACATATACTACAACAATGATCATATGCATACCTTCAGATTTGAGATATAGATTGCTATCAGCACAACCATTTTTGAATCCTTGTTGTTGTAGATACTATTCCAACCTTGAGTACCAAGCCCTTGGGGCTTGCTTTAAACCATACAGTTCCTTTTTCAATCTGCAAACATAATCATTATTATTTGATAGCTGAAAACCTTTTGTTTGCTCAATGTATAACTCCTCTTCTAGGTTTCCATTCAAGAAAGAAGATTTGACATTCATTTGATATACCTTGAATCCTCTATAGACTAAGAATGCTAGAAACATTCTTATTGCTTCTAATCTTGCAACAAGGGAAAATGTTTCCTCAAAATCAATTCCTTCTACTTGTGCATAACCTTTGCACACTAGTCTTTCTTTGTTTCTCACCACTGTTTCGTCCTTATTTGGTTTGTTTCTAAACACCCACTTAGTGCCACTTACATTCTTGTTTAAGGGCCTATGAACTAGTTCCCATGTTTTGTTCTTTTCAATTTGATTTCAATCTTCTTCCATGGCTTCTATCTAGTTCTCATCTTTTCTAGCTTCAACAAAGCTTTTTGGTTCAATCTCAAATAAGAGGGAAAAGTTCACTTGTTCTTTGTTCTTTGCAAGCCTTGTTTTTTGCACACCATCATTCTTGTCACCAATAATTTGATTTGTTGGATGATCTTTTTGAACATATTTTTTTGGAGATCAATTAACTTATGGGTCATTCTCTTCTTCTTCTTCAACCCATGCACCTATGTCATCCTCATCTAACTCACTTTCTAGATTGCTTCTACTAGGTTGACCTTGGTTTGCAATTCATCAACCCTAACATGTACACTCTCTACAATCTTATGCAATCTCTTATTGTAGCATTTATAAGCTTTTCTTTGAGATGAGTACCCCAAAAATATCCCTTGATCATATCTTGACTCAAAACTTCCTAAATCCTTAGCATCTCTTTTGATATAGCATTTACTACCAAATACTTTGAAGTGCTTGATTGAGGTAGGCCTACCAAACCACAATTCATATGGAGTTTTACCACTATTGAATCTGATAAGAGCTTTGTTTTGAATGTATACAATAGTTTGTACTACTTCTTTCCAAAATGTATCTATTAAGTTTTCCTCATTCAACATGGCTCTAGCCATCTCCTTCACAATCCATTTTCTTTGCTCTACCATACCATTTTGTTGTGGTATTCTTGGGGCTCAATATTGGTGTCTAATTCCATGGTCTTCACAGTATTCCATGAATTCTCTTGACATGTATTCTCCACCTCTATCTAATCTAAGACATTCGATTCTTCTACTGGTCTCATTTTCTACCAGCATCTTGTAACCTTTAAATGCTTCAAAGGCCCCACCCTTCTCCCTCAATAATGTGACATATGCCATTCTAGTATAATCATCAATTAACAACATAAAATATCTTTCTCCTTGAAATGACTTTATTCTCATTGGTCTGCATAGATCAATATGAACTAACTCTAGAGGTTTTGTAGTTGAATAGTCCTTGGTGGGAAATTTAAAATTTGTTAGCTTTCCATGCTAACATCCTTGACAGATGATATTTTTAGGATTTGTAATCTTAGGCATATTTCTAACCAATCCCTTTGAGCTTATCTTCACTATGTTGTCAAAATTTACATGTCCTAGTCTTTTATGTCACAACCAACTTTCTTCTGCTTGACTAATTAAGCATGTTTTTCCTTCCACTTCACATAAATTATAAAGATTACTATCATTCCTAACCCCTTGAGAAATTGTTTTACAATTTATGGTTATCTTGTAGCCTTCATAATCAAATACAACTTTTTATCCATTATCACACTACTGACTAACACTAAGAAGATTATGTTTTAGGCCTTCCACATAGAGCACATCTTTAGTTTTTCTCTTTCCATCTAAGCTCAAAATTCCTTTACCATGAATTTTGATAGTAGTGTTATCACCTAGACTCACTGAACATCCTTTTCTCATTTAAAGTTGAATGATTTTCTATCTATCTCCAGTCATGTGCTTGGAGCAACCACTGTCAATTACCCACAAGTCTTATTCTTTTGCATGCAAGGCAGTTTGAGCAATCATTGACTAAGTAGGAATTTTATTTTTCTCTTTCCATACCTTCTTAGGTTTATTTTCAACCTTTTCTTCCTCTTTTGTAATGACCCCAATTTTCTTTTCAGCTTTAAAAGATATAGTTTTCTTCTTCTTAGACTGATTTTTTTCTTCTTCTAAAGTTTGTTTTATAATCTCTATCCATGTGACCAAAATTATTGCAATTGAAACATACTACATCCATATAAATTAAAGGAGAAAATTTATTTTTACTCATGAAATTTATGTCTCCTTGGATTAACTTTGCATTCTCTAGCCCTATGACCAAAATTGTTACAAGTATAGCAATACCCATTAAAATATGATGAGTACTTGGTCATGGTGTATCTTTCGGCCAGATTAGGATATCTTCTTTGTTTGGGTCTCCTTGGATAGTGTACTCTTCTGAAACCATCATTATCAATTTTCTTAGGATCTTTCTTCTTCTTTTGTTGATCTGGATTTGTCCATTTAACTTGGGTGTCCGTATGATCATGATGGGCCAAAAAGTGGTGATATGATGGATATGTGCAAGGTATGTGGCTGAAAACTTTTTTTACCCAAAATTGATGAAATGAAAAGGGTTTTTAAAGGAGATTCTTAATTTTCCACCAATATAAATTATTCTTTACTTTGACTTTAATAAATAATTATTATTCATTTTCTATTTGAATTACAACTAAAAGCTCGATTGATAGGCTGATTGAAAATCATCTATAGCTTTCAAATGGAATAACATTTTTGAATTTGAAACATGCATCACATTCTATGCTTCACATACTAGGATTAAAAATAAATTGAATTTCATGAAGTTTTGACCAAGTTGTCAAACATACAAGTTTTTATATTTTAAAAAGTTGTAATAAAAAATCATAATTAATTATTTACTTGAAAAAAATTTACAAAAAAATATGCATCACATCGGGACATGAGTCCTCTACTTATATCTAAAATCTTATAAAAAAAAATTTCATTTTATTGTGGTTAGGGTGGTCAAATAGACACCTACTTATTTTATCCATGAAATTTAAGTACTACTACATTGAAATTTCAACTTTTCACCAAATAGATTTCTTTTTAAATAAACCTAGTAGTTTAGAAACTACATTCAATTTTCTACAGATTCTATTCTTACATATTTCTGAAATAATATAGATAACTTATTCAAAATTTTACATCAAGTTGCCTAACTCTTATTTTTTTGAATTTTTCGCCACTTAAGGGCCTATTTTTTCCATGATGATCCTACACATACCTACCTTCTTATCTTCACTTTTTTCTTTCTATTTAATAGATTTCTCAACTACAGTTAACTATTTTTCATCTCTAGAAGCATCTTCTTTGTTAGATTTTTCATCCTTGGAAACTAATTTTTCTCCTGCTCTAAATCTTTCATAATTTTTTGCAAAATTATCAACAAATGAACTCATTCCCTTTTCAAGTCCCCAACCAGATTTTTCTTCACTAGATGGCTTTTTTGTACTTAGGAATTTATCTAGAATGTTAGTGACACCTTTCAACTTAAGACTTTTACTGACCTACTCATTAGCCTTCTCCAACCCTTTTCTTAGGGAAACTATTTCTACCTCCAGTTGTGATCATCTCTCCATCTTTTTTTGCAACTTAGACTTCATAACATCTTCAACTCTTTTGAGTTCTTCTGTATGAAATTTCAAACCAATTATCACCTTATTAGATTCCTCAAGTTCTTGAGTTGCTTTGTCAGTCCCCTTTTGAGCATTCTTTTTTAGTTTCTTGTTTTCTATCTTGAGATCATCATATTTATCTCTTAACTCCTCAAGATCTTCAAGGGAACTAATTAATTCTCCTTCAAGATCTACAACCACCTCAACTTCCTTCTCATGTAAGCCCTAAATTGGAGTATCTTTTTGGTCCTTAGTTTCCTTAGCCATAAATAGAAACTCTTCCATGTTTTCTCTTATAACAAGGGTAGGGTCATGATCCTCTTCTAAACTATCACTAGCATCAAAATCACCACTTTCTTCATGGATACACAAGCTCTTCTTCTTCTTTCTAAATTCATCCTTTGTGGATAAACAATTTTCTTCATTTTTCTACCTTCTTCTTGCTTGGAACTATCCTCTTTACCATATGGACACTTTGACGCAAAATTCCTTATTCTCCTACAATTGAAACATTTAAATGGGAGCTTACCTTTGGAATTACTTGACCCTCTCCTTAGTCTTCTTATGAATTTAGCTTCTTCTTCATTAGTTTCATCATGATCAAATGCAATGGCAACAATTTTTTCTTTCTTATCAACTTCATCTTTCTCTTTGTAGACCACCTTAAATGCAACTTCTTTGTGGGATGATTCAACATTAGGAATTCTCATCTCATATGGAGTAATTATGCCACACACTTCATCAAGAGTGAGTTTATAAATTTATCTACCTTCTTCTATAGTAGAAATCTTGGCATCATATTTAGCTGTGATAGACCTGAGAACTTTCAGAACAACATACTCTTCTTTCAAATCTACACCATATCCTTTAATGGCATTTACCACATCATCAACTTTCTAAAGATAGTCTACAATCTTCTCTTCTTCGGTCATCATTAAGCCTTCAAATTTTTCTCTTAGCACTTGTAACTTTTCTAACTTCACTTTGGTGTCACCTTCATAGATCTTCTTCACCTTTTCCTAGACATCATAAGTAGTTCTAGAATGCATAACTTTTCTATGTACAGAGTTAGACAAATTGTTCATAATAATGAACAAATATTTCTTATTTTCCTCATGAATTTTATTTTTTGTTGGATCAGTAGGAGTTGTAGTAGTAGTATATTGGGTCTCCATAGTTGTACAGACTTCAGTTCCAAGAGAGATTAAGTATCCTTCCATCAATGAGCTCAATTTAGAATAGTTCACTCCATCAAACCTAGGTGGCTTGTTTGAACCCTCTTGAAGTGCCATTTTGTTCACCTATCCAAGATAAACCTTAGGTGGTTAAGCTTCTCCTATGGAACCTAGGGCTCTACTACCAATTGTTAGAACACAATGATCTACTGAGAAGGGATGAATCTGTAGATATTAAAACTTTTAGTTCTTAAAATCCTTTTGTAGATTTAACTTAAACTCAAATGTGTAGATTGAAATACTAATAGATATAATAATCACCACCACAAAATAGATCAACATATAACACAGTATGTACGTGGAAAATACAAGATGGGAAAAGCAACAGTGAGAAATGCGACTAGGATCGACTATCCTAATCCACCCTCACAAGCATCAAAGTTCAATTACAATGTTTAGGGTTGCAACCCAAGGAAGAAAAGACTCAATATTTAGAAGCTATAACTTCAAGTATTCTACAACACCCTAAAATGATTTTTTACTTAGTACTAGTGGAGGCTATACCCTCATACAATTTTTTTCAATCAACTATGCATAACATGGTTCTGCTCAACCTATGATGCATTGATTCAACACATTATACTCTTCTCTTTGTTCACTCTCACACTATTGTAATCATATTTTTAGCATTTTTTATGATTCTTCTTCTCTATTACAATTCTCTCTCACTTCTTCATTCAACCACACACTCTATCTTCTAACTCATTCCTTCGTATATTTCATATTAGCCAAAACCCCCTGTTAGGGTTTTTCACTTACACTCTACATTAGAATGTTAGATAATTGAGCTACCCACAAATGGTTATATTCATTAATGATGGCATACAATCATATTTTCCATATCTCATGTCAGGTTGCACACCAATTAGCCTCCTTATCAAGAATTTATCAAATTGAGCTATCTTTTTGACCCTAAAATCCAATATGTATTTAATTCCTTCTTTTTTTTATTCAATAATTTTTGATAAAGCATGTCACCTTTTTAGCACTATCTTCATTAAATTCTCACATGTCAGTTAGCTAGGTGATATGATTCTATTCACATGTCAGACACCGACTTGAAACCTTGTTCACATAGGCCAAACTGTGCGTAAACCTTCAAGTGTGAATACTGACCATCGATCATCTCGTAGACCAATCAAAAGATAGAAGCACAATCAAGAGACATCCACAAGCTCATTATAGTCATAAAATCTTAACACAAGCTCTAACAACATTTTCTATAGAATTTATCAAAATGAAGCACTTTAAAAAACACTATTATAAAGAAGAGATCACTTTCAGACCACCAAATCAACAACCATTTGAGTTGAGGGAACATAACAATATTAAAAACCTAATTCCAGAACTGTAGGCCAAAATATGTAAATGAAGAGGAATGCAAAGCATAATATATCCTCTCTGTCACCACCAAATGTAAAGATAAAGCAATTTTTTCTCTAGTGGACATAACTCACTCAAATCTTCATACCAAAAACTCCAAATTGGAACATACCACCTTTAGACATGCCTCTAAATAACTACCAATCCATAGATAAGGATATTCAATATGCAAGAAATGTAGAGAAAGCTACTGGACCAATTCTTACCAAAGGCTCAAGCTCGGAACATAGCATACCAGAGGCTCACTCATATCTTCATACGAGAGCACCAAACTATGATCACTATTCATGGAACATAGATAACCCCATTATAGACCTTCTTCTAGATTGACAAGACCTGAAGAAAAAAAATGGAGGATTACAAAGCAGATACAATTCTCCCAATCCACAAATAACCAACTTTTCCAAATCATTTCATAAATTGATGAACTCAAATTTCACTCTTCATCAAACTAGAAGTTGTAATCTAGGATATCTCAACCATGTATGTCCTTGAACAACAATCTAGATCCACATATGCATAGGGTCAAAATAGTAGAAATGTGAAGCACACAATGGAGTACATTCTGAACACATACTAGAGCATATTCTGAACCTACAATCACTTGTGTCTTTTCACTACAATAACCTATACTGTGTTGACATCAATGAAAACACTAGATAGACACATCTTTATAACAATTATTCCTTTTGTTGTATATCCCCTTCTCCCTCCTGCGACAATTTGTGGTCATTATTTATATCAATATTCATAAGAGACCTCTTATTCTCCAAGAATGAGTCTACCAAGGATTGAAAATTTGGAATACCCATTTGTGTAGCATCATCCCCTACTATCCTGACAGTAGAGCTATCCTCATTTAGTATTTCTTCTAAAATTTCTTTTAACAACTCATAGCCAACTGAATAGAAAATATTGTTAATAAAATCTTCAAATTCTTCAAGGTTACCCAGCTAGTCCTTTCCTTGAATGTAGATACCTTCTTTGTTCCCATCCTCCAAATAGTAAGGATAATCTTACAAAATAGTTGAAGGAAAATCTTCATACATCAGACATTTTACTACAACATCCACTTGAAAAGATGAAGTAGCTTGTAATGTGGGTGTGTATAAGCTCAATCCATTTACAAAGCCATTACCCAAGGAGAACCACAATTTTCATTTCATTGCCTCATTTATTGAAAGTGAGAACACTCCTTTAAGGTGCTTACATTGTGAAATAATCTAGGAATCCAAAGGAAAAATGAATTTTCCCTATACATCCAAGTCAGTGATAGTCTTCATACTATCTCCCTTTAAACAGTATAGTTGACTACATTTTTTCTTGTTATATATAGCTTGAATAGTTGCAATAGGAGAGCCTTCCTTTTGTTGAACTTGAGAATGCATCTCATTCAACTTAGCCTCATCATTTCCTCCAATAGATGTTGACAAAATGTTTTTATTTTCCCCATTCACCCTTCTTCCTACCAATGGAGGCTCCAAGATAGCATCTTCCACCAATGAAAAGCAGAGCTTGAATGAACAAGAGCACAAAATTTAAAACATGTATTCTCAAGTGATTCAACTGTAATCTTTTAAATCCACTCCCCATATTTTTACTTTAAAATAATGTGATCTAGAATCTCCTTTCTAACATCTAATAAAACACAAACCCTAACCAACTTTGAAGGATTTTTAAAGAAATATTTATCATGTCTAAGAAAATTCCTTATCCTATTAGCCATTGCTTCAATAATTGTTAATTATCTATATTCTAGAGAAATATCCTTCAATTGAATCCATGAAGGAACAAACTGAATCTATAGATTCTCTAGTTTAAAATTATGAATCCAAGGTTGCAAGAATAAACCAAATCCCTAATAAAACCATGATTTGACTTTATATATAGAATCTCATTCTACTTTTTCTTGAATAATCACAATGAAAATTACTCTTCCTCTATCAAGATAAAAAAATTTACTAACCCCTTCCCATTCATCAAATATTAAATCCTATAACTTATCTATTTCTAGGGAGAGATGCCAGAACTTACATATCAAAGCTCGATTTCATAGGTTATGGATTTTTGGATCTAACATATCTTCTAAGAAGGTAATCGACATAGGCTTGTGTATCTAGCTTGCTTTCTTCTTACCTCCTTCTAGATCTTTTTTCTTCAACCCAAGTTGGTTCTCCTTACGATTCCATTGCAAAGTGGATTTCTTCTTCTAAACTTTCTTTGCTTTCTTTTTTTCTTTTCTTTGGCCCTTTGAGTTGGGCTTAGCCTTTGGTGTTAGACTTTGTTGTCTAGTAGTGGGTTTTTCATTATTCCTTTATAGGTGATGATTTTGTCCTTGTAACCACTAGAAAACCCCTTTTTCCCCTGAGGTAATTGATGCTTCCCCATATGCTCAGCTTCTTACTCTGCATGTTGATTTTCTCCTTGTTTTTCCATATGGTGCTTGAGATTCAATTTTTTGCAATTCCAAGCCATTCCCTTGATCCCTTTTATGTTGGTCTTCTTTAACTTATAGATTAGAAACCATTGCCTTGCCATCTCCTGTCTATTGCATTTTATCATTTGGATTGAAGGGGCCTCTCTTATTGTTAACATTGACTTCTTTGTTGTTTGGATAATTAGAGACCACTCTTTCATATTTTCTCTATGGTTGTTGCCTTGCCTGATGAGATTGGTGTGTTGCATGTTTAGCTAACCTAAAATCAACCTCTATCTCCTTATAGCACCTATTTAGAAATTGTGACTCTTCATCATAGAAGCATGGCAAGAATCCTCTACACTTAGGTCATTGCACATTGTATGGTGTATCTTCTTCAAAGAGATCAAGTCGTGGCTGCTTCTCCCAAAGCAAATATCTTCAAGGATGAAATGGCACCCAGTTGGGTTGATTGAACCTATGCCTAAAAAACTATGAATGGGGGCCTTTTTATTGTAAATACCATGTTGCACAGGCCCATTCAGCATAGACATCTACCTACCATAGCCAGAAGGCCCACAATAGTGCATGTCTATGTCAAGATAGTGTCCATTTGGTAGCCATTTTTTTCTCGTTTGAGAGCCATTTTTTCTACCTACTATAGCATCTTATGTACAATTTCATTATTATTATGATATTTTTTGATATATACATTATACTTTGAATGCTAGCCTCATACTTTGCTATATTATTTGTGCATGTTCACAATGACTTGGGAATGGAATCTCATTGAGGTGTGATGAAAAAAATACCAGCTCCTAAACCATGACTTGTGTAAGATCCATCAAAATATAGCTCCCATGTTGTTGGTGGTTCTATTACAAAGATTGATTCATCTGAGAAATCAGTTATCAAAGGATGATTTTATTTTATGGGTGCATCTACAAGTTGATAAACTATCACTTGTCCTTTTATTACTTTCTGATCAACATACTCAATGTCATACTCACTTAAGATCATAAACCACTTAGGTAGTCTTCCTGTCAAAGCTGCTTTACTAAGAAGGTACTTCAAAGGATCAATTTTCAAAATCAGTTTTGTCTTGTGATTCAATATATAGTGTCTTAATTTTTGTGTTATAAATACCACTGCTAGACATGCTCATTCAATAGGACTATAGTTCAACTCATATTCAACTAAGGTGTGGCTGATATAATAAATTGTTCATTCCTTGCCATCATTGTCATTTTGTGCTAGTAATTCCCCCAGTGCTAATGTAGTTGTTGTCACATATAGTATCAAATATCTTCCATCAATTAGAGGAATAAGAATGAGTGGAGTCAATAGATACTACTCAATTTGATCAAATTATTCTTAGCATTTCTCTATCTAATTGAAGGGAATTCCTTAATAGATGTTGAAATGGATTTTTTCTTGTCTGCTAGCTAAGCAATGAACCTATTGATAGATTGTAGTCTTCCTTGTAATGTTCTTAACTAATTGATGTTGGTTGGTGGTGACATGTCCAAGATAGCTTTGACTTTGGTGGGATCAACTTCTATCCCTTTGCGAGAGACAATATATCCTAGGAGTTGTTATGCCCTGCATAACCACCTCATTTTGATTTGGAACAAAATGGGTCCCCCTTTCTTTTCCTTTCTTTGTCTTTTTTTTTTGGTTTTTCCTAAGTTGGAATTCGGGTTTTCTCTTGGGTTCAGGATTTTCCATCCCATTTGGATTTTCCCAGATCTCACTCGAACTCTGGCTAAACGTTTGTTGTTCAGGGATTTTTGGTCTTCGTGGAATTCCATGTGGACCGGACTTTCCCAGTGTCTTCTTTTTCATGGTTGTCCTTCTCTTCTAGATTTTCGCAAAATTCATTGTCCCCTAGATGTTTTCTTTTTTGCAAAAATCTGTCCCGCGAGGATTTCCCCAGAATCTAAAGAATGAGAAGAAGTTTGTAGTAGTGGGACTAGTTAATTAACAAAGGTGCATTTTGTGATTAATTGATGTTTTTTTGAGATCTCACATGTTGTTCCTTAATGATCGAATTAAGTTGCTAATGGGTGTTTTCATGCTTTTTCCACTGGAATCTGCTTAACTCAGAATTCTCTGAAATTCCTCCCTGGCCTGGATTCCGCGGATCGATCTGAAACCTGAACCTATTTGTATGATCATTTTGTTTGAGAGTTTAACTACATCTTGCTAACATGGGATTCATTTCGATGATGTTTTTGATCATTTAACTTCTATCTGTATGATCTACACTATGGTTTTCTTTGTTGAGTAGAGGATGAAATCACATACAGGATGGTATTTGTCAAGGGAGCTCAGATGGAATGCATCCCTCAATCCAGTTGGCCATAAAAATCAGCTAAGAAGAAAGTCGGCAAGACCTTGCATATGTCTTTCTGACTAAGAGTGCATTTTGCTCAACATGCGGCTGTGTTACACATCGGCAAGACCCTAGAGATGCCACGGCGATCAGAAATCACATACAGGCACTAATCACCAAGACATCATTCATTGTCTCGGTGACTAGGATTTTTCCTTCGGCATACATTCATCTTCGGAGAGATGTCTCAGCAAAATCTCAAAATCTTGCCGAAGGGAGTTGCTTTCGGCGAAGGATAAAACCTTTGGTATAATGTCTAGCTGAAGATGTGAGGTCACAGTGACAAAAGTAGCATCGACGGGAGTCATCTTCTTTAGCATATGGTCTCAATGAATTCACAAAGTTACACTGACATGCCACAAGGGGATTCAATCAGTGGTCTTCGGCGAAAGAATTAATAAGTCTCGGCGACCAAATAAACATGCAGAGGCTCTCGCCGAGACATAAGGTTTCTATAAGACATCTCCCTGACCAAAGAAAGTCTCAACGATACAAAATAGAAAATGGTACAAAAAGGTCAACAAAGGAAATCAGGGAGACTCCAGAAGAATAAAGGGCACTCGGCGAAATGTCTAGACGACTCCAAGGTGTCTCAGTGAAGGAAATGGGCTCAGTAAGAAGAAAGAAGTTCGGGGAAAGGTCTCCCCGAAACATTATAGCCTCCCCGACTCTAAAAGCTCTCGACATAAGGAAAGAGTCTACAAGAGGTCTCAGTGAATGGAGGGTGTCTCAGCGACAAAAGTAGATATCGGTATGATTGGGGGATCTCATTGTGAAGTCTTCCAGACTAGCAGAGTCTTGCCGAAAGAAAAACAAACTCCAAGCCAGTAAGAGGGATATTGTCCCTGTGATGTCTTACTGGTGAGTGGCTATCTTGCCAATGTTCTTTTGGAGCTCGGTATGACCCTCACAGATCACTCAAGGGTCTCACCGACCGTGACATGCTACCCTGATGACTACTGAAGGATGAGATCACATTGGGGAGACACTAATGGTGTCTCACCGACATGCGATGTCGATTAGACCACCTTTGACCCACTAAGGAGCTCGCTTGGCATATGACCGACCAATCAAAAGGAGCCAAAAGAATGACTCATCGGTCCCTTTGACCAATTCACTACCCCTTTGATGAAAAACAACAAAATACAAGCGAAATGGATTCCTTTTGAGATTCAAAGGCAATGGATTGACTCATGTGAAAGGTTTAAATCTATAGAAAGGTTTGACTATGCTTCCAGAAGATGGTCAATGAGCAAAGGACTCTAGAATAGAAGAAAGGCTGAAGAATGAAGAAGCCATGAATCAGAGGGACACCTGTGCTGACCACTTACAAAGGCAGATCTGCATTCAGGACTGATTTTAGAAGGAGTTTGAGTATGGACACGCAGACAAGGGAGTTAATGATGTAGTAGCAAAAGATCTATAGATCTTTCCCAGAAATCCTTCCATCAGCGTGGACACCAAGGATTCACATTGAATGCACAACTGACTTTTTCCAAAAGATCTGAGAGCTGACTCTCCTACAGTCGGAAGATATTTTGTAAACCCTAATATTGGGGGACAACACATTCTTGTTGGTACAATCTGTATATATGGCATTCTTGCCTCTTTGTAAAGGGGGGATTCAAGAAAAAAATGGCTAGGGTTAGAACTTCTAGGGTAGAATTAAGAGTGGAACTAGTAGGATTAGAACAAATAGGAATAGAGGGGATAGAAGCTGATCCTGATTCTTTGTAATAGGACCTTCTTTTGTCTTCTTATAGTAGGATTTAGATTCAAAATAGACTAATGTATCTTTCTACTTTCTTAGTGTTAATGGAAACAATTTGAAATCACATATTTTTTGTACATTGGTGATTGTGCCAGCTTTGTAAATGTTGCTTATCTGTTTCACTAATAGTAAAAGCAACCAGATTAAAATCTATTTCATGTTGTATTTTAGAATGGTGTTTGTCTTGAATTAATCATCTGATTTGGGAAGCTCTCAAGGAATGAAGTTTGATTTTATGTTTTATTTCAATGGTAACTTGCAATCTATTGTTGAATTCAGCACTGTGAATGAATGTAACTGTGTGTTAGTCACAAGTTAAGTTTGTTCTATAGTTCTAGTTAGGAATTCCTTGAAAGGAAATAGGTCTAGTTAATTTGGATGAAGTGTCATTCTTTTCTGTCCCAAATCCCTGATCCATCTTTTTCTATTTCTTTGAAAACCCCGGTTAGAGTAGATTTAAATTCATGTTTAACCCACAATAGTCCAAAAGCTCAACACCAGCAAGCCCCTTGAATATTACTGTTACATTGACGACTGAGGGACATCAACATAGTTGAGACCCAACTACAAAGACCTTGGGAGCTAAGGTATCCATGTGATCATCTTTCTCTTTTAGGAGAAACAGAGTAGCAATATTTGGTTTGCAATGTTGTTGTGCCAAAACACACATCAATAGGAATTGGCACTAGAAGGAGGGCAGACATGAGTAATTGTGGATCATTGTGAGTTGGATTGGGTCAAGTCTTGGAGGACCTAGTTCTGATGGGTAGCCCTTTGTATATACCAGGATTTGTCCATGAAATCCTTGGTCACTTGTATGGTAGGCTTCCTTTATTTTTACCTGACAATGGGAAAAATGCTTCTAAACATGTTGGAATTTGCAGGCATATACTTAGTTTTCTCCAAGTTTTGCATGAGGATGTTTTCTATCAATTATTCATCAAAACACTTCAAGGCTCAACAAGACAATGGTATGTTTGTCTGCCATCATAATCTATTTATTCATGGGTGGAGTTAGAAATCTCATTCTTAGATCAATTTGGTCCTCAAACACAAGAGCCATCGTTTGAATTTGCAGCTACGAAAAGGAAACCATCAGAACTCATTTATCAATTTAATCACAAATTTATGTTTATATATCAAAGGATTCAATCTTTAGGTTTGGTTGTAGATGATCATATACTGATAGAACATTATTATTGGGGTTTAAACCTTTCATTTGCAACCAAAGTTAGATATTATGGTGAGGCTACATCCTTGCATGATGCATTTAAAATGGCTCTCTTATTGGAAAAATTTGGAGGTGACACTAGAAATTCAAATAGCCAAACTCAGGGTTATAACCCTCTTGTGCTTACAAACTACCATCATCTGTAGCCTTATGCCACTCCACCCACCGTCCCTACCCAGATGCAATCATTCTCACCAAGCAGCTACCACCTTCTTAATGGTCCAAGCACCACATTTTCCCATACCCCATATCAGGTCCATCGCACACAAGACCACTGGGAGAATTCATCCCTACAAAATCCAATCACAAAGTTAACTACTCCACTTGTCAATGAAGTTATAACCATATCATCTCTTTTCAGTCATCTTCCAAAGCATACTCAATTACATCACAATGAAGTTCTAGATCAAACATTTGATTCGCCAGAATATAATTTTGATGACTTGTTTGGTGAAAAGCATGAAATGGATGTAAATTTAGAGCATAATGGAAATCTCAAGATAGAATCTAGCTTTGTTGAAAATGCTAGTACTAATGATGGTTTTGAAGGAGATAAGGTAAACTCTTTTGACCAAGATGAGAATCAGGGTGATTAGGGATGGACAGAGAGACATGGTTCATGCTGGATTGATATCCCTCATATGCAAAATTGAATAAGGGAGAAATTAGAAGGGTTGGGAGATTTGAAACTATCTGAACTCGTTGGGCCAAGTGGATGTAGGATACATAAAATTGGTCAACACTCTTAGATGGATTGCCATGTCTTCCTAGGAAGGATGGACTTGTATTTCAAGCAACTAATCACTAGTGAAGGAATACTTATGGAGGATCCTTGGAGTACATATCCCCTCAATAAGGAGGATGAAACAACTAGCACACATGAGAATGATGATCAGTCCATCCAACATGATGAGAATAACTGTGTGAAGAGTGCAGACTTGATAGAAGTGGAGAATCGATTCACCGAGGCATTCATAGATTCTTACATGATGGTGAATGAGGAAGAGACACACCTTGGTGGGTTAATACAAGAGGATGACTCTGCTGATTTAAGCAGTGAACAGATTGAAACAAATAACACACTTCAAGAGGAGATCGCCAATGAATCTTCTGGCCAAAGACAAGGACTCAAATGCCAAGATGAAATATTAAGAGAAGAAGTCCAAGTAGATGTGTAGATTAGTCAAGTGTTCCCTGAAGAAGTTCATAGCTGGGTACATTTGGATGAAACAAATGAATGCCAAGAAAAGGACCAAGAGGTTACTATTCCCTAAATTTTCACCCTTTGGCTCAATCAGGCAATGCAAATCATGTTATTTGTTCCATAAGGCCAAATGAAGTATTTGGCCTAGGGAAAAGGTCATGAATCTGATGCTAGGACATGGGGAACTCAGTGAGGAAGCCTGCCTCACTCTAGTCCGGCATGAAAATCTTCTAAGGACATAGTCACCAAGACCCCAAGAGTGTCACAGCGATCATAGGTCTTCCGCATTCTTCATTCAGCAGGATGGTCCTATTGTTTTGGCGACTGTCGAGGCTTCTACTGGCATATGTCTTGGTTATTGGGGTTACATTTTACAGATCTCAACATGTCTCCCTGACAATGTGTATGGTGGTTCATCGGCAAAGCTAGATGATATCGGTGCTATGTCTCAGTGAGGTTTTCTTGTCTCGCCAACTAGAGAAACACAGGTTCCCTTTGGCATGAGTTGTGGCATCGGTGTATGGTCATAGTGAGTTCTCTTAGTCTCACCGACAGTGTGCAAAATGATTTTTCTTTCGGCATGAGTTCACTTTTGTCTCATCGATCAGCGACATGCAAGGTGTTATCGGCAGGATGTCTTACTAAGGTGTGAGTGTCTCAACAACAACAACAAATATCGGGATAACAGGATGCAGTCAGTATGAGTCTGGCCGACAGGCTAATGTCTTACCAACCAGAAGGATGTGCTCATCGGTGTAGGTTGGGGTGATCACCATAAGGTCTTGGTGAGTGACCTTCGGTCTCACCGATGGAAATATGAAGGATCCTTGTTGGCATAACAGTTGCCTTGTCTCGGCGACTCAGAATTCATTGAGATTTCTCAGTGTAGCAAGAGCAGTCTATGTGAGATCTCCCCAACGGATGAAAGCTATACCGACACACTCAGGACAGGTAAATTCATCGGTGGGAGATACATTATGTCTCAGCGACATGAGAGTGGTTGAGATCTTTCTAAACAATAGGGCACATTCTATATGATGTCTTGCCGATAGTGGAACATCATAGCGATGGAAAACAGATGGACTCGTCGGCAAGATAAAGCATAGGGTCTCGATGAAATATTTTCCCGAGATGAAAAGGTTGTGCCCACACCAAGGGAAAGCAAACCAATCACCGGGTAGAATGGAGGCTATCACCATAAGGTCTGGCCAACAATAACTCTCCTTGGCACATAGAAAAAGGGCCCTCGATATAACTAAGGGATCTCGCTGAGATGTCTCGACGATGACAAGAGGTCTCCTCGAAATGAGGGACCTTTGGCATAACATTTGAGGTCACCAGGAGCTCTTCCTGACCGGCAGGAGTCTCAGCAAAGGAAAAGAAGAGCTCAAACAAAATGAGGATGGGGTCGGCAGGACATCTTGCCGACCAAGCAGGAGCTCTCTGAACTCGAACTGAACTTTCGGCAAAGCAGGGAGACTTTGATATAGAGTCTTGGCAATGGAGTGTGTCTTGACAACAAAGGCAGATGTCAATATGACAAAAGAGAACTCGGTATGACTGTGGGGCCTTCGGCAAGATGTCTTCCCAACCATGGGTGGTCTCAACGATAGAAGGGATCTCCATGTAACTAGTCAATCCAATGATCTCTTGGTGATAAGTGGTGTCTTGTTGATTGTTCCAATAGAATTTGTATGATTCTTTAGGCTCACTAGGAGATCTCAACGATGACTCCATGCTATGCCGATGCTTGCAAAAATATTTAACTGCATCGGGGAGACGTGATCAGTGTCTCACCGATATGTGGTTCAATAGGGGAAGTTTTGACCACCCGAGGAAGCTGCGTGGATTTCACTCAGCCAATTAGAGATCTCTAAAGGTAAACCATGGTGGTTTAAAGAACATTAATAGGGTGAAGGGCGATGTTTATCTATTGCAGGCTCAGAGCATTCAAGGTGCAGCCAAAGTAGCTCAACTAGACATAATGGATTGAATGAATGCGGTAGCTGAAGAATATCTGAGGAAGGATTCTACGAGGGTAACTCTTCACCAACACATATAATAGGGACACACAGGCTTCTGCATTTAATTCACCAAGATCTGAGATAGATCTTTTTCTAAACTAGGATATTTTTGTAAGCCCTAAGGGGCTGACATATAGTCTTTATATAAAGCATTTTTTTCCTTTTTGTAAATAGTTCTAATTACACACTCTAAAGAGTTAGTGATTTTTTAATCAATCCTTTCTCAATCAATATATGTTTTTCTATAACTCAGATGGAATCCTAAATACAACATAGAGTTTACCTTCGAAGCTTGTGTTCATGTTTGTATTGATTCTCATTTCTATATCTTTCTTTTGAACATTCAAGTCTTTAACTGTGTTTTATAATTTTGTATTCATATCTTAGAGCTGTGAAATTAATCTTTCCTTCCTGAGATGTGTATGTAGATCAAACCTGTTAGGACTAAAGCATTAAATCTAAAAGAGGTTGTTCTAAGAATAGCAATTAGGCTTTCAAGTGTATGTTCTTCCTGTGTTCATTTTCATGATTTCTCAAACAGTTTGGTGTGTCACCCTGGTGTAGTCCTTTAATTTATGTACTCCTTATCCCTTTCCCTTCAAAGAATCAGTAGTCTAGGTGATACCAAAGGAAGCCGGCCTTTTCTAGAGGTTCATTTCAGCTATAGGTTACCCACAGCCTTGAAATGATCCCATGTTGCTCTAGAATACTCGATTTTTGTAAAACTTTGCACAAGGTGCGATTCTAGGTGACAACAGTTTCTGGCATGCCCGGTGGGACTAAAATTTGTTTTAACTACTAGTTTGGTATGCAGCTAGTGAATTATTAGGTTTTATAGAAGCCCTTTGGCATACTTGGTGACTCCACAAAGAGGAAGAACTTCAGAAATCCATGCCTTCTATAGTATATGAAAAGAGTTCGAACAAGAAGCAACTCAGGCCCTTTTGAATACTTGTAGCTATCACCACCAAGAAGACAAGGCAGAGTTGAGGAAAGGCAGAGAACAACAATCATCCATTCTAGAAGAACTCAGTCCACTCCTCCACCTATAAGGTCTCAGTTCATTACATCAAAAAATCCACCTCAGATACCTTCAATGGCCGCCCCAAGGAATCAACTCTTTGTTGCTTTCAATGGAGGGAGTCCTTTAAACTTGGCGCAACACAATGATATTCCAATGGTAGCTATGAAGAGTCTACCAATTTTCATGGGAGAAGACCTAACCACTCCAATTGAACATTTGAGAGACGTGGCTTCATTATGCGGAGTCCACCACATAACACAAGAGGATGTTGCAGCGAGATTGCTAGCTACTTCACTAAAAGGAAGAGCTGTGCAGTGGTACAGGAGCCTACCAGTCAGTTCAATTGTAACATGGGACAATTTTGGAGAAAAATTGCATAAGCAATTTCAAGATAGGTCTGACAACTTGTCTCTATTGGAGCAATTGACTACAATTAAGAGGGCTCCGCAAGAGAAAATGAATGACTTCAACTTTAGATTTTAAAGAACTTGGGATAGAATCCTTGCAACGGTGAGGCCACCTCCAGAGTATGCATTCCTATACTTTTTGAGAGCTCTAAACAGTGATATAGCTATCATGATATAGTCAATGGGAGGAGTGTCTTTACCAGATGCCTTTGACATAGCTATCAGAGCTGAAAAAAGCTTAAGACCAGCTGGTAAACTTGCTCCCATGCCACCAATGCCAATATTTCCAGAAATTCATGCAAACATCCCTTTGCAAATACATCCTTTCACACCACTACTAGTTGTACCAGTGCTACCAGCTATTGTTCAAACCATTGAAAAGCAAGAAAGTGTTGCTTCAAGCTCATCAAATGAATTACAAGAGATTAAAAGTCTTTTACAAACTTTTTGTAACAAGTTGGTGAACTTGGAAAAGCAACAGACCTATTCTAGGCCTTATCAATAGCAAAATTAGGCCTCAAGTCAGCCTTTTCAGGGTCAACAACAGCAATTCCAAGGGAATAGATAGCAATATCAGGGCAATTATTAGGGCCCAAGATAGAGTATGAACACAAATCCTTTTTCAGGCCTATGCTCCAACACCTGTTAGTGCAGTCAGGGACCTGGTTCCCACTCAAAACAACTTAGTAGCTGATTATGAGTGGTGCTACCCTTGTAACCAGCCTCATAATCAAGCCACTTGTTCAAATGGACTCATCAATCAAGCACTGATGGTACAAAATACTTCAGGTTCACAGCAGAGTGCATGCAATGATGCATCTTCACAACATCAGGACCAATTCTACAATGATACGACCCTGCTTAATTAGCAAGGTCAAGAATTCTGTGGGTTGAATTAGGATAGCTCTCTAGTTGCAGCTAACACCAGGGAAAAAAAGAGAGCATTTGAGCTTGACCAAGTAGCTAATAGAGGAAGGGCGGCAGCTGTGGAACCATCTACCTCTCGAGTGACTAGTGGTTGGCAAAGAGATCAGCAACTCCCAGACAAGGAGCAGTCACACTTACAAGCTGATCATACTGGCATAAAGGTACACAGTAAAAATCCAATTACACCTTTTAACATTCTTGATAGCATGAGAAGGAAAAATGTAACCATGTCTATGTGGGATTCTTTAGTCATCCATGGTCAAAAGGATATGTTACAATCAGCCCTATCAAGTTTGAAAATGTTTGATGAATTTGAGCCCCCAATAGGTCAGGTTAGAGACGTGTTAACAAATGATTCTCAGGGAGATGATCAGCAGACTTGCATAGAGAATGAAAAAAGAGTTAAGCCACCTCCTTTCTATGTGTCAGTGATTATTGGTGATAAATTAGTCCATAACTGTATGGTAGATAGTGGAGCTAGCAGCTCCGTCATGCCAAAATAGATTGCTGAAAAATTTGGACTAAAATACTAGCCTTTGGAGAAGGGAGTGATCCAATTGGATGGCACTTCAGTTAATACTTTAGGTATCATCAAAGATCTAAATCTCACTTTGCATGCTTGTCCAAATTTTTTAGTCCCTCAAGACATATGTGTCATAGACCTTCCACCTTTCTTTTCCTTGTGTTTATCTAGACTTTACAGCCAAGATAGGTGGTTATGTATTAGCTGATTGGTCACATATGCTATTTAGAAGAAGATATGGAACCAAGGTTACCATTAAATCTGGGAGACTAGCTAAAAATCACATTGAGCCATATAACCCAAGCCCCATCAATGCTACTCCTTCTATTGCAAATGCAAATTGTGTTTCTTTTACTGACAATGAACTAGTTGCTGCTCAAGAACTCCAATCAAAAGTTCTTCATGACATGTTGCTGCATGAATGGGCAGTTGAAAATGTATCGGACAATCTTGTAGACCTCATTCAAGATGTTGGTATGCGAAACTATGTCATTCTTGAGCCTGATACAGAGATTCCAAACCTAAAGAAAGATGCAGATCCGTTATTGCAATTACTTAATGGACTTTGGGAGATGTTCTTTGATGGTTCTAGAAGTAAAAATGGAGCAGGAGGAGGTGCAATGTTGATTTCTCCACAAGGTGATAGGTACTACTCTGCATTCTATTTTTCTTTTGCATGCTTCAATAACACTGCTGAGTATGAAGGCCTTGTACAAGGTCTAGAGTGGGCAAGAAAGAGAGGAATAACCAACTTGAAAGTCCATGGGGATAGCGAATTCATTGCTAATCAAGTAAGGGACCTGAATGTTGCTAAAAATGACACATTAAAGTCTTATAGAAATAGAGTGTGGAACATGCTCGAAGATTTTGATGCCTTTAACTTAGTGTCCATCCCAAGGAATCAGAACAAGCATGCTGACAGGCTCACAGCCATTGGAGCACAGTTTGATATCCCAAATGACATCAAAAAAGAGAAGGTGCAGCAGTATGTAAAGGTTGTAGTCAGACCCTTAATCCTTGACAACAACATCCACTGGCAAGTCTTTGATAGTGATGAGCAGATGCTTTCCTTCTTGCTTGAGGAAGATCAGTTCTCCATGGTGAATCAAGCAAAACTCAAGCAGCAGTATGGTGATCAGGTCATATAGCTGAAGACAAACAAATTGCCCAAAGGCCTGGTTACCTTAGAGTCAATTTTTAGTACTAATGATCAGCTCAAAAAGGGTAAAGCTAGCTTGCAAATCAAAGAACACTATGAGGAGCTAGAGATTTTCAAAGGTAAACTTCTTAAGATAGGAAAACTTTGTTCACCTGAAGATAGACAAGCTTTTGTTGCTTTGTGCCAAGAGTTTCATGATGTCTTTGCTTGGGAGTATTTGGATTTGAAAGGATTTGATCCCCATATTGCTCAGAATACAATTGAATTAGAACCTAACGCCAAGCCAGTAAGGTAGAAACAAAGGCCCTTGAATCCTAAACTTGAACCCCTAATGATTAAGGAGTTGACTAAACTAGTTGAGGGGGGTATTGTCTTCCCTATCAAGCACACTTCATGGGTTTCTAATCTTGTACTGGTCAGAAAGAAAAGTGGTGAAATAAGGCTCTGTGTAGACTTCAGGGACCTTAACCAATCCTCTCTAAAAGACCACTACCCACTACCCTCCATGGAACAAATCTTACAAGAGGTTGCTGGTTCTGAAAGGTTTTCCTTACTAGATGGTTTTTTAGGATATAATCAGGTGTTGGTTAAAGAGGAAGATTAGTTTAAGAATTCTTTTACAACCAACTGGGGCACCATGGCATACAAAAGGATGTCTTTTGGTTTGTCCAATGCTGGTGCCATGTTTCAGAGAGCCATGGACATGGCATTTCAAAGTTTAATCAATAAGATTATACTAGTTTACCTAGACGACATCATAGTCTATTCTAAGAATGTTGATGAACATCTGTTACATCTTAGGCAAGTGTTTGAAAAATGTAGAGAGTTCAGTATCTCCCTCAATCCAAAGAAGAGTATCTTTGTTGTCCATGAAGGGAAGTTATTAGGACACATAGTGTCAAAGCAGGGAATCACTATTGACCCTGAAAGAGTCAGAGCCATACTTGAGGTTCCACTGCCTAATCACAAGAAGGACCTACAGAGTTTTCTAGGACAGATCAACTTTTTGAGAAGGTTCATCCTAGAACCTGCTACAACCTCTAACAACCATGTTAAAGAAGAATGTAGTCTTTAGTTGGACAAAGGAGGCGAAGCATAGTTTTGGAGAAATCAAGGAGGCATTAGCATCTGCTCTGACATTGGTAAACCCTGAATTCTCTAAAGACTTCTTTTTATATGCTTTTGGTAGTGGTGGTGCAATCTCTGCTACGCTGGTTCAAAAGAATAGCGACAATTTGGAGCAACCCATAGCCTTCTTTAGCCAAATACTTGTTGATTACTAAGAAAGGTATACATTTGTTGAAAAGCACATTCTCTCTATGATTAGAAGTCTGAAGAAATTTAAACCTTTGCTTTCAAACAATAATGTTCATATTTTGGTTGCACACTCAAGTATGAAGGAATTTCTGTTGAATAAGGATCTAAATGAAAAAAGAGCAGGGTGGATCACTAAGGTCATGGAGTACGATGTAGATATTAGCATCACCAAAATAGTTAGAGGTAAAGGTATTTGTGAATAGCTTGCTTCAGGGTTGAGCAGTGAAAGTGAACTAGAAAAGGATGTTGTGCTTGCCAATACAAATGAGCCTCAGAATGCTCAAGATGATGCGCCCATGGGGATAACTAATTGGGTTCAAGATATGACCCAATTTCTATAAACTGGTCAATGCCCATTAGGTCTGAACAAAGCCAAAAGAAGATACTTTAGACTACAGTCCATACCATATGTGCTGATGGGCAATGTTCTTTTTAAGAAAGATCTGAATGGTGTCATGTTAAGATGCATTCATAGGGAGCAAATTGAAAAAATGCTTCATGAGTTTTATGATGGAGCTACAGGAGGTCACTTTGCTCCCAGAACTACTACCTAGAAGGTTATGAGAGCTGGTTACTACTAGCCTAGCTTGTTCAAAGATGCGTATGCCTGGTTAAAAAGGCGCATCAAATGTGCTCTATTTTTAGGAAAAGAAAGGCTACCTGCTATGCCCCTACATCCAATTCAAGTAGAGCAGCTCTTCATGGGATGGGGTATCAATTTTATTGGACCAATAAATCCACCTTCTAGTGTTGGTCACAAATGGGTACTTATAGCCACTGACTATTTTACGAGGTGGACATAAGTGGTTGCATTGAAGGAAGCAAAGGAATCCTCAGTGTTGAACTTCTATGAAGATATAGTCACTAGCTTTGGAGTACCTAACTCCATCATATCTAATAACACCCTTGCATTCATGAGTCTAAGGGTAACCGACTGGGCCATTAAGAATGGCATTCATTTGAGCACATCTTCAAATTATTACCCTCAAGGTAATGGCCTAGCTAAGAGAACAAATAAGAACCTCATCGGAATTATTAAAAGAACCATAGAGGACAACCAAAGGACCTGGCCTAGTAGTTTAAAGAATGCACTTTGGGTAGATAGAGTGACCCCTAAGAGGTCTGTTGGTAACTCACCATATATGTTGGTCTATGGCAAAGAGGCA
The DNA here is from genome assembly GCA_007258455.2 of Sequoia sempervirens. Classification (NCBI taxonomy): domain Eukaryota; kingdom Viridiplantae; phylum Streptophyta; class Pinopsida; order Cupressales; family Cupressaceae; genus Sequoia; species Sequoia sempervirens. The sequence goes on along the minus strand of VDFB02193867.1, from coordinate 115,399,472 downwards.
AGATTGCCACTATCAGTGGAACTCCCGGCTCTTGATATTGTTCGTCAGTTGGAGATGTTCGAGGAGTAGGACCCCATGTCTGTAAGGTATGTAGAGCTCATGGAGATCGAAGAATCAAGGGATAGAGCAATGCAAACTTTGGAGGATCATCAGCTCCAGACAAAGAAGATTTTTGATAAGAGGGCTATAGGAAAGTTTTTTAAGGATGGAGACCTCGTGCTCAAATGGGACATTCTAAAAAGCAGACCAGGCAATCACACCAAATTCAATAATATGTGGACTGGTCCATTTATTATCACAGGCTGTAGGGAGCACAATGCATATCAACTAGCTACAACAGAAGGTGAAGTGCTTCCTATCCCAGTCAATGGGATATACCTTAAGCCCTATTTTCAAATCTAACAAGTCTATCTATTGTACATAATAGTTTAGGTTTTGTGTTTTCCATAAGTGTTGTTTCAGCACAGTATATATTTTCTCTTTTAGTTTCCCCTATCGTGCTATTTTGGAAACCTGTTGTGTCCTATAAATCTCATGAGGTTGAAGCCATGTACAAGACTAATATTTTGTTTGTTTTCTGAGCCTTCTAATGACTCCATGCCCAATGGATAAACACAGTCACTAGTTCTAATTTTTAGTAGGAAAACATCCTGCAAAGGTCACTAGAATTGTTGCCTAAATTTTCACCCTCTAGCTCAATCAGGCAAAGAAAATCATGTTATTTGTTCCAGAAGGCCAAATGAAGTATTCAGCCTAGGGCAAAGGTCATGAATCTGATGCTAGGACATGGGGAACTCAATGAGGAAGCCTGCCTCACTGTGGTTCGGCATGAAAATCTTCTAAGGATAGAGTCACCAAGACCCCAGGAGTGTCACAGCGATCACAGGTCTTCTGCATTCTTCATTCGGCAAGATTGTCCTATTGTTTTGGCGACCGTCGAGGCTTCTACCAGCATATGTCTTGGTTGTCGGGGTTGCGTCTTACCAATATCAACATGTCTCCCTGACTATGTGTATGGTGGTTCATCAGCAAAGCTAGATGATATCAGAGCTATGTCTCAGTGAGGTTTTCTTGTCTCACTGACCGGAGAAACACAAGTTCCCTTTGGCATGAGTTGTGGCATCAGTGTATGGTCATAGCAAGTTCTCTTAGTCTCATCGACAGTGTGCAAAATGATTTTTCTTTCGGCATGAGTTCACTTTTGACTCATCAATCGGCAACATGCAAGTTGTTATCAACAGGATGTCTTATAGAGGTGTGAGTGTCTTAGTGACAAGAGCAGATATCGGGATAACAGGATGTAGTCGGTATAAGTCTGGCCGATAGGCCAATGTCTTACCAACTAGAAGGATGTGCTCATTGGTGCAGGTTGGGGCGATCACCGTAAGGTTTCGGCGAGTGACCTTTGGTCTCGCTGATGGAAATATGAAGGATCCTTGTCGGCATAACAGTTGCCTTGTCTCGGTGACTCAGAATGCATTGAGATTTCTCGATGTAGCAAGAGTAGTCTATGTGAGATCTCCCCGATGAATGAAAGCTAGAGCGACACACTCAGGACAGGTAAATTCATCAGTGGGAGATACATTATGTTTCAGTGACCCGGGAGTGGTTGAGATCTTTCTAAAGAATAGGGCGCACTCTATATGATGTCTTATAGATAGTGGAACATCACATCGATGGAAAATGGATGGACTCATCAGTAAGATAAAGCATGGGGTCTCAACGAAATATTTTTCTGAGATGAAAAGGTTGTGCCCACACCAAGGGAAAGTAAACACATCACTGGGCAGAATGGAGGCTATCACCATAAGGTCTGGCCAACAAGAAGTCTCCTTGGCACATAGAAAAAGGGCCCTCGGTATGTCTAAGGGATCTCACTGAGATGTCTCAGCGATGACAAGAGGTCTCCCCAAAATGAGGGGCCTTCGGCATAACATTTGAGGTCACCAGGAGCTCTTCCTGACCGGTGGGAGTCTCAGCGAAGGAAAAGAAGAGCTCAGACAAAATGAGGATGGGGTCGATACGACATCTTACCGACCAAGCAGGAGCTCTCCGAACTCAAAGTGAACTTTCAGCAAAGCAGGGAGACTTCAATATAGAGTCTCAGTGATGGAGAGTGTCTTGGTGATAAAGGAAAATGCTGATATGATAGACAAGAACTCAGTATGACTGTGGGGCCTTTGGCAGGATGTCTTCCCGAACATGGGTGGTCTCAGCGACAAAAGGGATCTCCCCATAACTCATCAATCCACTGATCTCTTGGCGATAAGTGGTGTCTTGTTGATGGTTCTAATAGAATCAGTATGATTCTTTGGGCTCACTAGGAGCTCTCAACAACTGCTCCATGCTATGCTGATGCTTGTAAAAAGATTTAACTGCATCGGGGAGACACGATTAGTGTCTCACCGACATGCGGTTCAACAGAGGAATTTTTTACCACCCGAGGAAACTGCGTGGATTTCACTCAGCCAATTAGAGATATCTAAAGGTAAACCGTGGCGGTTTAAAGAACATCAATAGGGTGAAGGGCGACATGTATCTGTTGCAGGCTCAGAGTATTCAAGGTGTAGCTGAAGTAGCTCAACTAGACACGATGGATCGAATGAATGCGGTAGCTGAAGAATATTTGAGGAAGGCTTCTACAAGGGTAACTCTTCACTGACACATACAACAGGGACACATAGGCTTCTACATTTAATTCACCAAGATCTAAGATAGATCTTTTTCTAAACTGGGATATTTTTGTAAGCCCTAAGGGGCCGACATACAGTCTGTATATAAGGCATTTTTTTCCTTTTTGTAAATAGTTTTGATTACACACTCTAAAGAGTTAGTGATTTTTTAATCAATCCTTTCTCAATCAATGTATGTTTTTCTATAACTCAGATGGAATCCTGAATACAACATAGAGTTTACCTTGGAAGCTTGTGTTCATGTTTGTATTGATTCTCATTTTTGTATCTTTCTTTTGAACATGCAAGTCTTTAACTATGTTTTATAATTATGTATTCATATCTTAGAGCTATGAAATTAATCTTTCTTTCTTGAGATGTGTATGTAGATCAAACCTTTTAGGACTAAAGCCTTAAATCTAAAAGAGGTTGTTTTGAGAATAACAATTAGGCTTTCAAGTGTATGTTCTTCTTGTGTTCATTTTCATGATTTCTCAAACATTTTGGTGTATCACCCTAGTGTAGTCCTTTAATTTATGTACTCCTTATCCCTTTCCCTTCAAAGAATCGATAGTCTAGGTGATACCAAAGGAAGCCGACCTTCTCTGGAGGTTCATTTCAGCTATAGGTGACCCACAGCCTTGAAATGATCCCATGTTGCTCTAGAATGCTCAGTTTTTTTAAAAATTTGCACAGGGTGCAATTCTAGGTGACAACAGTTACCTCAGAAGTTGAATCTCTTCAGCATAGCTAAGAGAATGAGACCAGGTAGTCTTTTCTTGATGTTGATTCTGTTTACTCACATGTGTTGGTGGAGGAAACTGAATGGAGAAATTCTTTTCCTGACTCTGACTCTGTGCATTCAAGTGAGTTTGAAGGAATTCATTGTTCACCATGTGCCAGTATTCCTAACATCAATGGTGATAAGCTAGAGGCAGATTACCAAACCCTTGAGGATGACATGTCTCAAGAGAATTTTCAAAGTAAGACTTCATCTCAAGAAATTTAGAAAATTGTTGACTCCGTGCTCGAGATGAATACAAAGATGCTGGTGAGTGAATATCCTAACTGCAAGACAAACCCTAATTTAGTGGTGTTCAATGAGCTGAGAACTTGCAAAGAGGAGACAATACACCACAAGTCTGCATTGGTAACGAGCGATCTTCATAATTAGGTGGTTCCCTTTCATTATCCTTTGTGTTTTAATAATTTTCAGTTTTATTATAGTATAGAGGATAGTAAAACATGCTTGTGGGTAAATCATGACAAAATTGAGAACCCACAATTGATCATATTTCAAACTTTATGCCCTCAGAATGAACTGATTGCACACAAGCTTTATATTTCTGAGTATAAAGATAAATTTGCTAGGTTTAGAACTGTGCCTAGTAAGTTAAGATTGTTGCACATAATGAAAAATTAGTCAAGTCAATGTATGAATTTTTTACAGTTTTGTGTTTGTAGAGCTTAGCTTTTGAGCTAGTTTAGGATTAGGATAGATTAGTGTTAGTTTTTTGGTTTAGTTAGTTTTCCTTTGTTTGGTCTTTTTTCCTTTTTTTGTTCTTTTTGGTTTTGTTTGTAGATAGGTTTTTTTTTTGTTTTTTTTGTTTGTAAATATCCTGCTTTTGCTTCTGTTGTAAATAGCTTTTCTGTTTGGGGTTGATCTATTCTTTCCCAAATCAAAATGGTGGTTGTTATCTGAAGCATACTTTGGTCATTTGGAGGAGAATGGTTTAGATATTTTCATACTTTCTAGTTGGGTGATTATGTCCTAAACTTTTGACTTATGCCCATTCATAATAAGAGTTGTGGGAGGTCTTGAGAACAAGGTATAAAGTAAGTAACCTTCATTAGCTCCCTCTGAATCTGTCACAAATCATTAAGATCATCTCCTCTTGTAATGATATATTTATCCTAGAATGACAATGTTGTAGGACTTGAGTGAAAAATCCAATTTTCCAAGTGTTGTCATGAGGTCCATGGTAGTTTTCAACCCAGATCAGATGTTAGACATTTGACATATTGAAAGGAAAAGAGAATTAAATGAAATATCTGGAACTCTAAAAAAAATAATAAAAAAGAAAAAAAAATTACCTATAAGAAAAGAGGGTCAATATGAATGGGTGATTCCAATATCTCTACTGGGGCTATGGACGCCTGACTGGTAGTAGAGCAATGTTGTGAGGAAACTAGAGGTATCTTCGTCGGGTCTATAGACGCCTAACTAGCAGTGGAGCAATGCCTAGGATATCATTGCATGACAGCTAAAAGAAAATCAACTCATGTAGTTCAAATCTTACACATTATTGTCCAAAAGATGAAGAAAGCTTCATGAGAGAGTGATGCACAATCAAGCACACACATAGATTCAGGGGTAGCTACTATTGGCTTAAATTTGAGACTCTAGCTCTACCTTGTTTGTTAAAACTGACCCAATTGGAGTTGTGGTGTTCATGAACCAGAAGTTCTGGGTAGTTGAATCCTTCATATTCTTGAAAATGGTTAAACCATTTTCCCAGCCGAGTCGCCAATTGTTATGCCCCGCATAACCACCCCATTTTTATTTGGAACAAAACGGGTACCCCTTTCTTTTCCTTTCTTTGTCTTTGCTTTTTTGGTTTTTCCTCAGTTGGAATTCGAGTTTTCTCCTGGGTTCAGGATTTTCCATCCCATTCGGATTTTCCTAGATCTCACTCAAACTCCGGCTAAGCATTTGTTGTTAGGGGATTTTTGGTCTTCATGGAATTCCGCGTGGACTAGATTTTCCTGGTGTCTTTGTTTTCACGGTTGTCCTTCTCTTCTAGATTTTCCCGAAATCCATTGTCCCCTAGATGTTTGCTTTTTCGCAAAAATCCATCTTGCGTGGATTTCCCCAAAATATGAAGAATGAGAAGAAGTTTGCAGTAGTGGGACTAATTAATTAATAAAGGTCATTTTGTGATTAATTGATGATTTTTTGAGATCTCACATGTTGTTCCTTAATGATTGGATTAAGTTGCTAATGGGTGTTTTCATGCTTTTTTTGCTAGAATCCGCCTGACTCGAAATTCTCTGAAATTCCTCCCTGGCCTGGATTCTGCGGATCAACCTGAAACCCGAACCTGTTTGCATGATCATTTTGTTTGAGATTTTAACTACATCTTGCTAACATGGGATTCATTTCGATGATGTTTTTGATTATTTAACTTCTATCTGTATGATCTTCACTGTGGTTTCCTTTGTTTAGTGTAGGATTAAATCACATACAGGATGGTATTTGTCAAGGGAGCTTAGGTGGAATGCATTCCTCAATCCAGTTGGCCATAAAAATTAGCTAAGAAGAAAGTCAACAAGACCTTGCATATGTCTTGCCGACTACCAGTGCATTCTACTCAACATGCGGCTATGTTACACATCGGCAAGACCCCAAAGATGCCACAACAATCAGAAATCACATATAGGCGTTAATCGCCAAGACATCATTCATTGTCTCGGTGACTAGGATTTTTCCTTCAGCATAGGTTCATCTTCGGAGAGATGTCTCAGCAAAATCTCAAAGTCTTGCTGAAGGGAGTTGCTTTCAGCAAAGAATAAAACCTTCAGTATAATGTCTAGCCAACGATGTGAGGTCACAGCGACAAAAGCGGCATCGGCAGGAGTCATCTTCTTCGACATATGGTCTCAGTGAATTCACAAAGTTACACCGACATGCCACAAGGGGATTCAATTAGCGGTCTTCGATGAAATAATTAATAAGTCTCGGCGACCAAAAAACAACATGCGGAGGCTCTCACTGAGACATAAGATTTCTATAAGACATCTCCCTGACCAAAGAAAGTCTCAGCGAAACAAAATAGAAACTGGCGCAAGAAGGTCAACAAAGGAAATCAGGGAGACTCCAGAAGAATAAAGGGCACTCGACGAAATGTCTAGGCAACTCCAAGGTGTCTCAGCGAAGGAAATGGGCTCAGTAAGAAGAAATAATTTTGGGGAAAGGTCTCCCCGAAACATTATAGTCTCCCCGACTCTAAAAGCTCTTGGTGTAAGGAAAGAGTCTACAAGAGGTCTCGGTGAATGGAGGGTGTCTCAACAACAAAATCAAATATTGGTATGACTGGGGGACCTCGCTATGAAGTCTTCCCGACTAACAGAGTCTTGTAGAAAGAAAAAAAAATCCAAGCCAGTAATAGGGATATCATCGCTATGATATCTTACTGATGAGTAGCTATCTTGCCGATGTTCTTTTGGAGCTCGGTATGACCCTCATAGCTCACTGAAGGGTCTCACCAACCGCCACATGCTACCCCGATGACTACTGAAGGATGAGATCACATTGGGGAGACACCGATGGTGTCTCACCGATGTGCGATGTTGATCAGACCACCTTTGACCCACTAAGGAGCTCGCTTGGCGTATGCTCGACCAATAAAAAGGAGCCAAAAGAATGACTCATCAGTCCCTTTGACAAATTGACTGCCCCTATGATGAAAAACAACAAAATACGAGCGAAATGGATTCCTTCTAAGATTCAAAGGCAATGGATTGACTCAAGTGAAAGGTTTAAATATACAGCAAGGTTCGACAGTGCTTCTTAAAAATGGTGAACGAGCAGAGGACTCCAAAATAGAAGGGAGGCCGAAGAATGAAGAAGCCATGACTCAGAGGGACACCTATGTCGACCACTGACAAAGGAAGATCAGCATTGATGGTGATATTTATGAGCATTCAAGACTGATTTCAGAAGGAGTTCAAGTATGGACACGCATAAAAGGGATTTAATGTTGCAGCAGCAAAAGTTATACATATCTTTTGTAGAAATCCTTCCATCAACATGGACACCGAGGATTCACATTGAATGCACAACTGAATCTTTTCAAAAGATTTGAGAGTCGACTCTCCTACAATCGGCAGATATTTTGTAAACCCTAATACTGGGGGACAACACATTTGTGTTGGTACAGTTTGTATATATGGCATTCTTGCCTCTTTGTAAAGGGGGGATTCAAGAAAAAATGGCTAGGGTTAGAACTTCTAGGGTAGAATTAAGAGTGGAACTGGTAGGATTAGAATAAATAGGAATAGAGGGGATAGAAGCTGATCCTGATTCTTTGTAATAGGACCTTCTTTTGTCTTCTTAGAGTAGGATTTAGATTTAGAATAGACTAATGTATCTTTCAGCTTTCTTAGTTTAAACGGAAATAATTTGAAATCACAGATTTTCTGTACACTAGTGATTGTGCCAACCTTGTAAATGTTGCTTATCTGTTTCACTAATAGTAGAAGCAACTAGATTCAAATCTATTTCATGTTGTGTTTTAGAATGGTGTTTTTCTTGAATTAATCATCTGATTTGGGAAGCTCTCAAGGAATGAAGTTTGTTTTTATGTTTTATTTGAATGGTAACTTGCAATCTATTGTTGAATTTAGCATTGTGAATGAATGAGACTATGTGGTAGTCACAAGTTAAGTTTGTTCTATAGTTTTAGTTAGGAATTCCTTGAAAGGAAACATGTCTGGTTAATTTGAATGAAGTGTCATTCTTTTCTATCCCAAAGCCCTGATCCATATTTTTCTATTTCTTTGAAAACCTCGGTTAGAGTAGATTTAAATTCATGTTTAACCCACAACAGTCCAAAAGCTCAACACCAGTAGGCCCCTTGAATATTACTGTTACATTGACCACTGAGGGACATTAGCACAGTTGAGACCCAACTACAAAGACCTTGGGAGCTAAGGTATCCAAGTGATCATCTTTCTCTTTCAGGAGAAACAGAGTAGCAATATTCTATTTGCAATGTTGTGCCAAAACACACGTCAACAAGAGTTTGTATGATTGGACCTTGAAAACACATTTCTTTGGATTTAGTTTGAATTGGTACTTTTCAAGCCATGTGAAAATTTTGTCCAATATTGCTAAGTGTCTACTTCATTCTATAGATTTAGAGAGAAGGTCATCAACATAGTCTTCCATACGGACGTACATATAGTCATGAAAAATAGTAGTCATGGCTCTCTAATAGGTAGCTCCAACATTTTTTTGGTCCAAAATCACATGAAATTCCAACAAAAATTTCTTCAAGCGCATGTGAAATTTGTCTTTGGTCATTCTTCAGTGGTAATTCTTATATGATTGTAACTAGAGAATCCATCCATAAGTGATAGCATTTCATAACCAATACTAATGTCTAATATAATTTCAATGTTTTTTAAAGGAAAATCATCTTTGGGAAAAGCTTTGCTGAGATCTCTAAAGTCTATACATGCTCGTATTTGACCATTTTGTTTTGTGAAAGGAACAAGGTTTGATATCTAATTAGTGTAATAAATTAACAAATGAAACCAACATCCATGAGTTTCTTCAATTCCACCTTGACCAAGAGTGCAATCTATGGGTACATTTTTCTTAACTTGTATTTAAATGGCATAGCATTTGGTAACAGTGGCAAGTGATGCAAAAGAAGTTTGGGATCCAATCTAGGAATATAAACATATGACCATGCAAAATTGACTTTTATTTCTAAAAGGAATGCTATAAACTCAAGCTTTTCCTTGATGGTCAAAGTTGTTTCCTATTGTATGATTTTGGAATTGTGTTGTGTGCCAATTTTCACTTCTTCTATTTCTTCTATAAGCAACAACGATCTCTCTTAGTTTATAGGGAGACAATCTAGTCCTCCATCCTCAGGTGCCTCAGAGAGGTTATCACCTTTGGATACATCCTTTATTTTTTCTTTTTCATAGTCAACAAGTGCCTTTCGGTTTTCACCTAAAGAGCTATTATTTTTTATTTTTTTATTTTTTAGTTTCACTTTTGTGACTAGAGGACAGGACGGCCTCACCAAAGTATGCTGCATAATTGAGTTCTATAAAAAATCCAACTTTATGATCCCTAATTGGTATTCCTTCACGAAGTCCCATGAACTTAGTGATTTCTTTGTCATTCTCAAAAGTGTCCAAACTTGGTGGTCCTTGTTGATCCTAATATATGAGTTACATGTAGATAAGGGGTAAGCCATCATCGGTATTGTCAAGGGTCATAGTGTAGGAAGATAGAGTAAAAATGGAAGTAGAGTCATCAAGGTCCCATGAGGTAGCATCAATAGTTTCCCAAAACTATTTGATCCATTCTTCTCTTTTCAAAGGGGCTTTTGGATGGGGAATTGATAGTGGTTTTGACAAGGAACCAATTGTAAGCATTTGATTGAATTGTTCTTGAATAGGAGGATCCTCAAGTATTCCAAACAATTTATCAAGTTCTATGAAAGTGGTGGAGGATAGGGAATCCCATTCATATTCATTACAATAAACATCAAAGTCCCAGGGATCCTCGTATGTCTTGATCTCATATGAAGCATTATCAACCTCAATAGAAGGTAACTCGATACCTTGAATAGTCTCTTTTACTAGTATGAACCCTAACCCTTGGTGCTTTATCAATTTAGGAGGTTGGAAACATTCCATCAATCCTTGTTTATTTAGCCTAAGGCCACTATTTCCATTGTTGGTTCAATGATTTTTGGACAACAATAACTCAAACAGAATATGAAATCCTATCTCTCTTGAAAGGTAAATCTCTATCAACCTAATTCACTCTAAGAGCTATCTACCTATGTATTTTATTCTATCTATCTTCTATATGTTACAAATGAGGCAAAATGCCCAATTTATAGAGAACCCCAAAGCATGTTGGCCCAAGCAAGGGCTTATACAATAATAAAATAGCCACAAACAAGTCGGCCCAACTAATGTTTACAATAATAAACAGCCATAAAATAGGTCAGCCCAAGGAGAATTCAAAATTAGAATAAATTGACATTAAATAGATGAACTCAATCCAAGGTCAGCCTAGGATCCTCAACATAATTTGAACCAAGTCACAAGTTTCAATGCAGCCCCAAATTAACTGTCCTCTCTAAGTCGGCCAAGGGGTGGAGTAGCTAGAATTTTGAATTTGTTTCACTGATTCGACTTCATCTTCAGAACTTCCTTGACGACTCAGCAAAATTCAGCCTGGACTGAGCAAAAACCACCATTAATATCCATTATAACACTATCAAAACATGAAGATCAAGATTATCTCATCATCAGTAATATATTCGTAATCCAAATAAGCTCAAACACAAATCAAAATCAACCCAAAAGTGTCGCCAAAGTGTAGACAACATAGCTTGGGATCTCGAGCCAGCCTCAGAATCAGGCCAGAAAGGAAATTCCAGAAAAATCTGGCACAAGCGAATTCCAGTGGAATAAGCACAAAATCAACAAAAGATCATGAAAATGTAGAAAAGATGCAAATAACCTTGTGCAATTTATCAATTTAGAGGTTGGAATAATAATAATTTATCATTAAAATCATCCATTTCAACTAATTTTCAAGTTTCACCAAGCTTCCCAGAAAATCCAGAAAAATTCGGCTAGACCAAATTTATGTGAAAATGAAAATCACTGCATGAAATTCAGGAAAATGAGGGGAAGCATGAGAAACCAGGAAAATTTGACCAGACAGCAAAATCTTGAACCTAACAGAAAACCCGAACAAGGACAATCCAACACGAATTCGCGCTCAAATTGATCGAAGATCATGAATTTGAGGACCCTGGGCATGGAACTAGCTAACTCAAAACCTTCAACAGATATTCCTTGAATTCTAGGCCCAATTGAAAGCAAATCAAAAAGAAATGGCAACGCCCTAGGCATGAAACCCTAGATTTTAACCATGAACACACAGGGCAAGCCATGACATGTCCAAACACATAGGAATTCGAAATCCAAGCAAGACTATAATGTTTTAAAGCAAAACTCACATTGAACATCTCAACTCAGGAGAACGCAAACGATCAAGAGAAATGGAATAAAGCTCAAAAAATCAACCAAGCTCAAAAACCTGATGGCTAGACGAAAATTCAGAAAAATTTGACCCAAGCAGAATTCCGCGAAGGCCAGAAATCCCCAAATTGCAATGTAAAATAGGCTAAGCTAGACTTCAAGAACAATATGGGAAAATCTGAAGGGATAGGAAAATCCTGAAATAGGGCCAAAACATGAATGATAGCATAGAAACCGGAGTTTCAAATAAATCTGGGAAAATCCAGACGGACTAGAAAATTCTGAACCAGAGTAAAAACCCAGACTTTGCCCAAAATATAATATTTTCAATATGCAACTTGGGGAAAACACTTGGGAAAGCAAGATAAACATATTAAGCACATGCCAAGGCAAAGAAAAACCTCAAAATGGAAGGGCCAAAATAAAAAAGTTAAAGAAAAAGAGGGTCCCTGCTTTCAGCGAGGCATGTGTGCAAAAACTACGCAACAAACGACAACTCTTCTGGGGAAATGCTCTAGAGCATTTGATGATGAACAAGAATCATGAACCCAAAATCTCTGGTTTCGACCTCACTATCAGACAAACAAATCAAAATGAAAGATTAAAGAATGAGAACCAAAGGCATACTGAACCTTCCATAGATTGAAAGTCCAAGTGTGTGCACATGAGTTCATTAACTTCCTTGAGCTACTACAAAACCAAGTTCAATCAGGAAAGGCTACGTTAAGATTCTAATTTCAAAAGCAACCTAGATAGAGCCTCACTGCCAGTAAGGCGTCTATAGCCCCGATGAAGTTATCGTTGTGACTCTCCTGAACATAGCTCTATTTCCAGCCAAGCATCTATAGCCCCAATAGAGATATTCAAATACCCCTGATGAGTTGAATTCATTCTTTTAATTTTCAATTTCTTTTTTTTCTTTTCTTTTGGTATTCTTTTCTTTTCAATTTTTTCTTTTCTTTCAACTTGTGAACAATGAAGTTCACAATCAGGGCTGAGAACCATAGTGGCACTAAAGCAGAAATAATATTTTTCACCTGACAAGACCTCACAAGGATACTACCACAACCTCAAGATTTTTAAGATGTATAAGAGATATAATATTTCAGAATACTTCAAATTCAAATCAAACCAGTGACCCATCCTCTTTAAATCAGACATTTAGACTGTGTGACAATAATAAAGACCTTAACCATCCTTTCAAGGAACATGATTAAAGTTCATCAAGGAAATACTCAAAACAGTCCCAGACAAGAGAATATTTTCTATGCAGGTGCAACACATCCAGAAGAAAACAAGAAGACCTCCAAAGCAAGAGCAGAGAAAAAATAGACCAAACTAAAAGCAAACCCTAAACTAACTAAAACAAACAAAAGAAAAGCAGGAAGGGAAACCTACTCTAAAGAAAGAAAGAGCAGAAAGGAAAACTTAAAGAGAGCAGAGCAATCTATATTTATCTATATACAATGAAACACCAAAATGACTCATCACCAAACATGATAAATTGAGACCTAAACCTACTTGGCCTTTCAGTGCATGAACAAGCAATAAGGTAATGGTAACGGTCCTCAAAAATGCAAATTTATCTTTGTACTCAGCAAAATAAACCTAAAAAATGTAGCATTCAAACTCAACCTCATAATCAGGAATAATCAATAACTGAGGTAACTCATTGAAACCATGATCAATCCATATGCAAGTTGTCTTCCCTAAACTACCATAATCAAATTGATAAGATTCATAATTCATAGCAAGGAGAGAATCAACCTGATTTTTATTGCTGTAAACTAAATGTTGTGCTTAGCATCTTGCACTTGTGAAGGGTTGATATCTATGTCATCAGGAGGTCTCCACTAATGGTACAACAATCCTCTCATGTTGGAAACATGCAAAACAAAATTGGAGGCATTACTATGTAATGGAAAGTGAAATTTAGATTGAACAAATCCAGAATTATCAACATGGAACTTTTCACCTATTGAATTTTCTTCATGAGGTATCAACGACGAATGTGCAAAAGTATTGTCCTATTCAACAAATTTCTCAACAAGATGTTCATCAAAAGGCATTGCAGATTGATCTTCAAACAAGTTTTCTCCTACAACAGTGTGATCGAGCTCATCAATAATGACTACAACATTAATTTCTCCAACATCATTCAAGTTTTCCTACATATCAATATGAACCACATTAGCTATCTCACATTGATGCATAAAGTTTGTAAATGTTCAGTGCTTAATTCAACAATAGACAGAGGAAAAGTAGAATTTGATAAATGAGAGAGCTCCCTGAATTCTTCCTCTATTGGCATTTGTTTGGACTCTTGATCACATTTATCAAGAATGTTGACCATCTATTAAGTGCTTCCTCATTTTCTTCAAGACATTCATCAACAGCTTGTTGAAATTCTCCCATTGGAGCCTTTTGTGTATCCCTCGCATATTGTGGCAGCTGCATTTTTTATTCCACCTCCTTTATGGCTGCCTAGCACTGAAAGGATGTGAATTTTGAATGCTCTTCCTCATGTATCCTACACCAAGCTAGTAACAACAACTCCTCTAGGCAGACACCATAACTCAGGTTTGACCAATCTCTCTTAATTCTAAAAATAAACTCTTCAAATCTAGCCTATATTAGATCTTCATCCTGGAAGGGAGGATCTCGTATGGTAATAACTCCTTTCTCTTGCAACTCATCCTCCACTGCATTCTAAGACACTTGAATAGCCTCTATAGGAACATCCTCCTTGACCTCCATGGGTAACTCTTCGCTTAAATATTCCTCTTCTAACTCTAATGCCTCAAATTCATCTTCCTTACACTCAGTCCCTTCCAGAGCCATCTCAACATCAGCTACAACATTATCTCTGGATCCAAAGTTTGTTGGCCTCTCTATAGTGCATTCCTTGTCTAACTTCTCTTTCCACTCCAAGTATCTTTTGACTTTAATGATAGCATCCACACATGAGCGACAAGTGAACTCTGAATGGGCTACATTATGAACTCTACACCATTTAGATGAGATGAAATCTTGTAAACACTTACCACCAACAAGTTGATCTTCAACTATCCACATAAATGCCTCAATTACAGTGTCAATAAACCCTAGATCTATAGAGGCTAATGGTTTAGGAAAGCTCTACATGAAAATACCCCTTTGAAAAATCCTCTCGATTTGACCCAAAAAGTCTAAGCACTCCAACTCACTATGCCTAAAAGTATTATGAAGTTTGCACTTGTCTGGTAATGCATAGTGATAAAAACCACCACTGTTATAGAGATCCAATCTCTTATTCAAAGACTCACAAAATTGAGGAAAATCAATTTGAACACTGTTTCCATCATGAAAAACATAAGATTGCTTTTCCATCTTGACTTAAAATTTTTACTTCTCAGATTTTCAACATAAAGGCTCATTCAACTTCCAATAATGTCCTCTTCATTTTTCCCCCCTTCTCAACCTAATAGAAGCTTGTAACTCTTGAAATTCCTCTGGAGTATATTTGGTTCTTCTTCTGAATCTTTCAGGAGAGATGGCAGACAAAAATTGATCCAGCTTGCTTATTCAAGCCCTTTTTCTAGCGCCAATCTGTTGATGATGTTTTCTACATAGCAACAAGTCAAACAGAATATGAAATCCTATCTCTCTTGAAAGGTAAATCTCTATCAACAAGCCTCAATAGATAACCCCAAGGTCTTTAATGTCAGGTCTTGACAATGCATAAACAACTCAGTGATAAATGTGAAAATGTTGGTATTCACAAAGGAACCTTACTACAAGCAAAGACTGAATCTTGAATTTATTAGATCTGGCAATGCAATGATACTTCAATCCTAAATCTAATCCAAATAATAAAGAAATAACAAAAGGTTAGGGTTTCAAAGAGACATCTAAATTTAACTACTGCTAACATTAACAATGCAAATGATGAAATATTTGAAATGGACCAATCCCTCATAAATTAATTCCTACTTGACCAAGATAAATCTACAATCTCATAGAAATAATGCAATCTTCTAAAAGTATTAAGATTTTTAGATCATGACATTCATCCAAGAAAACCCAATTGCAATTGAAACGGATGAACTTCACAATTAAACTAAGCACAATGAATATAAAGGTCCAGGCTAACTTTGCAAAGCAACTAACAATCAACTAGCTGCAAAAAGTATGGACTAGGGATTGCTATTTAACACTTCAAGCATCAATTCATAAAAATCATTGAATCAGATCTAAATCTAAATCTAACATATATCTAATAACCTTGAACAGTTTTAAGATAGAATCATAAGAACCATGCAAGATAAGTCAACACAAAAGAGATTACCAAAAAATCACAATGTCTTCAATTGTATTGCATCACACAATTTAAGCAACAATTCCAATGTTCTATTATAGCACTTGCTCAGAATGACCTAATTTCTACTTCTACTCTACTGCCTAATTCGTTGTAAGAGCTATCTTTCTATGTATTCTATTCTATCTATCTTCTATATGTTACAAATGAGGCAAAATACCCAGTTTATAGAGAACCCCAAAGCATGTCGGCCCAAGCAAGGGCTTATACAATAATAAAATAGCCACAAACAAGTCGGCCCAACTAATGTTTACAATAATAAACAGCCATAAAATAGGTCAGTCCAAGGAGAATTCAAAATTAGAATAAATTGACATTAAATACATGAACTCAATCCAAGGTTGGCCTAGGATCCTCAACATAATTCGAACCAAGGAACAAGTTTCAATGCAGCCCCAAATTAACTGTCCTCTCCAAGTTGGCCAAGGGGTGGAGTAGCAAGAATTTTGAATTTCTTTTAGTAATTCGACTTCATCTCTAGAACTTCCTTGATGACTTAGCAAAATTCAGCCTGTACTGAGCAAAAACCACCATTAATATCCATTATAACACTATCAAAACATGAAGATCAAGATTAGCTCATCATCAGTAATATATTTGTAATCCAAATAAGCTCAAACACAAATCAAAATCAACCCAAAAGCGTCACCAAAGCGTAAACAACATAGTCTAGGATCTCGAGCCAGCTGCGGAATTAGGCTAGGAAGGAAATTCTGAAAAAATTCGGCCCAAGTGGATTCCGGCAAAATAAGCACAAAATCAACAAAAGATCATCAAAATGCAGAAAAGATGCGAATAACCTTGTGCAATTTATCAATTTAGAGCATGGAATAATAAGAATTTGTCATTTAAATCATCCATTTCAACCAATTTCCAAGTTTCACCAAGCTTCCTAGAAGATTCAGAAAAATTTGGTTGGATTGGATTTCTGTGAAAAATGACAATCATTGCATGAAATTTGGGAAACTGAGGGGAAGCAGGAGAAATTGAGAAAATCCGACTAGATAGGAAAATTTTGAACCCAACAGAAAACCCGAACAATGGCAAAGCAACATGAATTCGCGCTCAAATTGATCAAAGATTGTGAATTTGAGGACCTCGGGCATGAAACCAGCTAACTTAGAACCTTCAACAGATCTTCCTTGAATTCTAGGCCCAATTGAAAGAAAATCAAAAAGAAATGGCAACGTCCTAGGAATGAAACCCTAGATTTTAACCATGAATGCACAGGGCAAGCCATGAAATGTCCAAACACACAGGAATTTGAACTCCAAGCAAGACTATAATGTTTTAAAGCACAATTCACATTGAACATCTCAACTCAGGAGAACGTAGACGATAAAGCAAAATGGCAGAAAGCTCAAAAAATCAACCAAGCTCAGAAACCTGATGGCCAGATGGAAATCTAGAAAAATCTGACCCAAGCAGAATTCCACGAAGGCCAGAAATCCCTGAACTGCAGTGTAAAACAGGCCGAGATGGAGTTCAAGCGCAATCCAGGAAAATTAAGAGGGATAGTAAAATCCTGAAACATGGCCAAAACCCGAATGGCAGCATGGCAACCAGATTTTGAAAGAAATCCAAGAAAATCCAAACGGATCATAAAATCCCGAACCAGGGTAAAAACCTAGACTTCACCCAAAACATAAAATTTTCAATATGCAACTTGGGGAAAACACTTGGGCAAGCAAGATAAACATATTAAGCACATGCCAAGGTAAAGAAAAACCTCAAAATCGAAGGGCCAAAACACAAAAGTGAAAGCAAAAGAGGGTTCCTGCTTTCAATGAGGTGTGTGTGCAAAAAATACACAACATCCATCATATCTTTGTCATTGCATTATTTGGAACCCTTTTGGATATTGTTCAGCTAGCAATTTTTTAGATTCAATAACCTCCTCTTCTTTATAAAAAATTGTGAGAATGTGGTCATCCAAAGATTCCTTGGATAGCTCCCCCCATTTAGTAAAGATGGTAGGGGGATTATGGATGATGACCTCAGGCTACACAGGATGTGTTTTTCCATAAGACTTTGGTGATTTAGGTAATTTAACAATAAAAAAAAGACTCTTCATGTTGTATTCTCCATATCCTTTATCTTGAATTTGGATTTTAGGTGTGGAAGGTGTTGTGAATGGGGTGGATGATTTGTCAAGGTTATATTAATCAATGTAGTTAGATGAAGTGGTCGATGAAGTAGAAGATGAGGCCTTTCGATTGGTGGGAACTTATTGTTCAATAGTTCCTTTTAGGTTTAAACAATAATGAAAAGGATCGGGGTTGCCAGGAATAGTAATTTCAATGCCATTATATGGGAACTTGAGGCATTTATGATAGGTGGATGGAATAGCCCTCATGGAATGAATCCATGGGTGGCAAAGGAGAAGATTGTAATGAAAATCCATATCCAAGACATGAAATAATATGTTCTAGATTGTTGGGCCAACTCTAATAGGAAGTGAAATTACACCTTCATACGAATGCTCAGCATCATCATAGGCTTTGTTTACAATTTTCTTAGTTTGGTCAATACATTTCTCATAGTATCCCAATGCTTTCACCAATTTTAGTGAGAAAATATTTAGACCTGATCCACCATCTACTAGGAATCATTTGATCTTGTGTTTATTCATGCACACTTCACGATGGAGGGAGCCATTATGATTAGGTTTTGGTATGGAAAAGTCTTGACTGAAGAAGGTGACATGGTGCGACATAGCTAGATATCCAACCATGGCCTAAAATTCATTGACATATAGGTTAGCAGGGATGGATGCTTCTTGTAATGCTTTATCAAGGGTAGCTCTGTGTTGTGGGGATATGCAAAGGAACTCCAAGATATAAATTTTTGTGGGGGTTTTTCCCAACTAATCCAAGAGATTATATTGACTTTTTGGTTGTGAATTAGATGGAGGTCTTGGAATAGCTATCTTGGTTCAGCGGTTAGTAACAACACATTCAGAACATGGATTTTTTTATCATAATAGTGGAAATGTTATCATCAAGGGGTCCCATATTAAGAATGATAGTGTTGTAATCCTATTTGATGGCAGCATAATGGACATTATTAGTATTCCCCAAATTGGAGGCTTTTCCTTTATCATGATATTTCAAGGGGGTCTTGAATATGGTATGATTAGTGTTGGTTTTTCCTTATGAATCTCCTACTGATATGGTTCCATTTTCAATGAGGTCTTGACTAATGTTCTTAAGTGTACAACATCTAGTTGTTTTGTGTCCTTTCCCATGGTGGTATTAACAATATTCATCTTCTTTCCACAAATCAAGTTTGATCAAGGAAGGTTAATAGCTTTTGGTGTCTAGTAGTGTAATGACATTAGATTGCAAAATTTGTTTGAGAAATAATTTGATGGGTTCACCCAAGGGGGTGTATGTTCTTTTGGAATGGGGAGGACCTCTACATTATTGATTGTTTTGGATAGCATTTAGTGTTTGGTTTTCACCTTGGGTTTGTGTGTTTCATACATTTGGTGTATTTGATGATGAGGGACCTATAAGTTGAATGGCTAGACCTTTGGTTAATAGTTTGGAATCAACAACTCCATCATTTGTGACATTTTTGTTTCAGGACTAGTATTTTATCTTTTCATTGTTGGATTTGGGGTTATCTTTGTTTACCTTGACTAGTCCTTTTGCAATAAAACCTTTCTTAATAAGGACACCTTTCACAAGGATCTCCTCAAAGGTTGTGCAACATTGGATTTTAATTTTACTCATCAATTCTCTGTTAAGATTTCCCACAAACATGGTGAAAAGTTAGTTTTCAAGAATGTGACATGGGAACTTGCCAACCAAACCTCACCATCTCTAGTAAAATGAGGTCAGTGATTTCCCTTCTTCTTGTTTGGTTGTGCTCAATGTTGAAGCCAAAATAATTGATGAATTTGTCAGCTAGTTCACCCCATGTTCTAATTCCTAGAGGTAGGTGTGCAAAACAATCTAGAGTTGGCCTTGTAAGGATTCATGGGAATAGTCTCAACAAATAGGTAGGGTCATATGATACTTCCATACATAATGTTTTGAATTCTCAAATGTTCTCTATTGAATCCCCAATATCCTTATACTTATGCAAAGGTGGTGTTGTGAAATAAGGGGGAAAGGGTGGCATGTATAAATTTATGTCAAATGGAAAGGGGCACAGTTCCTCCATGGAATAGGTCTTCTTGTTGGTCCCAAATTGTATATTTGTCATTTGTTGTTGGACAATTTTCACTCATTGTATCAAAATATCTGCAAGAGATGGTGTTGCACTGCTTTGGTTTGGTGTCACGACATTGGTATTAAAGTCATATGTTGAATTTGAATTAGGATTGGTGTTTTGTGATGTGGGACCTTGGTTTCCATATTGATGTGTGTTGTTTTGATTTGGAATGAAATTGGCATTTAGATTTGTTCCAAAGTCATGTTTGTATTTGGTATGGTGTTTTGGAATTGAGGTGTAGACCCTTGATTTGTGCCTTGGTTTTGAATTTTTTTTCCTTGATTTGCAAATGGAAGTGTAGATCCTTGGTTGATGTTTTGACATGAAGGTGTAGGCCTTTGATTTATGTTTTCACATGAAGGAAAGGTCCCTTTATTGGTATTTTGAAATGAAGGTGTAGGTCCTGGATTGGTATTTTGAAATGAAGGTGTAAGTCCTTGATTGGTATTTTAAAATAAAGGAGTAGGTCCTTGATTGGTATTTTGAAATGAAGGCATAGATCCATGATTGGTATTTTTGAATGATGGAATAGATCCTTGATTACTGTTTTTATTTGGGATCCTTTGAAACATAATGTGAACCTTTCTAGGTTTTTTTGGTGGAGGTTGACTTGATGAATTAGTGCTTTGAAATTGGAATAAGGATTCTTGAGTTTTGTTTTGAAGTGTAGGTATAGGACCTTGGTTTGTGTTTTGGATCAAAGGTGTAGGACCTTGTGATGTGGAACCTTGATTTGTGTTTTGGAGTGTTGGTATAGGACCTTGGTTTGCATTTTGGATAAAATGTGTAGGACCTTGTGATGTGGAACCTTGATTTGAATTTTTGAAAAGGGGGTTTGTAAAGATCTTACCCATGGAATTGGAGGAGCTTCCAGGTGTGAAACTTTGTCCTTGTGTAGTGATATGGGTTACCTTGTTTCCAACTATTGAGATGATTGGGATGTGTGTGGTAGTGGTAGTCATGTGTGTAGTTGTCCCAAGGGGTATGCTAGAATTTTTTTGTGATGAGGGCATGCTAAGTGTAAATGGATTTTTAGTTTCTTCTTCTATAATGGTTGACATGTCAAAGCCTTGAGGTAATTTGGCACCTTTTTAGCTAGTGAATTGAAGAATATGTTGAGGTCAACACTAAAAATGTGATCAATCATGCTTAAAAATATTGTATCTTGATAATCTCTTTCAATTTCTTGTGGAGTCAATTGTTTGTTGAATTCTTCTAGGCTTAGGTTTTCCCATGTGTCATTTTTTTATCTTTGTGGTGTGTCTCTTGGAGGTGTGAAATGATTCAAATTTAGTCCAAGGGCACTGTCATGAAAAGGTCACTTGAGAAATCCATGTCCTTTCTTTTGGTTTGTGACCTTGTTTCAACCATGTGATACTTTTGCAAGTTGAAGGATAATGCAAGATGGTGATGAAACTATGTTTTTTGGAATTTTAGGATTTTCATAAACATAAGGATGCAAGGATAATGAGACTAAAGGATATAAAAGGATATGAAAAGTTGACTAATTGATAAATCAAGGGAAAATGATATGATGCAAATGCTAAAAGGAAAATGAGCTATGTTTTTGTATTTTTTTAGTATAAAGGTGGAAAGTTTAATCTAGGTTATAGATCAAAGTTTGTAAAGATGATGATAAAAGAAATGATAAAGGGCATGTAATATGGATATAAATGAGGTCAAGTTAATGCAAAGGAATCCTAAAATTTTAAACAAAGGATGGCAATCAAGCTAATGTGAACCCAAGGTAACAATTCCAAGTGTCATTGACCTTTGTGGTAATCAAGAGGATAATTTTGACAACTGATTTTTTAGTGGCTAATATTCACCAATTGGCTAATAGTTCAAGCTATAAAATGACTTGAATTGCCACATTTTTACAAAATTTTATTATAGTATGATTAAATCACCAAAAAAATTATTTTATTAAAAATTTAACTCAAAAATTCTTCACAATATTTGATACATAATTAGATCGGATTCGCCTAAATTTAATAGATTATAGTATAAATATATATTAATTCACCAATAGTATAACACAATTATTAGTTGTTTAGGAACATATTTCTAATCTCTAGTTTCTACCATTTATTTATAATATAATCTAATGGCCTTTGTTGTGTTTCACCAGGTAAAATTTACATGTGATTTGTAATGCTCATAGGCCCCATAATTTAGAGTCTCATGACCATTATAGGTCATGAATATATTTTTCCTTGTAGAGTACAATGAGGGTTGTTAGATCAATGATCCAAAAGTAATTTTGAGTCCCATGAGAATAACAAATTTTGGGTACATTTTACCTTACAAAATACAATGATGACCATTATATTATATTTTAAAACAATGATGGCAAGTAAATATTATAGTCTACCGCTTAAACCTCAATAATTTCCACCCTTGGGCTCCTAATTTTCTATGAGAATTATTTTTAGATTGGATGGATTCACTATTATAATCAATACATTTTCCCATATTTTTCAAGATTTTCCAAAATTTTCTACAAAATTTTAGTGATGTTAAAATATCGCCAGTAAAAATAATTAAAAAAAAAGGAAATATTCACCAATAGAAATAATTTTTTTCCTTAAAAAGTGAAATATTTGTCAGGATTTTTTTATTTTTTTTTAGGGAGGTTTCTTAGAGTTATAACTGATTTTGACAAGGTTGAGTGAAGGCTAGGGCACAAGCTTAAGACTCAAATTTGATAAAGGTGATAATGAAAAAGGTTGATAATATGAAGGATAATGGTCAATGACAAATAGAATATGTAACCAAGGATTTCCCAAAAGCTCAATGGTCTTCCTATGTTCAATATATGAAGGTATAAATGCAACCTAAGGATCTAAGTTTGATCTATGTGATGCAAAGGATGAAGGTAACCTATAATTGAATGTATCCCTAAATGGAAATGCTAGAATGAACTAATAAAGCTTGCAAGTCCCTGGTTTAGCAGTTAAAGGTCACTATAAAATGAGTTGATCAAATTTTGGACAAATATTTTGAAACTTTTGTTTTATCAGATAATTGTGGCACTATTTTTTGCAAATGCATTTTAGGATGATAGTTGAAGCTTTGTTTTCTACAAATGCATCTCAAGATGATAGATACAATTTTCTAGTTATCAGATGCAACTCAGAATATTAGTTGCACGGATGTTTTCTGTAAGGTTGGTTCAAGATGACAACTGTGGTTTTCTAGTTATCAGTTGTGGTGCAAAGTATCAATCATGGTTCTATTTTTATAGTTTTATGGTTTTTGATCTATTTTTTTAGTGAATTTTGACTATTTTGGATGAAATTTGATTGGAAAACATAGAATACAGTATCAAGCACTTGTTCTTGGTCTAGTTTTTGATGTGACAATTTTTTTTAAAATAAAACACACATATACAACAATACACAAGCCCTATGGTTGGAAAGGAAACCATTGGTTGATATCAACACTTGGATTTCTCTAGCCACTTGAACAAGGTAGGCAGCTAGAGACTTGGTGGCATTGGCTCCCCTCCACAACACTCACTTATTAGGATCACCAAGTATCATTCCCCCAATGGAGGAATTTCTGTTGCTATACAAGCTCAATGAATACATGGGGCACCTTCAGAGGTCTGACCTCCTGTGATCAACAAGCCTATAAAAGGGTTTTTGGAAACTAACACAAATTGGCATTTAGTAAGGGTATCTATTTAAAGTTTCCATACATGCAACAAGATTAGCTCAAGACTATGGTGAGTTAAGAGGGCTCCTAGTCATTTCCCTAAGGAAGGATTTTTATGTATCTCATGGGGCTACTAAGGGTGGAACTTGTTGGTATGACACATATGCACCCGTTGCTAACTAACTTTCATCAAAAAGCACATTTATTTATAGTTTCTTAGAAGAGCTTGGCCTTAGCTTTGTTACCACTTGGGTTTTTCCCACCTTTCAAAGTGGGATGGAAGGACCTTTAATAAAAGGTAAACAATAGAAAGGAAGTGCACTTTATTTATAATCTCCTAGATCATACAGAGTGCAAGGAGAGAGCATACTTTGTGCCTTTTCCTTACACTTGCATAGGGTTCATTTTAGCACCAAATACAAATATGTAGGGTGATTATACAAATTCCATAGAAATTCTTTTGGTCACTCAAGATTTCCGAACGACACGAGAGGAGAGCATACACACTCTATGAGACTTACAAACTACCAAACATGAAAGACAATTGTAGATTTTAAGCATTGCTTATGATTTGAAGATACTTGTAAATTTTTAACCAATGACATTTGATGAATGTTCATTTTAATGCCCATGAGTGTAAGAATGTAGATTGTTGTTCTTTTTAAAACCTTATGAGTGAAAAATGCAGATTCTTTTTATCCTTATGATCTTGATACAAGTTGTGGAAAATAAAGAAAATGGTAAATTCTTGAATCTAAGCTAATAGGAGCTCAATTTTTTTGTTGTTTTTAAAGAAACATTTTCTTAGGAACTCCAAAGCTCAAAAGCCACACACTAAAAATAGAAAGTTAGGAACCAAAAACACTACTCTACTTGAGAACCAAAAAGGAAAATAAAAAAAAAATGTAAAACTAGAAATTTATACTAGACAGGTAGTTGCATCGCTTAGGGTCTCAGATGCATCACTATATTGCGTCACACTAGAGTGATTACATCATGATTTTGAATTTAAATTTTGTCACCCACAAGTGCATTGTTTCTTCTCATAGATGCATCACGATTTTAAATGTGAATTCCCTCCAAACAGTTGCATTGTTTCTTGGCAGTTGTGTCACTACATTTAGAAAATGCATCATTCCGTATAGAAAATCTACAAAAATAAATAGAAGTCCATAAAAAATATTGCAAAAATTTGTCTCCACATTAGGTTCACCAATGTAAGATGGAGGAAAGCACTCTAGCCTAGATAAAGTGACAACCACAACACTTCCAAGCTAAAAAACTCATCTAAACAAG
Organism: Sequoia sempervirens; assembly: GCA_007258455.2. Taxonomy (NCBI): domain Eukaryota; kingdom Viridiplantae; phylum Streptophyta; class Pinopsida; order Cupressales; family Cupressaceae; genus Sequoia; species Sequoia sempervirens. The sequence continues at coordinate 115,374,461 of VDFB02193867.1, read as the reverse complement.
AGAATACAAATAAAGAGGAATACGAATGAAAGCATTCAAATAAAGAAAATACCCATTGCAATTTATTCCTTCTCTTGTCTCTCCTATTTCTTCTTTTTCCAATATTTCGCTTAAATTTTTTGTTGAAGTTGTGTAAATACTTGCAAATAGTAAGCAAGAAATTTGGAGATAATGGTTTTTAAGGAAAAAAAGGAGGAGGAAGGCTACTTTTATAGAAAACCATTCAAATGGACATATGAGATTAAACTTCTAGAAAGATGCTAAGATTGATGAACGAGGATTCATGAGAGGGAGGTTACAAAATAGACGGTCAAGATCGAGCTTTTAGAAAGATGTTGAGATCAATGGTGGAGAATGGATGCACCAAAACATATGGGTTATTGATGGTTATGACACCAATGGCTATATTGAAGACAACTATGACAAAGATGGCTATGCCAAGTATTGATGAGCAAGTGGAGGAAATGGATGAATTTAAAATTGAAAAATAATTAATTCATGAGAAAGGAATATTTGACCAAGGGGAAAATAAATAATTCATTCAAATTATTTATTTGAAAAAAAGGAGGAAATAGACATGTGGAGATTCAATTAAAATAATTTACATAATTATTTTAATTAAATGAGAGGAAATGTGAAAAGAGAAATTAAATAATTAAATTGATTTATTATTTAATACAAGAGACACATGGAGGACAATTAAATAATTTTGACAATTATTTAATAAATGGAGGAATTAAAAGAGGGAGCAAATAGTTAAATAATTAATAATAATTATTCAACCATGGATGAAAGATGACAAAAAAATCATTAAATAAATAGTAATTTATTAATTATTGAAGAATGGGGAATATTATCAATGCAATTAATTAATTTAATTGATCGTGATAGAATACATATTAGAAAGTGAATTAATTAAATAATTAAAAATTATTCAATTAATCAAGGAATATGACCAGGAATAATTAAAATTATTCAATTATCGGAGGACAATGACCAAGAAAACTAACACTCGTAGACATAGGACATTTTTTAGTGTCTACATAAGAAACCATAGATGCACTTTCACTAATACAATATGCAATGCAAGAATGAATACATCCTATATCTAGGATTTTAATGAACTCCAAATTAGAAAATGAATGCTCAAAAATGTCGAGTTCACCAAAATGAGCAATAGGTGAAAAAGGTAATGGCCTAGGTCATAGAACACCACTATTTTCCCCTTGTCATTCAAATATGCCCTAGGATACCAAATTGGATTGACTATCAACTCAAAGGTGAGTCAATTCTCAAAAAGGAAGACCTATGAGGGGTTCTTTTATATTTTGAAGTGTTCACCACCAAGAAAAAGCTTGGAAAAGACAACTTAACATTCAACTCACAAAACCTAGTAATGTGAGCCAAATAATGACTAGAAATGACAAAAAAAAATAGAAAGTTAGGGTATGTGTACCTAGGGAGTCTAGAAATGTGATGAGGATTCTAGAAATGAAAAAAATGTTGTCAAAATATGCTAGGGAGGACTAATACACCCTTACTATTGTCTTAGTCTTGCTATTGTTTTTCAGGGGAAATGCAAAATCTTTAGATGTCGGAACATAATCCAAAAGAATCACTGCAAAATACCCTTGGGAGGACTAAGATTCCCTTGGAGGAAACTTAGTCCCATTCTAAATTTTTGAAATATTTGAATGTGGTCCTAAGGCTCAAGGTCTACACTTCCTTCTCAAATCTTAGGTCCTAAAACTTCCAGATTTGGCATGTAGGTGAGTTTTTGTGAAGATAACAAATTTTCAATGCAATTTTACAACTTTGCAACTTTGCACTTCAAATTATCTTCAAGTCTTCAACCTAAATCTATGAGCACACAAATGAAAGAGATGAAAAACTTGTAGATTGTTAGAAAATGGGGGTTTTCCTTGGTCAAACCCCTTTGTTGGTAATCAAACCTTGAATTGAAATAGAATAATGAAGGTAAATGTTGAGTGAACAAAATGCTATGCTTCAACTCGCCAAACCCTTGTTGTAAAATCTAAAAACTTGTATGAGATGGATAGCTTGTATGTAGATCTTGAAAGTAATGAATTATTGATAGATATTGACTTGACTTGCTTGCTTGAATCAAAACCCTACATCACAAATGTTAGATCCAAAAAACACATGATGCAAGAATCTCCTTGATAGGATGTTTGAATCTTGATGATGGCTCCAAATGCTTGATGACTTGCTCTTAAATGCTCAAACTTTCTATAATGCATGAATAATCAAGTTGCTAGGATGAAAAATGAATGAAATAACCTTGTATTTATACTTATTCATGCTTAATAACCCCAAATTACACCACAAGCTGACATATGAAATCATTAATTAAAGGAGTCTAAATCATGCCAAGATTTAAAATTAAATCCCAAAAAAGGCTTAAGGGGGACTAAGATGCCTTAGGTAGCATCTTATCCCCAAGGCATGAAACTTGAGGCACAAACTCCAAAAGGGGGCCCATTTAACGTCCCCTTGAAATCAGGGTCCCAAGACCCTTGGAGGACAAAGACACCCTAGGTGGCATCTTAGTCCCAATCCAAAAATCAAGGACATGGCCAAAATCATTAAATGATCATTTATCCTTTGATGTTTTTCAGGATTAGCCATAAAAAGATGCAATTTATTAGGCTTGTGGATGAAAAATAGGACCAATTAAGACATAAATGAGGATAAATAAAGCAAGGTGGGACCAAACACATGTGAAAATGCAAGGGTATGCATTTTCCTACACTACAAATACATTTATTTTACCATCATATGAGGAAATTGACATGAAATTTTTAGTCTACCTAAAACTTGATGAAGGTACTTTTCATTACATTCATAATGTCCAACTAAAAGAAGGTTTTCATTATGTTTAATAGAAAATTGTCACCCTACAGTTTAGGACCTAAGATAACAATGTTTCCTTACCAAACATTCAAGGATTGCCCTTGAGAACTATACCCCAAGAAGGAAAGAGATCTATCTAGGAGATTAGTCCTAGGGGATTGATTAGGATCTATTATGGGGTTCACCACCATGTTTAAACTTGGAAAGAAAATGCAATGAAAGATGAAATTCAAGATGTAAAACAAAACACTAATTTGATGTAATGCTTCAATCAAAGACTTAGAAATGCAAACAAAACCAAAGAGAAAGTTGTGAAATAGAATGTGTGCACCTGGAAACTTGTTGGAGAAGGAATGGGATCCTAAAATCCTAAAAAAAATTATTTTACACCTAGTGGGACTTATTCGCCATTATGGGAAAATCAGTCCTAGTTTCAAAAAACTGCACCAAAGCCTGTTTCAGCCAAAAGGGTGTCCAAATCTATAAAAAAATTCTTAAAAATAGGTACATTGAGACTCATTCACCACTCTTTGTGAATGAGTCCACTTTGAATTTTCTAAAAATTCAAATTGGGTATGTGTAGGATCATAATGGAAAAAATAGGCCCTTAAGTGGCAAAAAAATTAGAAAAATTAGAGTTAGGAAAATTGATGTAAAAATCTGAATAAGTTATCTATATTATTTTAAAAATATGTAAGAATAGAATCTATAGCAAATTAAATGTAGTTTCTAAACTAATAGGTTTGTTTAAAAAAAAAATCTATTTGGTGGAATTTTGAAATTTCAATGCAGTAGTACTTAAATTTTAGGGAAAAAATAAGTAGGTGTCTGTCTGACCACCTTAACCACAATAAAATGATAATTATTTTTTATAAGATTTTAGATATAAGTAGAGGACTCATGTCTTGATGTGATGCATATTTTTTGTAATTTTTTTCCAATTAAATAATTAATTATGATTTCTTTTATTACAACTTTTAAAAATATAAAAACTTGTATGTCTGACACCTTAACTTGGTCAAAACTTCATGAAATTCATTTTTATTTTTAAATCCTATAGTATAGAAAGCATAGAATGTGACCCATGTTTTGGATTGTTTTGGATTCAAAAAATTTGATATTGTTTGAAAGCTATAGATGTTTTTCAATAATCCTATTAATCAGGAATTTAGTTGTAATTTGAATAGAAAATGAATAATAATTACTTATTAAATTCAAAGTACAACATAATTTATATTGGTGGAAAGTTGATAATCACCTTTATAAATCCTTTTGTTTCATCAATTTTGGGTAAAAAAAAATTCATTAGCCACGTACCCATCATGATCTTGCACATACCCAACTTCAGATCTACTCCTCTCAGTCTACTCTTTTTGTTCCTCTAGGTGTCTAGATATAAAATTGCCAATTTTGGGCATGTAGATGACTTTTTGTGAATATTATGACCTTGCAAATGGGGAAACAACTTCAAGAAGCTTGTGACCTAATCTTCATGATTCCTCATGCTCCAAGACACCTAGATCTATAAATCACACAAAGAGAGAAATAAAACTTCTTGATTGTTAGTGGATAAGGGTTTTCCTTATTCAAACCCCTTTTAGGTAATTGAAACAAATGATGAAATAATAAGATATAAACATGAAACATGAAGCATATGACATGAAACATGAACAATAATACCTTGGATGATGTCTTGTATGTCTTCAATTTAGCTTGATGTGAACATGGTGGATGTAGATCTTCACCTTGAAATGAATGAAGAATCATGCATAACCTTGGATCATAGATGCAACATCACAACACTAGATCAACAACATGTTTAATGATTGATATCTTTGACATGATGAATAATCTTGGATTTCTGCAAGAATGGATAAAGAATTATGCCCTTGATTGCTTTCTAGATGCTCTTGTGAAGTCTTGGAATATTAAAACTATTGCCTACTCATGAATTCTTAATGTTTCCTAATAAAATAATGCTTTGGAAGATTGTTTATATAGGAAAGGCACTCAAATGACCTTTATTTTGATCCCCAAGGATGACATTCACCAAAATTCAAGTTCAAATTTCTAGACTCCCACTCAATTTTGAAAAAGTCCCCAAAAGGGACTCATTCGCCACCCTAGGTGAATCAGTGCCACCTAAGGGGAATCATTTTCCAAGGGTGGTGAATGAGTCCCACCTTGAGGTTTTTGAGGTGGGTGTTCAATATATTTGGGTTTTAAAGTTTTTTTGTCGAGGTATTAGTTAGAATATGCCTTGAGATGCAAAAATAAGGGTCATGGGGGCTTGTTAATGTTGATATAAGGGGTAATTAGGGCTAGGGACACAAATTTTAATGTGAAAGTGTGATTAAATACACTATACAACATTAAAATGAGGTCTACTTACCTTAGAAAGGCACAAGATCCAATGTGAATGTGTAAAACACATTACAACACTACATTAAAGCCAAATTTAATTTAGAAGCATTCTAGATTAATGTGAGAATGCAATTAAATACATTTTACAACATTGAATTAAGGGAAAGATAGGTACATTAGACTCAAATACTTAATAAAAAATTAGAAAAGTGTGAAAGTGGATTACAACACTTTACAACACCTTTACAAGACATTGGTAAATGTATTTTGTAGCACAGGGAAAATTCTAGGATTAGCAATACAAGCGTAAATCAAACCAAACCCAACCTAATAATCAAGAATAATGGAAGATAAAACATGCATAAATGAAATATTTCACCAAACACACATGTAATTCCATGATTCACCTCCATTACCCTTCTCCATTTCACTGTAGTATAGTACTTGCCCTCATGACAATGATAATAGAAAAAAATTGAAGATTTCTAAAGTTGCTTCCAAAACTCATAAGATTTTGGAAGGAGTAAAAATGGTAGAGGTAAAGCCAATTTATAGAAAATGTGATTTACAAATGACATGTTCAAATTGGGAGATAATTAATTGATGATTAACATTAAAAGATGTGGCATGCAATAGGATTAGGGTTAAATTAGTGTAAGTAATAAAGCATGAATGGTGGAGATTAAATTAAATAGTAATTTAATAATTGATGGAAATTAGTTGAGACACAGAAGGATAAAGAATGCATGTAGGAGATAAGATTGATGAAGTGAACAAGACAAAAAGACTGTTCGTTAGAGAAAATCAAATATTATCTCACTAGATAATTGAATGATCAAATTTTATCTAGACTTAAGTGATAAATGACTAATTAGATAACAAAGAGATTATATAATTATAGAGGAATATGATAAGAATAAATCCTTTTGAATTAAATAATTTAATTTCAACATTCAAGAGTTTGGGATTAAATTAAATAAATAAAGATTTATTTAATATTAGAGAGAAAAGGTTAAGGAATAATTAAATAATTAAAGTGATTATTTAATTATAGTTGAAAGTGTCATAGAAATTAATTAAATAATTTAGTTTATTTAATTTTAGAGAGAAAATAGATTTAATTAGCGACGTAATTAAATATATACTATTTATTTAATTAATCAAGGAAGAATAAAGGTAAGAATGATTTAATTAAATATTTAAAATTGTTTAATTAAAAGAGGACACATGACTTTAGAAAATAATTAAATAATTAAAATTATTTAATTATGAGAAATGAAGATGAATGAAATATGAAGAAATTAAGGGTCGCAGGACTAGGAAAATTTTTAGTTTTTACATATTTTATTTAATTTACAAGGGCCCAAGACTTGACACAAGGCAAATTTTAAGCTTGATTTAATGAGAGGGAGCTAAACCTGTATGAAATTGTTACTGATGACAATTTTGTCATTACATATATCCCTCACTTTAGTGAGAGGAAGAACCTATTTCAAAATCACACTAAAGTAGACATTCAAGAGGGATCCAATGATACCAATATAGATGGTCTAGAATAACAAAGAGCGAGGAGGCAGAAAAGCCCCTGAAATCCAAGATCCTATGTCAAACTGACATAAGCATGAAAGGACATGCACAAGGTGTATGCAATATCAAAGATATAAAGAAGTTAAAGAATAAGATGCGCTCACTCTAGGGCCACAGAACTTCAGGTCATTTGTGGGGTGAGTATCCACAATATGCTCACTCTAGGGCTATAGAACTTTGGGTCATCTATGAGGTGAATAATCCCAAGAGGTGAGACACATACACACATGGCCGATATGCACTTACACTCACATGCGAGTGGCTATGGGGAATGCCATGCCTCATATTAGGCTTCCCACTCAAACCATACCAGAGTTATACCTCCTAATAATTTTGATAAGGCACCACACAATAATGATCTTGATGTAGGAGCATCCTTGGTTCATGGCAATCTTGCATCAACCAAAAAAAAATTTTCTTTTAGTTTTTTGTTCTTATTCTATTCTTTCTCAGTTCATGTTGGTGGATTCATCATATTTTCTCACTAGACCTTGTAGATCTTGGATTACTTCATCTACTTGTTCATTTTCCTTCTTCCATTATTTGAGCGTGATTGGATCTTTTTTCGGCAAGTTATCGCTTCTAGAATTTCATGACAATTTCTTGAACCAGCACTGAAATAGTTTTCCAGCCTAACAACTAGATTGATCATTCATGGATCATCCCCATGACTTGTGGATCTTGACGGTGTGTTTCTAAATGTTCCTTGGAGTTTCCCCAACCTTCCTTATAGGTCCACACTTCATTCTATGCACTTGTTGATGGAGTAATTCAAATTTGAGGCTGACCTATTCATGCGCACATTAAATTTTCCCTGCTTGGGTAATGCAATGATCTTTGGCAGACACAGATGTTTCTTCAGTTGTGAATATGCTATAAAGCTTGCAATCGATCATTAGAATAAACCGTATAATTATTAGTTGATTAACTAGGTTAAGATTGATCTGAATTGTAAGATTTCACTCGCATATAGGAGCATATTGGAATGTTGTAATTTCTAGGTTTGTGAGCCGAATCTATAAGCCCGGATGCTGCCAGTTGAATGTAACTAAGATTATTGTTAATCAGAATATTTTCATGTACATTTTCCTCCATATTTTGTGTTTCTTTCATTGTGTTACTCTTGTTGCATGGTCCATATAGTTTTCTTTGAGGACCCTCCCACCATGGCTACACCGAATTAGTATCTGAGTGAGATTTGTTCCTTGTGAGATCGTAAGATTTTGTAAAGTCCTGTTGAAGATTTTTTGTGGGGTGGTGGATTGAGGATCTGTCCTGTAGCTGCAGAGGACTTGTGTAAAGATGGCGAGAAGGAGAAATGGTAGAAATGGAGTGTGTGGAAATGCAAACCCAACTGTGATGGAGATGTTAAGATGAATTGTTGCTAGATTAGATGCAGTTGAAATGGCCTAGAGGAGAGGTCGACCAGTTGATGATGTAAGTGATGAAGACGTAGAAGTTTAGGAAGAAAGAGGAAGAGATGAGCAACCTATCCTAGATCAGGGAGAAGAGATGTTCATAAGAAACCTAGCTAAAGTGAATACAAGAACACATTTCAATCCACTGGATTATAACGATAAGTTGTATTTAGATGTATTGCTAGATTGGATAAAAGAGATGGAAAAGTATTTTGAATTTGAAGGTACCTCTGAAGATAAGAAGGTGAATTTTTCTTGTACAAAGTTGAGAGGACATGCATCCCTTTGGTGGGAAAATTTGTAGACAGATAGATAGAGAAGAGGAAAGGAAAAGATAAAGTCATGGGATCGGATGGTAAATAAGTTGAAGTCAAATTTTATGCCTACTGACTATTAAATTAGTTTGTTTCAAAAGATGTAGAATTTGAAGTAGAAATAAACTAGTGTGATAGAGCATACTGAGGAGTTCTATAAGTTGAATATCATATCTCGACATTGAGAGGATGAGATTGAGCAAGTACCTAGATATGTGAATGGTTTAAGGTCATCTATACAAGATGAAATTAGTTTGATTGAGTTGCAAAGTGTGGAAGAGGCATATCAATGTGCCCTAAAAGTAGAGGAGAAGTTGAATAAGAGACATGAGTAGAGATAGAGAGGAAGAGGTGTAAGATTTCAAAGAGGAAGAACATTTACTGGAGGAGGAAGCAGATATTTTCTAGATCAGAGTAAGGATAAGGAGGTTAGTAAGAATGATAATTCATACTAGAGAGGTGATGGAAACTCTTATAGAATAGAAGGTTATGGTGGTTACCAAAATGAAGGTTATAGAAGAGATGATAAAGGACAGGAGAAAGGATCTTCAAAGGAACCTACTATATATGTGGTGGAGGACATAGAGCATTTGAATGCAATCAGAGAGAAATGAGAAAAAAAATAGAGAACAATAGGAGAAAAACATTTGTTAAGGAGGATCATGTTGGATCATCTAATAAACCTAAGGATGGAGAATTGTTGGTGAATAGGAGAGTGTTATGTTAGAGTGAATTGGAGAAAGAACCATTGCAGAGGAAGAATTTGTTTTGAACCAAATGCAAGGTGAACAGTGAATGTTGCAAAGTGATTGTTGACAGTGGAAGTTCTGAGAACCTAGTTTCTAAAGAGATGGTGACTAAATTGAAGTTGGAAAGATTGAAACACCCAAAGCCCTATCAGATAGCTTGGATTCAGGATGAGCATAAGATACATGTAACTGAACAATGTTTGGTGAAATTAAAGATAGGAAATTACCATGATGAAGTTCTATGTGATATCATGCCTATGGATGTATGCCATATTTTGTTGGGAAGGCCTTGGCAGTATGATAGACAAGTTATTCATGATGGAAAGAAGAATATATGTACTATTGCTGCTAATAGGATGAAGTAGATTTTGTTTCCATTGAAAGATGTTCCTATAGTTGAAGTTTGTATGAGTACTAGAGTTTGTCTAGTTAATGGAAGAAGATTCCTTGATGTATTGAGACATGAGAATGTGTGTTATGCTTTCCTGGCTAAGAAGGTTGAAGAATTGACGCATGTGGAAGAACACCCAGATGAAATAAAGGATTTGCTGACAAAATATGAAGAGATAATTTTAGATAATGTACCTGATGGATTACCACTTGTGAGGAGTATTATTCATTGCATGGATCTGATTCCCAAAGCAATTTTTCCTAATAAAGTAGCACACCAGATGACACTGATAGAGAATGAGGAGTTGAATAGACAAGTGCAAGAATTATTGAGGAAAGTTTTGATCAGTGAAAGTTTAAGTCCATGTGTAGTACCTACTATGCTTGCACCTAAGAAGGATGGAGAATGGAGGATGTGTATTGATTCTAGAGCTATAAATAAGATCGCGGTGAAGTATAGATTTCCTTTGCCCCAAATGGATAACATAATGGATTGTTTGAGTGGAGATAAATACTTTAAAAAGATAGACTTGAAGAGTGGATATCATCATATTAGAATCAGAGAAGGAGATGAGTGGAAAACAACATTCAAGACAAATGAAGGAGTGTATGAGTGGTTGGTGATGCCTTTTGGATTAACAAATGCATCAAGTACTTTCATGAGGCTGATGAATGAGGTATTGAAGGAATTCTTGGGTAAGATTTTGATTGTTTACTTGGATGACATCTTGATTTTCAGTAAGAGTAGAGAAGAACATTTGTTGCATATCAGACAAGTTTTGTAGAGGTTGAAAGAAGAGCAGTTGCTAATAAACATTAAGAAGTGTAGTTTCATGAAGGAAGAATTGGTATATCTAGGATTTGTAATCTCTATGGATGGATTGAAGATGGACCCTGAGAAGGTGAAATAGATTATTGAGTGGCCTACACCAGAGAGTGTTGGAGAGGAAAGATCATTTCATGGATTGGCTAGCTTCTACCGAAAGTTCATTAGGAATTTCAGTTCTATTTGTAGTCCTGTGACTGAAGCAATGAGAGGAGATATAAAGGATTTTAGATGGACATCTGGAGAAGACCAAAGCTTTATGTTGTTGAAGCAAAAGGTGATTGAATAGCCTGTATTGGCTTTACCAAATTTTAATAAGATATTTCAAGTAGACTGTGATACAAGTGGAAATGCAATTGGAGTAGTGTTAAGTCAAGAAGGAAGACCAATAGCTTATTTTAGTGAGAAATTGAATGAGGCTAGGAGAAGATATTCAGTGTATGATCAAGAATTTTATGCCATAGTTCAAGCCTTGAAGAAGTGGAGACATTATTTTTTTCCTAAGGAGTTTGTGTTGTATAAAAAACATCAAGCCTTACAATATTTGAACAATCAAGGTAAGTTGAATCAGAGACACATGAGATGGGTAGAGTTCTTGTAGAGCTATACTTTTGTTTTGAAGCATAGGAGTGGGAAGTCAAATAGAGTTGTTGATGCTTTGAGTAGGAGAAGGAATTTGATGAAAGAGATGATATTGGAGGTATTAGGCTTTGACAAATTGAAGAACTTGTATGAAGAAGACCCAAATTTTGTAGAACCTTAGAGAGCTTGTAAGAAACCTATTTCAAAGGATAGAAGTCAATGGTTGGATTATTTCATTTAGGAGGATATGTTGTTCAAATGTAATCAATTGTGTATACCCCAGAGTTCAATGAGGGACAACTTGGTGAAGGAAAATCATAGTGGAGGAATGTTGGGACATTTTGGAGTTGATATGACAGTGGCATTGGTGAATGAGAGTTACTTTTGGCCACAATTCACAAGGATGTTAGGAGATTTGTGCACAGTTGAAGAATTTGTCAAGTTTAAAAAGGGAGTAGTTAGAATGTTGGGTTGTATAAGCCTTTGACAGTTCTAGAGAGACCTTGGGAGGATATCAGTATGGATTTCATACTAGGTTTGCTAAAGACAAAAAAAAATAATGATTCTGTATTTGTGGTGGTGGAATTTTTTTGTAAAATGGCACATTTCATACCTTGTAAGAAGACAATAGATGTAGTACATGTAACAGATTTGTTTTTCAAAGAGGTGGTCAGATTGCATGGGTTACCTAGAAGTATTGTTTCAGATAGAGATGTAAAGTTTGTTGGTTACTTTTGGAGGACACTTTGGAAGAAGTTGAAGATATATTTGAAGTTCAATTATACTTTTCACCCACAAATTGATGGACAAATAGAGGTAGTAAACAAAATTTTAGGGAATTTTTTGAGATGTTTGGTTGGAGAGAAGAGTAGAAGTTGATATTTAGTACTTGTACAAGTAGAGTTTTCTTACAATAATTCAATGAACATGAGTAAAGGAAAGACACCTTTTGAGATTGTTACTAGAGTTCATCCTAGAGGTATATAAGAATTGAGAGACATCAGTATAGAATATAAGAGGAGTATAGAGGCAGAAGAATTTGTAGAGCACATGAAGAAAGTGCATACTCATGTAAAATAACAGTTGGAAGACATGAATAATAAGTATAAGGAGAAGGTAGACGAAAAGAGGAGACATAAGGAATTCAAAGTTGGAGATGAAGTGATGGTATATTTGTGGAAGGAGAGATTTCCAGTTTGTAAATATAATAAGTTGAAGATGAGGAAGTTCGTACCTTGTAAGATCTTGAAGAGACTTGATTCAGGAAATGCTTATGAAGTAGAGTTACCAGAAGGTATGATTATATCACCTATATTCAACATTGCAGATCTATATCAATATCACAAAGTAGAATTCAGTGAAGACAATAATTTTTTTTTCGAAAATCAGTTTCCTAAACAACAACCAAATGATATTGAAGAGATTTTGGATATAAAAGATGGGTGGAAGACTCATGGAAGAAAATACGAAGAATATCTTGTGAAGTGGAAGATAGAACAATTGAGGATTCTTCTTGGATTTCCTAGGCTAAGGTAGATAGTCTTGGTTTTCCTTTGGCCTTGGAAAAGTGAGGGAATCAATTTTTCAATAACCCCAAATGTCTGATGCAGGAGCATCCTTGGTTCCTGACAATCTTACATCAACCAAAAAAATATTTTCTTTTAGTTTTTTGTTCTTATTTTATTCTTTCTCTGTTCATGTTGGTGGATTCATCATATTTTCTCACCAAACCTTGTGGATCTTGGATTAGTTTATCTACTTGTTCATTTTCCTTGTTCCGAGATTTGAGTGTGATTGGATCTTTTCCAGCAAGTTATCGCTTCCTGAATTTCATGACAATTTCTTGAACTAGCACTAGAATACTTTTCCAGCCTAACGGCTAGATTGATCATTCGTGGATCATCCCCATGACTTGTGGATCTCAACGGTGTGTTTCTAAATGTTCCTTTGAGTGTCCCTAACCTTCCTTATAGGTCCACACTTCATTCTATGCACTTGTTGATGGAGTAATTCAAATTTGAGGCTGACCTATTCATGTGCACATTACATTTTCCCTCCTTGGGTAATCTAATGATCTTTGGTTGACGTGGATGTTTCCTGAGTTGTGGATATGCTATAAAGCTTATAATTGATCATTCAAATAAATAGTAAAATTAGTAGTTGATTGACTAGGTTAAGATTTATCTAAATTGTAAGATTTCACTTGCATATAGGAGCATGTTGGAATGTTGTACTTTTGAAACCTGTGACCTAAATCTATAAGCCTAGATGCTTCATGCTGAATGTAACTCGGATAATTGTTAATGAGAATATTTTCATTTGTATTTGCTTCCATATTCTGTGTTTCTTTTGTTGTGTTACTCTTGTTGCATAGTCCGGATAGTTTTCTTTGAGGACCCTCCCACCATGGTTGCACTATATCTTCAAAATGAGATGGCACCACAAGAATACAAGGTGTGTTATTCATGGTGGTCACATAAAAGTTGTTGTAAATGCAAAATATTGTAAGGAATGTTCAAAGGAATTATGCTTGGTTCATGCAAGGTCTATTCTTAGGGAACATTGTGCTTAATGTTTCCAAGAGAGGACAAGTCAAAGAAGTATCACACTCTTGGAGGAAATCAAACCCCATGAAACCACCAAGAAGAAGACGCATTGCAAGAAGAAATAAAATCACACAGTAAAACATGAGTGTCAATGTATTCCCCCACTTTAAAGCGATTGCTGACACCATTACTATGAGAAGTTGCTTTAAAGTAGAAGAATACATGCAAGCTTACTCAGAAACCCCTATGCCAATTCATATATTTTTTAGTTGAGCTACATCATGAATAAGTATGTCACCTATGAGTCACTCTTAAGGAATGTCATTTCATTCACATCCCAATATTTCTCTTATATGTACATGAAAAGTGATCAACTAGGAAAAAGAGACAATGACAAGTGACATACAATGACAAGGCTACCTAAACCCTTGCCCCCACTTAGTGCAAGACAAGTATAAGCCAAATAGGATAAGAGTAAGTATCAGTTAGAGGAGTTAGGTGCTTCAACACAAAGAAGAGCACCACATTCCTTAAGATGTTGAATTTCATTACTCAAATCCTTTCATTCATTAAAAGAATGACCATGAACTTTGTGATATGTACAAAATGAATTTTTGTAGTAAAATTTCTTTCATGTTTTTGGAGGGAGAGATATCAACCAATCTTGAAGGAGTCTCAACAAGATACTTTCTTGATCCAAAGTAGGTAATGTTTTGTTATTTTGCGACAAAGATATCTCTTGCTTAGTACAAGTTGTCATACTTACGCAAGACTCTTTAGATTGTGAGATTTTGTTCTCTCCTTTATAGGAGGATGTAAAATCTAACGAACTCAAATCATTATTGTTTTTCAAGATGACATTAACAGTAGGAAAATATTTATTTTTTTCTTGCAAATGATAATAGTCAAGACCACTAGTGTTTATCAAGTCAAGATGTTTTGTAGCAATGTTGATATTAAGTGAAGGCTTGTTTATTTCTATCAACGAAAAATAACCAAGACCATGAGTTGTTTTTTGTGCATTAGGATCTATAGGTACATGGATGCCTTGTTCTCTAGCACCACATCCTTTTCCACTATATCCAAGTCATTTCATAAGTTCATAACATTTTACATAAAGCTTTTTCATTTCTTTAGGATTTGATGGTTGATATTCAAATTCATCAAAGTTTCTTATGTAATTTCTTGTCTTTTGTTCTAAAGTGTTTGATGTGGATGCTTTCGAAGGGTCTTCTAAATTTTGTATTGATATTACCATTTTTTATTTTCCCTTTTCATATTTTTTGTTTATCATCTTGTATTCTCTAATTAATGTATGTTCAAAGCCCAAGGAACCCCAATCATCTTCTAATAGCTTTGTGACTTCAATTTTTTTTCATTGTCTTTTTGTTGCATGGGTACTACTTGTGTTGTTGCTATTAATATTTTCAAAGGATTCTTTTTTCCTTTTTCAAGTTATAAAACATTGTAAGGTTTAGGATTGGCTTTGATCATGTACACTTGGTTATTTTAGACATACTTCATTACATGATGAAGAGTTGAAGGCATCGCATTCATC